>CANSZD010003232.1:600000-1027500 GCA_947648045.1 Beta corolliflora
AGGTGGCCACGTGTAAGATGCACTCCAGTTCTCAAGTCAGGAACAAGAGAACGATGCCATGGTTGGGTAGGTTTGCTTATGACTAAGATCCAACACTATTGCTCAGGAAGCTTTCGGATGGACAAAGCACAAACCCCCCGGGGGTGGCCTCATGCATAGAACATGCGCTAATGAGGCAAGGAAGATTGTCCTTATAGTGGCTTAAAATCAGTAGCCATACATATGCAAAATAATATGTCATTTAAAAGAATAAAAAAGAGAATGAATCGTATTTTTCAAGTTTCAACCACTCATTTAGAAAATTACTTTTTTAAAATCCTCCCCATTGAAGTCGCCAAATTGTAGGCGTGATTTTATTCGCCTACGCGGTGTGAGCGCGTACTTGACTACCCCATTGTTAAGGTTTTATAAAAAACATTTTCGAAATCGCCAACAAGTGTTTAGAGGAAGACTCATAAACCTAATTGAATATTTGGGAAACCATAGGGACAATTTAGGGACTTATCCAATGTAGATTTCCCGTCATAACTTCATTAATGATCATGAACCAAAAATTGAGTTTGGGGGTGAGAGTACGAACACGGTCATGAACCACGTTCGCCCATTGCTGGCCTCTACTTAACATAATTCATAACCATTTTTATGCAAAAGAATAACCAAATAATATATTCAGCAACTTAAAAAAGATTAGTCGAGGTTGGTTCATTAAAAACATAAAAGACTACTTTTTGGGTAGAATGTTTATTAACAATTAAAATTACTGGGTTCCTAACAGGTTGTCCACGTTATCTGATTTAATGTTAGAACAATTATTTAGGCCTTGATTAACAATAATATACAAGGTGATAAATATTGCAATCAACCATAAAATAATAATCATGAAAAGAAATATTTCAGGGAGTATAATATACAATACTTATAGTCACAGGAATATGTTACCAATCTACATCATGAATAGAATGTTAGTATTTTTAAGAAAATAATAAAAAAATGGTTTTTTCACCATATACCCCTGATAATTTTTCTTTTGCACCATATACCATTTCAACTTTTAAAATTCACCATATTACCCTCCACTTTTCAAAAAATACATCAAACTACCCTTTTGCCTTACGGTGTTAGACTTCCATTAGTCATTAACCCCTAATCCCCACTAACCCTAATTAACTAACCTAAACCTAAGCCAAACCCTAACCATAATTCCTAATCTAATACCCTTACCTTAACCCTAACCCTAACCACCCAACCACCACCCCACCCCTTACCCCTTACCCCCACGCCCCCACCACCCCATCACCACCACCACCCCGAAGCCCCCCCCCCCACTGCGGTCGCCCTCCCCTTCCCCGGCCGGCCCCCTCCCCTCCCCCTCCCCCTCCCTGCCGTCGCGAACCCAATCCCGGCAATCTCGCCTAGACCAAATCTCCGAAACTCTTCGTTCGGTATGGATCTCTCAAACAAGGTGCTCGCATCGAACCGGTGGAACGTGTACAAGAACCTTCGGTTAGCTCGGAAGATGGACGACCGCAGTGGGGAGGGGAGGGGGTTCGCGACAAAGAAAGAAAGGGAGGGGGTAAGCGGGGAAGGGGAGGGGTCGGCGGGGAAGGCGAGGGGTGACTGCGGCAGTGGGGAGGGGAGTGGGTTCGCGACGCCGAGGGAAGGGGAAGGGGGTTAGCGGGGGAAGGGGAGGGGGTCACGGGGAAGGGGAGGGGCGACCGTAGGTGGGGAGGGGAGGGGGTTCGCGACAGCCAGGGGAAGGGGAGTGGGGTCGGCGGGGAAAGGGGGGGGCGACCGTAGGTGGAGAGGGGGGGCTTCGGGGGTGGTGGTGGTGAGGGGGTGGTGGTGATGAGGGGGTGGTGGGGCGGTGGGGGTATGGGGTAAGGGGTAAGGGGTAAGGGGGTGGGGTGGTGGTTGGGTGGTTAGGGTTAGGGTTAGGGTATTAGATTAGGGGTTAGGGTTTGGGTTAGGGTTTGGGTTAGGGGTAGATTTAGGTTAGTTAATTAGGGTTAGAGGGGGGGATTAGGGGTTAATGACTAACGGAGTCATTAAGGGTAAGTGGATGTATTTTTTCAAAAATGGGGGGTATATGGTGAATTTCAAAAGTTGAAAGGATATATGGTGCAAAAAAAATTTGTGAGGGGTACATGGTAAAAAAACCGTAAAAATAAATATAGAAAGAAAACAAAAGAAAGATTTTTAATTTACTTGACCCTCGGAAGTTATACCTCTGTTTGGGTCGTTGATTTTGTACGGATGTTTGATCGAATATTTGAACAAGGCCGAAAAAATATGTTGCGTTGAAAAGAAGGGAAAGCGGTATTGCAGCCTTCGTAATTTGTGTGGAATATCAAGTATAGATGTATGTAGGTGTTGGTAATATATCTGATATAGATGAATGATGTTTGAGATGAATGATGTTTGACTATGATGAGATTAGATGAAGATACTGTTGGTGTTTAATATTTAGTGGTGTATGATGTCAGGCAAGGTATTTGTATTAGGAGTTAGGGTGATTATGGGGTCAACGAGGGGAAGTATGGCGCGAAGGCTCTTTGGCGGTGAAAGATTAATGAGCTTGGGTAATCAGCGAGGAGATTAATTGATTGAGGAGGTGTGGGTGGCCGTGTGATGTTGTATGAGGAGTGAGATGATGAGCCGTGGGGGTTATAAGGATGGTGTGAGTTTTTGCTGTATTAGGTGTATTAAGATCAGGGAAGTAATATGGAGTGTTAGTATTAGTAAGACGGTATTTAAATGGAGAAACACCATTATGTGTCTGTACTCTGACGAATAGGTTACTGTTAACAATAAAAAGACATTACTCTTATAAACAAATGGAGTTAATTTTATAACAAAAAGGGAAAGTAATCAGTTTAACGAATGATCGATGTTACTTTTGTGAACTAGTGGAATTACTCGTATGATTAAATGGGGTCATCGTATATGTAAATGAGTTACTCGTATGATTAAATATGGTTAATGCTGATGGATGAGGTTACTCTCAACAATAAAAGGGGTTACTCTTATAAACAAATGAAGTTACTTTTATAACAAAAGGAAATACTAATCAGTTTACTCATATGAACAATTCGGTCAACTTCAAATGGATACTTCTCACAGAACAATCAACATTTTGGGAAGAATCAAGCTGCAGATGAAAATTTAGCTCCATATCTTTCCGACGCCTGGTCAAAAGCTCAATTCCGATGAAAAAGAGTAAAGATATGACCTTTTGAAAATGAGCTCAATTTCAACACCGTGTGACTGGCTACATAAAATAAATTGTCTATTGTTTCGGTTTGCTGAGTGGCCTTCTTTTTAGCTTTCCGACTACTCTCTCTCAGATCATTCACGCCTAACACACAAAAACCAAAAGAAAACTAAGAGTGAACACTTCAAGTTCTTAAAAAAAAGGCATCCCTTTGATATATATTTTTGTAATCAGCTCATCACCGACCACGCATGGGCGTTAATGAGCCTAGCTGGCTCGCAAACTATCGAGCTCAAAATTTTCTAGAGTCGAGCATAGCAATGTTCGATTCAAAAAGTTCGTGAGCAAACACGAAATATGTATTAATTATATTATTTTCCATATTATAAAAATTAAATGAAAAGTTATAATTAAATTGTGAGCAATACTTGCGAACAACTCAAAGTAAGTAGTCTAAACCTATTTATACAATATATATAATATAATTTTTTAACTCAAGTTGAGTTTTAAGGTAAATTGAACTAGAAAATTTAAGCTTCTAAAAGCTCGAGTTCGAGTAAAAGTGTTATAAGCCGAGCCACCCCAGGCTGGGTCTCGGTTCAGCTCGTTAACACCCCTACGATGCATCATTATCATCCAATCATCACCTCATCATCTACACTTAATCACCATCTAATCATCATCATTGCTCATCTTTGTTTTTCACCATACTTCCAAAAAACAAAAACCTAATATACAAATACCAAGATATATCACGCCACTTTTTGACAAACATAAATAATTCAAAGCTGAGCAGTGGTTGGGACTTGGGATTAGTTCAAATGCTGGATCAGGAGATTTACTGTTTTGGGTAAATGAGTAATTTAAGAAAATTACGGACTAGTGCAAATGATGGATCATGTGATTTAGTGTTTGGTAAATAAGTAATTTAAGCAAATTACAAAAGTCATGTTGGCAGCGTCACATACTAGTAAAAAACTTATATGAAACTGGTTCACACTAAATTAGCCTAATTTAACCATAACTTCTAACCCTACCCTAACCCTAAACCCTAACCCTCCCACCACCCCCTCCCCCCCACCCTCCCACCACCCCAAAGAAGCACCCCTCCTCCACCCCCCCGCGGCCCCTCCCCCCCACCCTCCCACCACCCCACCACCCCTCGCCCCCCTTCCCCATTCCCCCGCAGCCCCTCCCCCACCCCCAACCTCGCGCAGCCCCTCCCCGTAACACCCCCAAAATCCACACACGTCTAACCTACGTTGCATCGACTTTGGGAGTGTTACCGCCGCGGTGAAACGCAAGGCTTATTGAAATTAAAACGTTAACAACTCCTTATTAATGAAAACTACATTGCAGCGGAAATAAAATGTTTACTTTAAACTACAACTCGGGAATCATCATTGACCCCTTTTTTTCAAACCATTAACTAAGTAGATTATTATAATACTATAAGTTCAACAAAACATGTAAAAGTTTATAAACTAAAGAATATCCCCCGTATGCCCTTTCTCATGCAGCAACATCAGCATACCTAATCTGCTCCCCATTGAAACATTAATGGTTCATCAAAAGTCAACAAACAGCACAAATAACAAACAATCAGTTATGCTGAGTACAGAAGTAATCAGTTAAATAGTATACTAAGCATAATCAGAACAAAAATAAACATTCCTAGACATGATACTACAAAACATTAAATTCCGTTTTTACAGTTTATTTGGCATCGAACGGGCACCGTCATCTTTCTAGAATCATACGGGCTACTTAATCCTTAATAGACAACTTGGTCTATTAGATGGAATGTAAATACGATTTCGTTCCGTTCCACATCCATCACCTTAGTATGCATACCCCCAAGATCGTACGGAACCTTCTGCCTACTTGAGTTATCAAAATTTATAAGGACACTACTATCGTCATAGTAGGCCTGCGTAGGAGTGTAGAACAAGTCCCACACTCCCCCCATTGTTCATTACTAGTAGGGAGTCTGACTACAAGTTTATTGCCAACTATCCTTTTTTTTAGTGATACTCATTCATACAACATTATGCATATGATTTTTATAACATCATATAAAATCCTTTAGTCTAAGCAACCTCTTAAAAATCCTTGCTACACTCATTAGTCATAGCATTGCAATCCAAAACTTATTTCATGCTTGTGATACGATAGAATTACGCATTCCAATATCAATTCATTTCAATTCACAAGCCATACCACAGGGAAATACAAACAGATTTCCAATTGATTTCTTGTTACCAAACAATGTCATCAATCATAACCAAACAATTGTTCCCTATCATGATTCTAGGTTCCAGTGATAGAATACCTAAACATGATACTAACATATCTAATTGAACTAGTACGCGTACGTACCTTATAACGGAGAATCTTCGCTGACTACTTAAAACGTTCCGCTTATGAAACTGGGACCTAATCGAATAATAAAATATTTCAGTGCTATGTCCTTGATAAAATTAAATAAAATCAGCTTACCTAATTATATAAAACATGATGTTTTGAATATTAAAATTAACCAATCTCGTTGCTTTAAACTTTCTTTACATAAACTTTAATGAACTAGCATATTTAAGGACTAATAATAAGATGTAAATCTGATTTTTTTGTTAACTTACATTATATTTGTTCATAATAACAAAACTTAAACAACTATATATAAGTATTTTCAAAATTAGAATTAAGAAATAAAATTATCATAAGAACTAGAACATAATTATAAATCTGATTTTTATACCTCATTCTTATACTTTATTTATTTTACAAACTTAATCCAAGATATACATAACTTATAAAAATCAGAATTTACAAATTAACTAAAGTAGAAAAGAAGGGATTTTATTTATACCGAAGTGCCTCGCTGGCGACAATTACCGGCGACGGAATTCCGACAGCAACACTAGCCTCGACGCACCGCACGCCGCTCGATCTTTGCACACCACGCACAGCACTCGCGTCGCGCAACACAACCCTCGCACAATACACAACGATGCTAGCCGCACAGCACTCGCGTCGCGTAACACAACCCTCGCACAACAAACAACGATGCTAGCCGCACAACACAGCCTTGCACAGATTCGCTCGACCCACAAATCCACTTGACGACAGCCAAGCCCCGACTCGCACGACCTCGCTCGCACACTCGTCGACACCCTCGCTCGACTCGACAGCACACACAGCCCAGCACACACGCTCGTCGAAGAAAGGGGAGGAGGGAAGAAAAGTAGTGCGGGAGGGATGAAGGAGAAGTGACGAGGGAGGAGAAGAGAGGAGAGAGAAAAGTTTAGGGGTAAAAGAAAACGGCTGACTTAGTAAAAAGAATAGGGTTTTATTTTCTTTTTCCTTTTTCTTATTTATAGCATGGTAAACCTAGGTTCAGAAGGATTTGTTTCCAACTCAAAATCCGATTTCTTATTTTATTTATTTCGAAAATAAAACCAAACCAAACTATAATATAATTAGGTACAAAGTAGGTTGTATATTTAAATTATAATTGTAGGCTTACCTAAACTATTTTTTTTTTCTGTAAATAATATTAAAATACTTTCAACTTTATTCTTTATATTTTCTTATTTATAACAGAATAACTCCCAAAAATACGGAGTATTACAGGCTTCCCCCCTTAAAGGAAGTTTTGTCCCGAAACTTTGAGGTAGCCAGTCTTAACGACGATTTTTTTGCACTTCTAAGTCCCAATATTTCACAAGCGTTTTCTAATTTCGTAAGTCACATAAGCAATAAATACACATAAATAACAGGCTTAACAGACTTTAGCAAACTTTAGGGTGGAAGCGCGAAATTCTATCGCATTCTTCCCCCTTAAAAGAAAAGTTACGTCCCCGTAACTCACCTACCTCTTGAAAAAGCTCAGGGTACTTCAGACGCATCGCATCTTCTGCTTCCCATGTGGCTTCTTCAGTATTCTGATTTCTCCACAACACCTTCACAATTTTGACGTCCTCATTTCTCGTACTACGCACCTTGTGGTCAAGGATCTTGATGGGTTTCTCCTCATAGGACAAGATTTCGTATAACTCGACGTTTTCAGGTTCTAGGACATGCGACTCATCAGGTACGTATTTCCGGAGTTGGGATACGTGAAACACGTTGTGGACCCTTTCTAACTCGTTTGGCAATTCTAAGCGATAAGCCACTTTGCTTACTCGTGCCAAAATCTCATATGGTCCTATGAACTTAGGGCTTAATTTCCCTTTTTTCCCAAATCGCATCACCCCTTTCATTGGGGACACCTTAAGCAACACTTTTTCACCAACTTCATAATTCTCTTCCATTCGCTTTTGATCCGCATAGGACTTCTGCATGTCCTGTGCGGCCCTAATCTTCTCTTGAATGACTCGCACTTGATCAACTGTCTCTTGAATCATTTCAGGACCTAACACCACAGTCTCACTAATGTCGTTCCAGCACAAAGGACTACGACACTTCCTCCCATACAACGCTTCAAATGGAGCCATTTTAATGCTAGCATGATAACTGTTGTTGTGTGAGAACTCTATGAGGTCCAAATGGTCTTCCCATGATCCCTGGTATTCTAAGGCACAAGCTCTTAACATGTCTTCCAAGGTCTGGATGGTTCTTTCTGTTTGACCGTCTGTAGCTGGGTGAAAGGTTGTACTCATCAATAGCTCACTACCAAATGCTTCCTGGACCTTTTTCCAGAAATTTGAAAGGAATCGCGAATCCCTATCAGACACTATACTCGTGGGTACCCCATGCAATCGAATAACATGCTTAATGTATGCTTTGGCTAGAGCTTCCATATTCCACGTGTCTTTCATGGGTATGAACCTCGCAGTTTTGGTCAATCTGTCCACTATCACCCATATTGTGTTATTGCCTCCTCGACTCCTAGGTAAGGCTACGACGAAGTCCATGGAAATCGAATCCCACTTCCATGTTGGAATGTCTAGAGGTTGGATTTTGCCTTGAGGTCTCTTGTGTTCACTCTTAACCTTCTGACACGTCAGGCATTTGGAAACAAACTCGGCTACTGCCCTCTTCATTCCAGGCCACCAAAACATCTTTTTGAGGTCTTTATATAACTTATCCCTCCCTGGGTGGACGGAATAGTTCGTATTATGACCTTCACTCATTATCTTTTGCTTCAACTCCTCACATTTTTGCGGTACACACCATCGACCCTTGTAGCGTATACTCCCATCTTCATGGATTTCAAACCCTTCTGCTTTTCCCTCCTTAAGTTTTGCTTTGACTCGCTCAAGTTTCACATCCCCAGGCTGACCCTCTCTTCTAGGAAGTTGGGCTGGATGGTTAGGGCATTCAATAACTTTTCCACTTCCCCTTCATGAACCACTTCTATCTGGAGTTTAGAAAATTCCTCACAAAGTTTGTCGGCAACTACCAAGGTGTTCATACTATGGCTAGATTTGCGACTCAACGCATCAACAACAATGTTTGCTTTACCCTCATGGTATTGTATGTCTAAGTCATAGTCCTTAATGAGCTCTAACCACCTGCGCTGTCTCATATTAAGGTCTTTCTGGGTGAAGATGTATTCGAGGCTTTTGTGATCAGTGAAAATTCGACAAGTCATCATGTGTTGGGTAATTAACCTCATATGGTTTCAGTTGACGGGATGCATAAGCTATGACTTTCCCATTTTGCATAAGAACACAACCTAACCCATTCTTTGACGCATCATTATAGACATCATACCCCTCATCCCCGTTAGGCAAGGCTAGAATAGGTGCTGAGGTTAATCTCTCTTTGAGTGTTTGAAAGGCTTTCTCACTGTCTTCAGTCCAGTTAAACTTGCAATCTTTCTTCATTAAGTTAGTCATGGGTTTTGCTATCTTCGAAAAGTCTTGAACAAATCCTCTATAATAACCAGCTAAACCCAAGAAACTCCTTACATCTATGACATTCTTCGGTGTTGGCCATTCACTCACAGCTTTTATCTTGGCAGGATCTACTGACACACCCTCCTTAGAGATGAAATGACCCAAAAATGACACTTTTTCAAACCAAAATTCACACTTCAAAAACTTTGCATACAGTTGGTTCTCCCTAAGTGTCTGTAAAATGAGCCTCAAATGTCCCTCATGTTCTTCCTTGCTCCTTGAATAGATCAATATATCGTCTATGAACACGACTACGAATTTATCGAGGTAGGGTCGAAAAATCTTATTCATGAGGTCCATGAAAACAGCAGGTGCATTGGTTAACCCAAAAGGCATGACGGTAAACTCATAGTGTCCATACCTAGTCCTGAAGGAAGTTTTAGGTATATCTTGATCAGCAATCCTTATTGATGGTAGCCATACCTTAAGTCTATTTTAGAGAATATCCCTGCACCCTGAAGTTGGTCAAACAAGTCATCGATCCTAGGTAATGGATATTTGTTTTTAACAGTGACATTGTTCAACTCACGGTAGTCTATACACAACCTCAAACTACCATCCTTCTTCTTCACAAATAAGACAGGGGCTCCCCATGGTGACATACTAGGTCTAATGTACCCCTTCTCTAATAGTTCTTCCAACTGGTTTTTCAACTCGTTCATTTTTACTGGAGCCATTCGGTATGGGGCTTTGGCGATAGGTCCAGTTCCAGGTACTAGGTCAACAGTGAACTCTACATCTCTCCTTGGCGGCATACCAGGTATTTCTTCAGGAAAAACATCCTGGAATTCTCTGACTATAGGCACATCCTCAGGTTTTAATGGATCATCCTCAACCCTTCTCACGGAACACATGAATAGAGGCCATCCTTTGTCTATATAACCCTTAAGTTGCAAGGCATTGATTACCTTAATCCCTGGTTCTCGAGGTATTCTCCTATATGACACCCTTTTTCCCGAAGGATCTCTCAGTTCCACCTTCTGTGCATCACAATCTATCTTAGCCTTGTACTTCCCAAGCCAATCCATTCCCAAAATGACGTCTAGGTTCGATAAGTTAAACTCTATTAGATCGGAAGGAAAGAAGCTCTCCCCTATTTTCAGTGAGACATTTAGGAATTTCTTAGAGCAATTAACAGTATCCCCAGACGGAATAACTATTGGCATAGAAATTGACTCGGACTCAAGTCTAGAATTCTAACAGTTGTATGGGCAATAAAAGAAAAAGATGCTCTAGAATCGAACAATATTTTAACAGGAATTGAGTTGATAGAGAAAATACCCGTGACAACATCTCTACGAGCTTCCTCTTTGCTAGTCGTCATCATATACAACTTCTCTTTGCCCTTATTATCATTGTTGTTGGTCACATTGTTCCCATTTGGTGCCTGATTACTTGCATTGGTTGGTGGTTTGGAGTAATTGGAGTTCCCTGACCCATTGTATGCATTTCCACCATTCCCATTCCCATTCCTAGGCTTGTCTCCATAGTTCCCTTTCTTCTGACCGTTGGGGTTAACCTTATTCTTTGAGTAGCACTCATACGCTCTATGCCCCATTTTTTCACATTCACGACACTCCACCTTATTACCCTTGCAATCTCTCCCAGGATGGTTGTTTGGGCACTTCTTACACCTGTACACACGCTCAGGTCTGCGGTTGTTGGTGTTATTGTTGCGGTTATTGTTATTGTGGTGAGTGTTGTTGTTGTTGTTTGGATTTTCTTTGCGCTTCTCACCTTGTTTACCTCCTTCCTCTCGTTTCCTTATTGCATATAAGTGGGCAGCTTTGCCAAAAACATGGTCCAACGAGGTGAAAGTATCTCCCCCAGTCTCCCTTGTAGGTCAAGGGTGAGCCCTAATTCAAAACGTGAGGCCTTAGCTTCCTCAGTAGGGGCAATTTCAGGAGCAAATCTCATCAGCTCAATGAATTTGCGGTAATATTCCTCAACAGACAGGTTCCCTTATTCTAGCATCATAAACTCTTGGGCTTTCTGCTTTTTGAGATATGGTGGGTAATACTTATCCCTCAGAGCTTTCTTAAAAGTTTCCCACCCAAAGTCAGACTGTTTTAGGAGGTTGTCCTTAGCTTGTGTCCACCAAAAGTGGACATCCCCCTGTAGGTAATAGCTTGCTAAGGGCACAGTCTTGTCATCTGGACAGGAGAGGGTAAAGAAAAGCTTATCAAACTCCCCAACCCAGTTTTCCAATTCTTCGGGTCCCCCTTTCCCATTCAGTATTGGTGGGTTCCTACGGGAAACCTTTTTAGACAAGTTCCCATCCCGGTTATGTCCTTGGGCTAGGTTAGCTGTGATCTGCACTAAGTCACGAATCGATTGTTCGATATTCAGGGAGGTATCAGACGTGCCGCCCTGACGAATCATTCTGCGCTGAAAAATGACACAACGATGTCTCAGTGACATACACATATTCGTTTATTCACTTATCTATTACACATTTGCACGTTCATGCAACACGTTTTTATTGCGAACAATCATTAAGTCTCTATTGACTTGCAATATAAAAATCTCAAATAAGAAGTTACATCAAACAATAAAAGAATAAAAATATTGTATTATTATTGAAAAAGGGAAAATTTATTGTTTCAAAGGATAACATAATATAAATAAATAAAAGAATAAAAAGAATGCTAATTTGCTACTTGGCATGCAAGCCTTATTAAAATTGAAATAAACATATAAAATAATATTCTAATCCTAATTATATTTGCAAAAGAACTAGGGACTATAATGGTGAGCTTCGTCATCTGAGTTAGGATTTTCTACTCCTTCTTCCATGTCAGCTTCGTCCTCAGAAGGCTCGTCATCCTCTATAGGTTCATCTTCCTCCAGAGGTTCTTCCTCTTCTTATATGGGTTCCTCTTCTTCTTCTATGGGCTCTTCTTCTTCTTCTTCTTCTTGGTCATTTTCCTCAATCGGATCCCCTTCAGCAGGCTCATTTTCATTAGAATCTCCCTCTTCCTCATTTTCTACGTCAAGTATAGGTGCAACATGATTTTCCTCAATCACTGTGATAAATGTCCTATTATTTCCTTCATCATCGGAAATGTAGGTAACATTTCTAAGGTTTGACGCTATGTGGTAGTCTTCGGGTATTAACCCATCCTCAAAAGTTTGGTACCTAGCTCATTTTGCAGCTCAAAATGACGTTTGTGGCTCAGTTTTAACTCTAGGGTTCTCATAATTCACATCTAAAGCCTTAGTTCCCGAGCTTTCCCCCATATGATAGGTTCCTCTAACTGGAGGTGATGAGGTAGAGGGCTCCCAACTTCTTTTCTCACGAATTCTCCATTCATTTTCACAGTATTTAAGATCAGTAATGAAATGCCCTACAGTAGGAAGGTATTGGTGCCAGTAAGTGTGTTTGGTTGCATTAAAAGCTCCATTTTCTGACCATATATCCCCATATCTACGGTGTATGAAAAGGTAGGGTTCCTCCTTAGGGACGTACTGCAGCATAAAGTAGTATCTCCCTGTAAGGTCCTATATTCCATAGCAGCTTTCATCTTATAGGCCCAGATGTCCCAATCTTCCATTATTCGGTGTTTCATCAGGTATTCCTTAGGACCTATGTCGTAAACCATCTGCGAAATTAAAGAAAGAAAATAGTCTAAGTTTTTGTGAAGTAAATGTTTTTAAGTATACATTATATATAAACATATACAAGAGGTAAAACGATTATTTTCAATTTTAGAACTCCTTAAAGAGGTTCAAAATATTTACAACAATTAGATGGTTCTTTCCTAAAATATTCGAAATAAGGTTTTAGTTCAATACCTTTTGGAAACATCTTTGGAATATTATACTAATTCGAAATTAACTTAGTGCTCCTAATCACTATCTATGTACCTATCCTTGTACATCCTCCTAATCTCTTCATACTTCGAAGATTTCAAAGTATCATTCACCAATTCAATCAAACAACCAACACAACATTTAATATAATCAGAACATCTGATTCATTCCACAGTATTTGCATACTTTCTATAAACATACCAGACAAATAAGGCAAGAAAGGCATTACAAATAATATCATTCCTATGATTTAATGCACGCAAAAGTAATCTATATGCTCTTATCCCATACTACCCATTAAAAAATCTTTTAAAACATCTTTGAAAATAGGAACTTTTGCTCTGATACCAGTTTTGTAACACCCTAAAAAACCACGCACGTCTAACCTACATTGCATCGACTTTGGGAGTGTTACCGTCGCGGTGAAACGCAAGGCTTATTGAAATTAAAACGCTAACAATTCCTTATTATGAAAACTACATTGCAGCGGAAATAAAATGTTTACTTACAACTACAACTCGGGAATCATCATTGACCCCTTTTTTTCAAACCATTAACTAAGTAGATTATAATAATTCTATAAGTTCAACAAAACATGTAAAAGTTTATAAACTAAAGAATATCCCCCGTATGCCCTTTCTCATGCAGCAACATCAGCATACCTAATCTGCTCCCCATTGAAACATTAATGGTTCATCACAGGTCAACAAACAACACAAATAACAAACAATCAGCTATGCTGAGTACAGAAGTAATCAGTTAAATAGTATACTAAGCATAATCAGAACAACAATAAACATTCCTAGACATGATACTACAAAACATTAAATTCCGTTTTTACAGTTTATTTGGCATCGAACGGGCACCGTCATCTTTCTAGAATCATACGGGCTACTTAATCCTTAATAGACAACTTGGTCTATTAGATGGAATGTAAATACGGTTTCGTTCCGTTCCACATCCATCACCTTAGTATGCATACCCCCAAGATCGTACGGAACCTTCCGCCTACTTGAGTTATCAAAATTTATAAGGACACTACTATCGTCATAGTAGGCCTGCGTAGGAGTGTAGAACAAGTCCCACACTCCCCCCATTGTTCATTACTTGTAGGGAGTCCGACTACAAGTTTATTGCCAACTATCCTTTTTTTTTAGTGATACTCATTCATACAACATTAAGCATATGATTTTTATAACATCATATAAAATCCTTTAGTCTAAGCAACCTCATAAAAATCCTTGCTACATTCATTTGTCATAGCATTGCAATCCAAAACTTATTTCATGCTTGTGATACGATAGAATTACGCATTCCAATATCAATTCATTTCAATCCACAAGCCATACCACAGGGAAATACAAACAGATTTGCAATTGATTTCATGTTACCAAACAATCTCATCAATCATAACCAAACAATTGTTCCCTATAATGATTCTAGGTTCCAATGATAGAATTCATAACCTAAACATGATACTAACATATCTAATTGAACTAGTACGCGTAGTACCTTGTAACGGAGAATCTTCCGCTTATGAAATTGGGACCTAATCGAATAATAAAATAATTCAGTGCTAAGTCCTTGATAAAATTAAATAAAATCAGCTTACCTAATTATATAAAACATGATGTTTTGAATATTAAAATTAACCAATCTCGTTGCTTTAAACTTTCTTTACATAAACTTTAATGAACTAGCATATTTAAGGACTAATAATAAGATGTAAATCTGATTTTTTTGTTGACTTACATTATACTTGTTCATAATAACAAAACTTAAACAACTATATATAAGTATTATAAAAATCAGAATTAAGAAATAAAATTATCATAAGAACTAGAACATAATTATAAATCTGATTTTTATACCTCATTCTTATACTTTATTTATTTTACAAACTTAATCCAAGATATACGTAACTTATAAAAATCAGAATTTACAAATTAACTAAAGTAGAAAAGAAGGGATTTTTTTTTATATCGAAGTGCCTTGCTGGCGACAATTACCCGCGACGGAATTCCGGCAGCAACACTACCGCACGCCACTCGATCTTTGCACACCACGCACAACACTCGCGTCGCGCAACACAACCCTCGCACAACACACAACGATGCTAGCCGCACAACACTTGGCTCGCACCCTCGACAGCAGCAGCGACTCCCTCGACTCGTCGCTCGATCGCACACCCACACAACCTTGCACAGATTCGCTCGACCCACAAATCGACTTGACGACAGCCAAGCCCCGACTCGGACGACCTCGCTCGCACACTCGTCTACACCCTCGATCGACTCGACAGCACACACAGCCCAGCACACACGCTCGCCGAAGACAGGGGAGGAGGGAAGAAAAGTAGTGCGGGAGGGATGAAGGAGAAGTGACGAGGGAGGAGAAGAGAGGAGAGAGAAAAGTTTGGGGGTAAATGAAAACGACTGACTTAGTAAAAAGAATAGGGTTTTATTTTCTTTTTCCTTTTTCTTATTTATAGCATGGTAAACCTAGGTTCAGAAGGATTTGTTTCCAACTCAAAATCCGATTTCTTATTTTATTTATTTCGAAAATAAAACCAAACCAAACTATAATATAATTAGGTACAAAGTAGGTTGTATATTTAAATTATAATTGTAGGCTTCCCTAAACTATTTTTTTTTCTGTAAATAATATTAAAATACTTTCAACTTTATTCTTTATATTTTCTTATTTATAACAGAATAACTCCCAAAAATACGGAGTATTACACCTCCCCCCACCCCTCGCAGCCCCTCCTCCCACACCCCGCGCATCCCCCGAGTCGATTTCCCCTCCCTCCCACCCCCCAGTCGAATTTCGCTCCCCTCCCCCACCCCCGTCGAGTTTCGTTCCCCTCCGGAAAATCGAAAATCGAAAATCAACGGGGGTGGGGGGTGGGGAGGGGAGCGAAATTCGATGGGGGTGAGGGGGGAGGGGCTGCGCGGGGGGTTGGGGTGGGGGGAGGGGATGCACGGAGGGTGGGGGGGGGGGCTGCTGGGGTGGGGGTAGGGGAGGGGTTGGGAAGAGGGGCCGGGGGTGGTGGGAGGGTGGGGGAGTGGGTTGTGGGGTGGTGGGAGGGTCGTGGGGTTAGGAGTTAGGGAGAGAGATGGGTTAATTATGGTGTAAAAGTATTAATTAGGTTTAATTATAGTTAATTAGGATTAATTAGTATTAATTAGGTTATTTAGGGGTTAATTTCGTTGATTTAGCCCTAATGACTAACGGAGTTGACGTCCGTTAGTCATTAAGGGTATTCTGGTGATTTTTTAAAACCTCAGGGGCACCAGGTGAATTATTAAAAACGGGAGGGTACCAGGTGAATATTGTGAAACCTCAAGGGTACCTGGTGAAAAAACCATTAAAAAAATTATCAATATAGTAGATAATAACTGTATAGTGTAATTAAAGATTTTAAAAGGTCACTATATGAAGAAAAAAAAAGCGTCACTATGTTAAATGGGTGGCTTTGGTCCACAATAATATTAGTGTGGACCAGGTCCACACAAGACTAACTCCACATACTAATAAATAATTAACTTTCCATTTATTTGCTCATTTTGAGGTACCATTCAAGTTGTTTATATGAAACTCTCCAAATAAGCAAAGTAGACTAGCACGTAGAATAGAAACTTTTACTTGATTTGTTTTCTTACCTTGAGAAAAAGATACTAGATCAAAATGAAATTTGAACAGAATTCTTTCTTGATCCAAAGGACAATGTTAAAAGTCAAAATTATGGCACATATAAATTATTAATATGAAAATTACATTCAAATGTATAACTCATAGGAAGCTCACAGATGGGGAACTCATAGATAGGGGTTCGAGAGTGAAGGAATCTCAAGCTACTACTACATCAAATAAAAGAAAATTTCCACTTTCTCTTGTTGACCTAACCAAAGCACATATTCTGATATATTTTTTCATAGGAGTGCAATAAGATCTTCAGTGCGATAGCATTTCTAAAATGAAAAAAAAGAACAAAAAATTCAAGTTCAATACCAAGGTTTCAAGAGCTTTATACTAATTATACAGATAACGAGATGCTCCTCTGGTTGATGGAGTGCAGAGGTTCTATCTCCCATGAATCAACCTCTTGCTCTTCTTCAGGAAGAATGAAAGGCAGTGCTATCTCCTGAATCATCAACTCACCACAAAAAGGGCATTCACTCGCAATAGCATCATCCAATTGGAAGCGGATCTGTCCATAAATTAGTTACATGTCAAATGACTGAACTAAATACTCTGAAACCTAATACAAGCTTTAACCTGAAGATACATGATATGGATGAAGCAAATATTTCTTCATTTCATCTATAAAAAGAGTGAAAAGCCAATATCACTCCCATATATGAGATTCTCCAGCCACAGGTTAAAATATGACAAGTGGATGATTCGACTCATTTTTAGCTGTCCTAGGCTTGCTTACCGTATTGATCCAAAAGCACTTTCACTGTGTATTTCAAATCCTTGCTAACAGAACAGCGTTGCAAGTAATGGAGTAAGTTTTATTTGAATAAAGCAACAAGTTGAGCTATACAGAAGAATGAAAATTTGGGAAACAAGGGTAGCTAAACGATATACAAACCTAGACATTTTACGGAGTCCAATCACAGCAGGAAGACATAGTTGAGACTTGACATTAGCGAACTATTTGGTTTATAAATGCAGACAGAACCACATAATCATTACAGTTCACAATTATAGAAGTTGTTGCAGGCTGCAGCCAAACTGTCAGCTACAAGACTTGCTCCAAAAACATCAAGTGGAAAGTTCTCTAGCAAATCCAAAGCAGTAAAATCCTCTTCCAAGAGGCAAACAGTCCTCAGAATATGAATAAAAGAATAAAACATAAGACTCTAAGCAGTAAAATCCTCTTCCATCTTTTCTTGACAAATTTTGTGTAACAGGCCTACGAGCTCTATAAGCTTTATAGGTAGCTGCTAAAAAACGGCTATTTAAAATTGATAAGCTAGCTAATTTAATTATAAATATTTGCTAAAATCAGCTATTGAACTAGGTACAAAGGATATAATGACATTAAAGGACAATTTACATTAGATTAAAATCGCTAGCTTTTAACAAGGGAAAAACTGAACAAAAACATCGTACCCAGCTGAAATTTTTTTGAGCTAGTTATTCAACTTTTTACACTTTTCTACCTCATATACCCACCACCCATTTTAATAATTCACCAAGACCTTCCCACCTCCCTACTTTTTGCTCTCCTATAATATTTTAGTGCTTCTTTTACGTTTCTCAAAACTAAACATTCTTTTTTTGTACTTCCTTGTTTTTTGCACAATTTCCTTGGTTCTCCCCTAAAGTGAACGGTAACAATTAAATAAAAATGGAGGGAGTACAATATTTAGTGGGTTGCTACTTTGCTTTTCAATGTCAAGTTTAAACCACCTTCTTATGCTCCGATCCAGAATAAGAGCTAGAAACAATAAAAAAGAAGGGGAGTATATAAAGGCCCCCTTACTTCCATAATTGGTGTTCCTGAATTGACCTCCAGAATTGGTAACATTCGTGGTCGAATTTTTTATAGAAGGGGGTATGATACATATGTATTCATGGAATCTCTCACTTACAAGATTAATTGGAAAAGAAGCAATACAAAAAGGCAAAAAGAAACTTACTTGGATGGCAAGGTCAAGCTACTTTTGGGCATGCATGTTGGGTGAACTTGGGTAGCAAGTGTACATAATTTCTGATTTTTATTAATTAGGAAAGTTTCTTATTGTTAAAAAAAAGCTTCACTTTTAGGAAAGGTTTAATGTGAATCCAAGTTATTGTTTGTTTATTTTAGGCATTAAAATTTGATTTGTTTAGGCATGTGATTATTTAGATTTTTTAGGCAAGTGTTCAGTTACTTGGAGCAAGGTTTTAGTTGGTTTGTCCTAGGAAATGTTTCCGATTCTCTTGAGTTTGCAATGCCCATATAAAGGTCCCCCTTCATAAATAAAATAGGTGTTTAGTTTATGAATTTTGGAACGCGAGTCTTTTAAAGTTTGGACATATTTTCCAGATTTTCATTGTTTTTAGAGAGTGAATCTAAAATCAAGACCCTCAAAGTAAACGAGTGAAGTTTAGTTTAAGTTAGGTTGTTTTGTTAGTGAGTGAAGCTACACAAATAATCCGAAAAACCCTCCTAATGTGAGTGAAGGCTGGTTTTAGTGTTAGAACCCTGAGGGAATCATAAGTGAGTGAAGCTTGTGAGGAACTAAGCTAGATTCCAATGCAGAATCATATCAACATGCAAAAGTTTGTATTATATATATTAGTCACAAGCTCATAGTCAAAGTAAGTGCTTGAATAGTGTAAAAGTTAAAACGTTGCAACTATAGAAAAAAAGGAGGAAGTATAAGTTGGGTATGAAATTTATAGTCTCTATTGGTATAAATCGGGTTTAAGATAAGAAAAACTTTCCCATTGGTAGCGAATGTTATCCGTTTAGCAGGGAATCTTATTTTAGGAGCGAAAAATTCTGCTCCCATTCTTCCTAGGACTAACAGGTCAGCTATCCAACTACCCTAACAAAATTAAATATCGTTACTGGTGGATCTCATTATGAAAGACCTATTAGTGGATATATCATGGGTAAAACCAACAAGTTTGAACTATAAAGGTTAGGGTAAATGGATCATAATACCCCCAACTTTGGCCCGTCCGCTTGTAATACCCCCAACTATGGGTTATTCCTGTATAATCCCAACTATTGGGTAGATCCGCCACAAATGCACCGTAACCTGAAGGAAACCTATTTAACCGGTAAATAGGCTACGTGTCATGCTTTCATTGGCTTATTATCAATTATTATTTTATTTTTGCATTTTTTTAATCCCACCCTTCCCTCACCCCACTACCACCCACAGCCACCTCCCTCACCCCACTACCACCCACTGCCACCTCCCTCACCCCCACTGCCACCCACTGCCACCTCCCTCATCACCACTGCCACCCCACTGCCACCCACTGCCACCTCCCTCACCTCCACTAACACCCACTGCCACCTCCCTCACCCTCATAACTCTAACAATAACAACAACATAACAGCATCAACAACAAGAATAGGGGCAAAACAACCCAGCCAAGGTGGCAGAAACACAACACCACCACGACGGCAGAACATCAACATAGCGGCGCACGACAGACGAAGAAAGAACAACAACAACGACGCATCAAAAACAACAACAATAATACCAGCAGCAGCAACAACAACCCAACACAAGAAAAGGGGAAAATCGAGGGGAGGGGGAGGGGAGGTGGCAGCACCACGAAGCAGCAACAACCCAGAGGTGGCAGCACCACGAAGCAGCAACAGCCCAACGGGGGGGGGAAGACACGAGCAGCAGCACCGGTGGCAGACACGCGAACGGAGGAGAGAGAATTACGGGGGGGGCAGGGAAGCCGCGGAAATCGAGGGGGAGGGGGAGGGGGTTGCCACAGAAATCGAGGGGTAGGGGGCTGGGTTGGCAGGAGGGCTGCCGACAGTGGAGGGGAGGGGGAGGGGCTGGGATGGAGGGGGAGAGGGTGGCTGAAATGGTGGTGGGTGGGATTTGTGGTAGGAGTAGAAATTAAAAAGAGAAAGGAAATAGAAAAAAAAAAAAATTACCTAGCTAATAGGTTGCAAGTCACCTTGGTGTGTTTATGGCAGATCTACCCAATAGTTGGGATTATACAGGAATAACCCACAGCTGGGGGTATTAAAAGCGGACGGGCCAAAGTTGGGGGTATTCTGATCCATTTTTCCTAAAGATTATCAATAAGATTCCGGAAATGAAGTAAGGGGTTGAGCATATAGAGAGGACCTCACCATTTAAAAAGTAATCATAGAAACGAAGGAACCCACTATTTCATTAATCATCAATATTCAACTTGAAATTACAATTTCTTACTTTTTTTTTGGATCAACTTTTTGCTCGCCCATCAACAAGAATCCAATCCAAGTCTGACTTGTACGTGGGTACGCCGTGTATTCTTCCCTAAAATGAATAGGAAAAGCTTGGTATGCGAGTTTCTGTTGGGTACAGTCGGGCAAGAATTGAGTACGTATCGAGAACATGTCGCAAACGGGTCGTTTGGGTCTGGACGAGTCACTTTGGGTCGGGTTAGTTTCAGGTAATTTTGGGTCAAACTCGGGTCGGATTATGTCTAATTTCAGTCGCATTTGATTCGACTCTATGCAATCGGGTCGAATTCAGGTTGGGTCAGGTCAACTTATGTCAGGTCTATTTCAAATCAAGTCAATATATTTAAGTTTCTAATTTAAAAATAATATATTAACTAAATTATAACATTTATCATCAATAATTACAAATACGGTTTTTTCACCATATACCCCTGACAAATTTTTTTTTACACCATATACCCTTTCAACTTTCCAAATTCACCATATACCCCTCACGTTTGAAAAAATACATCCACTTACCCTTAATGACTAACGGCGTTAACGTCCGTTAGTCATTAACCTCCTAATTCCCCCTTAACTCTAATTAACTAACCTAAACCCTAACCCCCTCTAACCTAATTAACCCTAAACCCTACCCTAATCCTCCTTTAACCCTAATCAACCCTAAACCCTAACCACCCCCCACCCCACCCCTTCCCCCCACCACAGCCGCAGCCTAGGTAGCACCGATACGGATATGGGGACGGATACGGGTACGGGGACGGGGACAGAAAACGGCAAAATCAAAATTTTCGAAACGGGTACGGCTTGGATTCGGCAAAAAATAAAAACAAAAATAAATAAGTAAATAAATATAATGCATTTAATAAATAATACTGTCTTAAAATTTTTTCTACATATAATCTCCATATAATTTTTGCACAAAAAACATTAATATAAGGTAATAAGCTGCACCTTCTTAGAATATTAAAATATATAGGGGGTCAAAAAGTGAGAAGTTATTCTCCATATAAAGTTAGCTACATAACTTATTAAAAAAGAAAAAGTTAGCTGGATACCCGTAAGTTATAGCCCCTTCCCTAGATAAGTCAGACCATGAGAGAGAATAGAAGATTGCAGCACTACAAGTACAATTTTATTAGAAAAATAAATAAACATGTTGTACAGCTGTACTGTAATGACTCATGTTCTACAGTCTACAACCCCCTCAGTTTTACCGTAAAATTTTTACATGCCTAGTTCTACTTTTCACCTTCTCCTTCAACTAAAAAAAGTAAACCAGACAAGAAACTGAGGAAAGAAAAATTCGAGCATGACTGGACTGACTGCCGAGCACTTGAACTGACTGCCGGCGACGACCGGCGAGACGATCGGCGAGAAGGAGGAGCAGCGAAGGACTTCGAAGGAGTTTTCAGTTCAGGTGAGAGAGAATTTGAAATTCTCCAAAAACCCTTGGATCTGATTTTAACCCATTAAAATTTCATAAATTGACTGGGTACGTTTCTCAACCTCCAAAAACGTACCCAGCCCGTACCCATTTGCATACCACCCGTACCCAATTCTTGGCGCCGTACCCACCTTCCCAGATTCGTTTTGGGTACGAATCCCAGGCGAATCCGTCGTCCCGTACCGTGCACCGCACCCGTGCCGTGCAGACGGAAACGGTGCTTGGGAGGCGAACCCGTGCTTCATAGGCCGCAGCCGCAGCCCCCCCCCCGGCCCCCCCCCCCGCAGCCCCACCCCCGCAGCTCCTCCCTCGCATCCCCACCCTGCGCCCTCCCCCTCCCCTCCCCTTCCCCCGCAACTTTCCGTCGCACCAAACCCCCCCCCTCCCCCCCCCCCCCCCCCTCCCCGTCTCTCGGATCGCGGTGATGAATGAAGAAACTTTAATGTCGGCGACCCATAATTTCGACCCGGATTCAACTTTAATGTTCGGGGGTGCGATTCAACCCAGATTCAACTTTAATGTTCGGGGGTGCGATTCAACGGGGGAAGGGGGTTGGTGCGGCATATCATTGCGGGGGAAGGGGCTGCGTGGCCTCGGGGGTTGCGTGGGGAGTGGGGAGGGGGGCTTCGAGGGTGGTGGGGAGGGGAAGGGGGGCTGCGTGGGGAGGGGGGGGGGTTAGCGGGGGGTTCAACGGGAGAAGGGGAGGGGGGTGGTGGTGAGGAGGTGGTGGTGGTGATGGGGGGTGGTGAAGCGGTGATGGGGGCGGTGGGGGTAAGGGGTGGGGGAGGGGTGGTTAGGGTTAGGGTCCAAGTTAGTGTATTAAATTAGGGTTAGGGTTAGGATTAGGGTTTGATTTAGGTTAGTTAAGTAGGTTAGGGGAGGATTAGGGCCTAATGACTAACGGAAGTCTAACACAGTTAGTCAAAAGGGTAAGTGGATGTATTTTTTCAAACGTGAGGGGTATATGGTGAATTTGGAAAGTTGAAAGGGTATATGGTGCAAAAAAAATTTGTCAAGGGTATATGGTGAAAAAACCGTTACAAATAATATGTAGATATAATTTGAAGTAAGAAAATAAATAATAAATAATACAAAAAATAAATATTTGGCTCATTTTGTACTGGGGAATCATAGTTAAAGAGGATAATTCGGGTGAATTCGGGTCGGGTCAAGTTCAAATTGGGGTCGTATTCGGGTCGAGTCGGGTTACTTCAGGTCTTGGGTCAACTCTAGGTAATTAAGTCTCTTATTTCGGGTTTGATTCGGGTCTCGAGTCGTCATATCGTGTCAGTTTTGCTAGGTCTAGTCGTGGAGACAGGTCCGGAGACTTCGAGAAGTCTCCAGTCATGTTATTGAAGTTTCAAACATCAGTGACATTGCCGGTGATGAAATTTCAGGTGAGGTTTCTTCGATGTCTTTGTTCTCTCTTTGATCTGTTTTCTCTCTCTTCGATCTCCTTTCCTATCTCATTGATCTCCTTTTCTCTCTCACTTCGAACCGCTTTAATCTCTCTATTCATCGTTCCATTCTTTAAGCTTTTTTATTCTACTCCGTTCTCACTCTTCGATATGTTTTTTCTTTTTTTTACTTCTCCATTTTTTTAGAAGTGAGATAAGAGAGTGTATTGTATGTGCATGTAGACTGTAGAAGTTGAATTTAAGGTACTCTATAGGCCCACAACCCCACTCCCTCCTCAATGATTCACGAGCCCGTCCTTTCTTACTTATTCAAGACTTGTTTACAAAAAATGATGGGACATATATGGATATTCTTTACAAATATGTTATTTATTTTTGCCGAATCCATGTCGTACCAATTTTCTGAAATTTTGATTATGCCGTTTTCCAACCCCGTACCCATCCCCGTATCAGTATCAGCACTACATAGACTACTGCCACCTCATCAATTGATAGGTTAAAAGTTACATTACAATACGATAATTATGTTGCACTATTATAGAAAATAACTATAGCATAATTGTTTTCTAAAACTGTAATATTTGTTATGTTAAGGGATAACCATAACATACTCTAAATCCAACTCAAATCCCACCCGATCCGAGGAAAAATAATCCGATCCAAATCTTAGAATTAAATTTCATATCCATCGAAAAAAATTAGAATCCCCATAAAAGTGGTTCGAATTTGTAAATTGGTAAATCCAATCATTTCTAAGGAAGAGATAAAAATGGTTTTGGTTGTTTTCCTTTCAGGTTCTCAACCTCATGTATGTGAGTTTTTGGACCAACGATACGATCATCATTTTATTGACTGGCCTCTTCATCCCAACAGACTTTTTTTTTCATGTATATAAGGTGAAGTTCTCGTGAGCATCATCCTTATGGTGTAAACAAACTTTCAAAGTACTTAAGATTTGAGTCACTTTCCTCAGATGAACAAGTATTATCCATTTAAGTACGTGGGCAATTTTTTTTTTCTGTTTTGTGGATAGGGGGAAATTAGGCTGAAGTATAATAACTATATGGACTGTAATAGCTAGCAAGAATTCAAGCAACAAAACCCACACCTATCAGGCTTCCATATTACCAAAAGACAGGTTCACAGTTAGATATACTAAGTGAACATTTGCTGTTAGCTCTTGTTGACAATTTCCATGCTATTAGAGCCTGTACTCTTCCAAACTCGTCTAACAATATGTGTGGGTGAGTATGAACTATGAAGAATTGTATGTAGAGGGTGAAAAGCAAACCTTATCGACTTGGTTCATGCTAGCAATAGGTTCCTGAACAGTTAGGCTACCATCTGAATCTCTTCTCGTTTCACCACTCATCAAAGTCAGTTGCTTCTGTAGGTCAAGTATATGCTGAGCCTGTAAGACATGGATTGGTTAAATGAAATTCCATCTGGTTTGGATGGCACTGGAAAAAGGTAGCATTAAACAGCCTCCCCTCCCCGGAACTAGCCCCTCTGTGTTTACCCCTCCACTTCATGTCATAGAGCCCCAGATTGAAAAATTAAAACACTTCACTAGACTGATGGAGGAAGCCAAATCGATGCACATCATAACAAAAAAAAAAACTCTTGAACCAGAACCAACATTTTTACAACCAACAAATGAACAACCATTATGTCCTCATATACAATTAGGCTTCACCATCTAATGGCCTCATACACAAACATCAGTAAACACTGATACATTGTCAAAGAACAGTTCCTATATACTTCCTCTCTTTTTCTTTTTTCTTTTTTCCCTCTCTATTGCATCATTTAGGCTTTTACACCATACATGCTATAACTTTCACCGGGATTTTTTTGACTAACTTATGAAATCAAATATTAGTAGATGTTATTAGATTCATCTCAATGTATATTGTCAAAATATAACTTTTTATAAAATTTACACAGAAATTATTAATGGTTAAAGTTGTGCATTGGCAAGTGTAAAATCCTATCTGATGCAATAGAAAAAACACAAAGGAAGTATATCACATTAATGTAAAACGAAACAGCAAATAAGCAGCTCACAGGAGGAAAGGACATAGTAGTTACGTGTTGAGTACAAGTTTACAGCCTAAGAAGAGATGGAAGGAAGTTTACATTCAGGTTCAACTCATTTCGATATTGTAGGCATGTATCAGCTTCATACTCATGTTGATCTTGTAGGAATATAGATAGAGCTGATACATGGTGACCAACTATAAGTGTTAATTACATTTAGGCACACCATTTCTACCTTATAAGTCATATCAGTAGATGTTTTCCCAATTCTTAAATGCTATTAGTTAAAATTTGACTCCTTAAATCACGATATATACTTTCAATTTCCGCTATGTCTGTCAACTAGTTTATTTGTGTTTCATTTAAAATATCTAAGACGTCCAGTCTGCTTTCTCATGCATTTCATTCTCCAGACTGAGCTATCTGACGTTGTTCTATTTTGATAATTAACTGTGAATAATTTATCCAACCAACAAGCCTAACCACTGGTGGGTTGGTAAGACTCTATTTATTACAAGCTGCCATACTATATCTATGTAGTACATGAAATTCCACTGCATCATTATTGACTGAAATATTTTGAAGATACTCCCACTATTTTTTTTCTTTTGTTTTTGTGTGTTTTGGTAGGGACATTTTGCTATTTAGGTGTAATTTTTTGTTACATTTGAACCATTTTCCTCAATTGGTAGGTTAGCCCCACCTAATTGATGAGCAAAACGCAAAATTATGTGGGCCAACCTTTATTTCTCTCTTACTTTTACTCTCCTCTCTATCACTTTCACTTTTTCCTTGGTCGAGAAGACCAATAGATATTGATAAAGAAAAGCCTTAGACTTAGAGGCTGGATCCAAAAAAAGGTTCAGAAATCCGATCTTAAATAATTCACACAACTGCCCACCATGATTGTCTGAAGAACTCTGTAGATTTTCACAATTGCTGAACCTATTTTGCTCACTTCAGCAAAGAAAAACTAACAGGGACACCCATAAAAAATAAAACTAAAGTCACCGAAGAAAAAACAGTCATCAATGCTAGATGATAAAAAATATCCATCACAAAATTACTACTCAAAGCACCTCTTACAAAGTTCCATGATAGCATCTTATATAAGAACTGGCGCCATTGAATTAATTACTATAAAGGGAAAATTACCAGACTATTGAACAATGACCTCCCAGGCTCGCAGACACTCAAAAAAAGTTAGTATAATGGGATGACCAAACTCTAAGAGCAATACTTTTCATCTGACACTTACTTGTTCTGGATCAGTACACCGTGTAATATGGGCAATCAGGCACTGAGCATGAAAAGCATGAGCACATGGAAAAACATAGAAAGGAGCCATAGGTCCAAGAGACGCATAACCTCTGGAGATACCAACATCTGCAGCTGTATTTAAGATTCTTCGTCGGCAAACCTAGAACGATTCATGAAAGATTATTAGATATTAACCTGTTTAGCACAAAACATTAAGAATGCTAAATGAGCAAAAACAAAAATAAATCAGACGTAGTCAATAACTAAACATGTCAAAGAGCACACAACTTCGAACTCTGATCAAGTTGAAGATAATTTGGATTAGATTGAGTTCTGTTACAACACCTTTCATGTCAGCATACTGATAGCCCTATTTAAAGCCTTATATGGCCGAAGGTGCAGGGTCCGTTATGCTGGAGTGACATAACTGATACAATGGTGTTAGGACCATAGTTCCTTAAGCAGAGAATGCAGCAGGTGTGAGTGATCAAGACAAGACCTGAGCGGCCCATGAGCAATTATATGCAAATTAGAAGAGACGATGAATATGAAGTTGAGGAGAGGGACCTATTAAAGGTCTCACCAATGAAGTAAGTAATAAGATTAGGAAAGAAGTTCATAGGACCGTGAGAAATATCAGATAGAGGTGAGAAAGTTGCATATCTTATAGCGTAAAGAACGTTTTTGTTCCTGATAAGTCAGACATGTTGCAACCTCAGGTCATTGAGCTGACGAGAAGCTATTTAACAAAGCCTATGAAAACCTTAGATAATAAGAAGTATCCGAGCAATTTATCATGGATGTCAAATCCTGTAAGTACTTTGATTGAGCCAAAAGACAGAAGAAGCTGCTTGGAAGGCTTGATATGCATAAGAAGTATCCGAGCTATTTATCAAGGTGAGCAGAGTAAGTGAGACATAACTCCTTTTAAGGTGGGTAGAACGAGAAGAACATGTCAACATTAGCAATATGTTATTGTCACATCCTACCCAAGGTGGTTGAAAATTTACCATGGTAGCCCAGTGGAAATATGGAGTTAGTTGACTAAGAAACCGATTGTCAACAAGGGCTTTAAGTGAATATGAAGTTGCAAAATGCAAGGAACAAATATATAATATATTGACACAGTAAGAACGATAATTTACCCCACATTCCTCATCGCGCTCAATGATTGCATATCTCTGAGCGAGGGCACCGATATCATTTCTAATGTTATCTGCTCCATGTGTTGCATCATTCATCTCCTCTTTCAGCAACTCAATTTGTTTATTGTAATCCTCTAGCGATGAACATATCGCCTCCTGCAAAAAGTTAGAAAAGCATCAAGGCTTAGCAACAAAAACCACAATTGACAATCTATTAACGGAGCTCATCTGAATACCCTGAAATCATCAATTAAAGCAAAGTCTGGAAAGAATGGTAAAATATCCTCAATTTTCAACAGGCCATCCGTTTCCTTTAAAAATGCTATTGCTTTCCGTATGTTCTCCCTCTTAGTTCCCTTTTCCTGCTCAACAACATGCTTTGCAATCATGAGCCAGAGTTTCTTCCGTAATTCTTCATCATCTTCAACCTTGTCAGCTTCAGCCATGGCAAGCTCTGGGTCTACCTTTTGATACACAACAATAACAGAATTATGAACATTTCAACTGCTCATCTGTTCAATATCATTATTATATTTTAGAGGTGCTCTTTAACAGCTAACTAGTATCTGAAGTTTCAAAAACATTAGTTAAAATCCATACTCACAGAAGTGATCACATAAGGTATAGAGTTTCAGACCATTCCACAGACATAGCTCTCATATCAAAATACAAAAGTGCTTTTAGTTTCTCTCCACGCACAAGGGAGGGTGAAGGAGAAAAAAAGTCAAATGCTCTGGTGAATGCGCGAAAAGACAGGACTACAATGCCAAACCTTTCTTTCATTGTGTGCATGCAAATGGTCCATTTCTTCATAGATTCTCTTTGTTTTTGCTGAATTCATATACTTACTGTTGGCATTTTCTGATTTTATCATTTTTATTTGACTTTCGTTCTGATTGATTTTTGCTATTATGGACTTTGTCCTATTCTATTAATTATAGGGACTTATTTTAGATTCAGGCTTCGTTTAGTTAACTGGGTTATTGTTTAGGCTTATTTTGTGAAATCACAAACTGGTTGTGAGTCCATATCATTTTTCGTTCAGACCAGGAGAAAATTTTATTAACTCATTGCAACATAAATTAAAAATAGTACAGAGTATATTCCGGGTCATTTCATACAAGAAAACGACATGCCCTCGACACAAAGAATATTAAAAAACTGGCTAAGAAAATTTTCATGATGTAGTAACAAAGACAAGCAAGGCAAATCACTCTCCCCCTACAAAGATTCACACACTGCATATCAACTGTAGAATACTCCATCATTCCACTCAAGCCATAATACCCAAAGAATAGGTGGACAAGCCAAGCTCCATCTGGACAAATGCGCGTAAAATAGATAAAGCCCACTAAAATCACCCATCATGAAAGAATTGCTTTCATGGACCAGTAGCCACCTCACATTGTATAAAGTGATGATTGCCACCATAAGCGCAGAGCACATAAATCAGGGGAGAGGCACTCATGCTACCGCCAAATTTACAACTTATTCTGGTGTTGATTCTACGAAGACATGCTGTCCAAGAAAAGGATTTTACCTTCTTCGGGAGCTTGGCATTCCAAATAAAGGAGGCCCACAGCAATAGAGAAGCATAGAAAGATCAAACAAGAACAGAAAGATTAAATAATTTGTTCAGTAGGGAGGAATTGGATGGAGGATAAAAAAGGGAAAGAAATAAGTAACATTCTGGCATATGGTTTCGTTAGCTAATAGTTATACAAAAATTGGTAGGAAAGGAAACAACAGGAAAGACTTGTATAGATAAAACTCTCACTCACTTTCCTTCTCTTTCAAATTGATTGAGTTTGGACGGAAAGAATGTTAATAAATCAGAATGTTAACTAACCAAACAGAAAAAACACAATAAATACTTGTGCTTTAAACCAAACAAGATTAGGCTACTTCTCTTCCTCCTCAACCATCTTTCAAAACCAAACACGCTATGAGATCCCCTGAACCGCACCTTTGAATCCAGAAAATCTAAAAAGACAAAAAGTTCTCTAATACTCCAATTAATCAATCTGCCAGCTCACATAACTCTCCCTTTTGAGGATCTCTTCTGATGCAAAAATTCCAATAAATAACATTACCCACTCATGATTGAATACCAAAAATTAGTGCATCATGAGCAAATATATATATGCAAGGAAAAGATATAGAAACAGAATCTCCCCATACCAAAAATAATGCAAACTTTTCTTTAGTGACAGCTCTTATTTGTGCTGCTACATTGTGAAATGACGTAAGATGGGAACAGTAGCAAAACATACTAATGTTAGAGTTCGATCAAGAATCCTCTCACAAAGATTCTCCTTCTTTGACTGTACTCCTAGATTCCGGGCAGCTATTGTTTCTTCGCAAAATCAATAAGACAAAATTGTATGCAAGACAAGCAGATTTTAAAAAGTACTATTGCCAAAACATTATAGGAAAACAAGATTTTACAGCATAAAAAGTGGAGCAATAATATTGCCATCTACACCAATTGATCTTTTACTCTTCAACTCCAATTTTCCTTCCTCTAGTTTGGACAGACTTTTAACCATTCCTTGCAACTCCCTCTATCTTAAAAATATTTTCTCCCACTTAAGGGTACTAGCTTTTAAGAGGACGTAACAAAATCAACCAATTTCAAGCATAAGAATTTTGGGACGACCTGAAAATAATAGATTAAAGAAAGGTAATTTGCAAATGCAACGGTTACTAAATCATATAGGACAAAAATTTTAGACATTGTGTGTAGAATAATGAGGCCACTAATTTGGTGGAAGGATTATGCGATTGTCACTATCGTGACACTGCATGCATCTCGCAGATCCCATTGCAAAGAGCATCATACGATGTTCTTCTTGGTCTCATCCTTAGGAGCGACACAGGGAGACCATATGCACTTGGTCAGTGTCATGCCCTGTCAGAGATGGAACATGAAGCTTCTTGCCTTATCCTAGAAAAAGAGCCTTTGTGTTCAAGCGTTAGACTTGGCTATTTCGAAATTCCCATATTCTTAGGATATAGAACTAGTGTCCATCCCAACCCATATTTGAGTGTTGAAGATCGAACATGGGCACTTAAAGAAAAATGAAGAGTTTGAGTAACATAGCAAGGGCTTGGCATTTCTTAATGCTTTTTGGCTGGATTTTAAGGTTTGGGATGTGAAAAATAGCATACAAACCACTACAAAATCATTTGTAGTAGTGGAAAGGAGATGAATATCGGGCTACTAACAAGTACAGAAACAGTCCACAAATGTGATTATTTGAACTTTTTGCATCTATAAAAGAATTTATTTCAGGCATGAAGGAGAGTGAGACGTTTAGCTATCAAATTGAGAAGTTTGACTGAACTTAAAACTGAGTAGGATATAACATGTAAAAAATTTGGCAGCAGATGCAAGAGTAACAGTTAGCTTTCAATATTGCAATATATAATTTTTTCATAAAAGTAGGATGTTAAGTTTAGAGTAGAGACGGGCTACAGCTTCTCTGTGCAAGAAGAAAAAGCAAACTATGCGCCACTTTACTGTTCTGAGAATGTCAACATAATAAGAAATTCAAATTAGCAGAGACAAGGATGCTGCAGCATACATGTAGAGTGTGAATCGATATAGACAGCATACAAGAAAAAATATGCATGCACTAATTGAAGAAAAGATAAAAGAGTACAAGAGCAGCAGGGGATATTCTGGTATTACCTGTAACGCAAGAGCAACAGCTTCTTCGTGCATACACATCATACTGTATATATGAACACAAGCACGCATCCTTTTTTCCTTCAGGCAAAGCCGCAAGGCATATTTAGGATCATAGAAGAATTCTGGCCCATTTTCCCTTACTTTCCTGAACTTAGATTGCAAAAATCGTAGGAGAGCACTATCATCCTCCTGGATTTAACATAAACAAGGGAACATCAGCACTTGTGAGGATGCCCCTCTTTATTTCACAATGATACTGAAATGGATCCAATGTTCTTAAGATCTATGATGCTGCACGTCAAGAGGATTTTTCATTTCTGGTTTGTTGGGTGAAAAAACAAGAAAAGAAACCACAAATAGCCCACAGCATGGTAGACAAAGTCAACAGGCAAGTATGACCAAATGGTAGTAAATTGATCACATAATGAACCTTCACATCAGTATCAGGAACCAGGCACAAAAGGGGGTGAAAAACAACTGGACAATATTTTCCTATTTAATGGACATTCACTGTTAAAACAACTGAAAATGTAGAATTCTTAACTAAAAACCACGATAATATTATTAATCATCAAGAACCGACAAGATTATTGATCATCTAGAACCGACAGATATTAGAAAGTTATCTATAAAGCTGGCTCAAGTTGCCTCCAAAGCTACATGAAGCACAAGGGGAAAACATGTGTGTGTGTGCACATACAAGAAATTGTGCAGATCATTTCTAGCATCTCATAAATAATATACATCAGATTCCAATGATTATATAGTACCAAAGTAATGCATTTCAATTTCTATTAGTTCCAGTGGATGAGGGATACTTCAGCTATGTCATCTACCAGCACATGAATCTCTCGATAACATGCATAAGCATATATATAATACTAAATGTTGACCACTAACCACTGACAAGTTCAGAGAATGTTGCTTTAAGTTCTGTAATATTCTGAGAAGAGCTGATGTATACTGATATTGTATTTTATTTTTGCAATATGTATTTAGTTAATGACTTGTACAGTCGGACAAGTACAAATGTACAATGGAACACTAAATGAGCCACCACTAACTCATCTGATCATAAACAACTAAAAGAGAAGGAACCTTGGTAAAACTCTATTAAGCTAAAAATTTGTAAATTTCTATTCAACCGAATCACTAAAATTATCAGAGAAGTATATAAACCTGTTTAGCATACAAAGAAAGCAGCAAGTTATGAACCCCAGGATCTTCATTATTCAGACTATGAACACAGTGCTCCAAGAATCTGATGACTTGATGTGCCTCATTCCTGCAAGAAATTCAGTACAAGAAGATAGAAATGAGTCCACAATGAGTTATTTCAAAGCACTGCTGGTAAAAGACATAAAAAGTCAACAATGAGTAACAGTAATGTTTAGTTGAGAAATGTCCCAGAAAATTTTAATCTTGTTCAGGGTGAGACGACAAACAATTTTCTTCACAATTCACATGTACTAGATTCCTCATAATAAACAAATTTTATAGGAATTATAACTTATAACTTATAACTCACCCATTGAACAGGTTAAAAGCCTAGTTATATTAACTTTCAAAATGCTTTGTAATTTAGATTTAAAATTATTCCTACATCTCCAAACTCCTTTACTAATTTACGAACAATTGAAATGTTCTAATACTTGTACTCGGAAAACTGCTTTTCTTAAGTGTATAGGATAATAATATGAGGTTCTTACTATCTATAAAGGCTATTATATGAGTCAAGAATTTTGCTGTATGTGAAATTCAAAATTGTTCAAATGTTTTAACAGCTTCAGTAATGGAATCTGTTTGCAAACACAGCACAATGACCCGGAAATATTGATAAGGTTTAATTTAGAGACACATTACAGTAGAGGCTTCATGTAATATATCGATTGTTCTGCAACCCAACAGCCTAAATTTGGTTCCATGTTGGTAGGTGGTCACATAAGTGGGCATAAGATCATCAAGAGAAGCAGAAAAACATCATAACACTCATCTCCCTATTTTGTCTTTCCTAACAAACATCACTATTAGATAGTACAAAAAACTTTACTGTGCATGTGGTTCACTTGAATAGCGCATCATTGCAGGAATCAACTTCCTTGGATTAAGGTCCTTCCTTATCATCCATGATTCAACAGTTTCATAAGCATCAAGCATGATGAGATCAGGAGCAAATTTGTACTGCAATATACCAGACAAAAACCTTTTAAAAAGGTAAGGTAGGTAAAAGTTGTACATATGAAGAAAGCAATTATTGTTTAATTACAAAAATTTTGTAGTGTAAGAAGAAAATAATACTCCCTTAGCTTCAGTACACCTTTAAAACTGTACTTTTTGTATGTGGTATGATAAGGATAAGACCCCCTCTTGGTGGTGGTTTCTATCTTTCTCCTGATCACATGGGTTTTATTAAAAAGCGTGCCATTTCTCTATGTGAAAGGTATTATATAACAGGAGGAGTATAGTTTCCATCACTGGAAATGAATTTTATTTGAAGGATAATGATAAAGCAAAATCCTCACAATTGGATGTGAGGCACATAAATAGTTTGGCACTTTGGCTTATACCTGCAGATCTGTTAAAACACCAGGCTTTTCAAGCACTTCCAAGGCTTTCTTCGCTTCTCCTTGCTAGCATGAAACAACCAAAAACGATAGACAGAAAACTTATGTTAGAAAAATGAAGAAGCAACAAATATAATATTTTTATTCTTCTAGAAGGAAGTCAATACGCCGATGACAATGGATGGGTTTCAAAACCATACCAATCTCAAAACTTTATCATCATAGCTAATAGACATCCCATTATTGAGCATGAAAAGATCAAGAAGATTGATATTTAGCGATATCCTACAGATACCACATATTGTAAATTGGATATTGAATTGAAGTCCATCTCTTGCTATAACAGATGTCTAATGCACGCATTGCTTTTGACAAGATGATTGCATTTCAATCAAAATCAACAATGTCAATGTAGAATCAATATCGCCTCAAGGCATATCCAATTTTCTTTTTCATATTTAGATTTACTCTCAAATGCAAAAATACCATCACTTTTGCATTTCACAATGTCATTTCATTAAAGAGAGAAAATGCCTGGAAAACAAGGATTAATAGGATATCACATAGATTTTATAGAACTTGTCACAATACAAACATGTGGTTTGACTAATTCTCATGGTGGAGCATCGTAACTGTTAGTAACCAACCTTCTCCGTGCTCCTGACCCAGTGGAGATTTCTCAATTATTAGTGGGGTTAAAAGTAAGAATTGAATCAATATTATATTCATTTCAATTGGTGGACCCATCAGATAAAAAAAATGGATATAATACTATGAGACAGCCCTAAGAGGAAATTAGGTAAAGTATTGGAAGGTGGAGGAGTATAATTACGCCCACTTGTGACCTAAGCACTAAGAACGACATAATATAGGGGGGTCATACCTTGAAAAAAGCTTTAGGCTCTATTTGGTAAAGAGAGGATTGAGGTCAAATAAGAGGTTAGGGGACATTTTAGAGGTTTGACTAGCCAAATCCTCTATTGAGGGTGTTTCGTAGATAGAGGTTTGGAAGAGAGAATTGATGCCAAAACTCTTATTCTCAAAAAGTTCCCATACCCCGTCTTTTCAAATAGAGGATTGCCAAATGAAGGTAAAGTGGTATATTTGTCCTAAAGTTGCCAAAAAAAAGTTTAAACTATTTTAAGTTCACAAGATCATTTGCATTTACTTATATCAATGTTCCTAATCATTTGATATTACAACTTCATATTAAGTGTGATACACTACTTGATCAAGTTGTCCTAAAATTCAAGAGCTAACATATGTATATATTTGCATCCAATTTAATAAAGTTTGATTTATATGAAGAACATGACATAAAGCATTGTCTATACCTTCATTCATAGAGTAATAGTAATACAGATTACAGACAAATTCAGTAAATTATATAGAGTATTTGCAAACTACCAACAGAAGAAATTTTGTATTTGAAAATTTTAATAGAACAGATTTAGTGTAAAAATGTTTAATTAATTATTTGATATTTGTACATGATATTTCCAATGAACTCACCATAAGTCTACACTACTTTTCAAAAAAAAAAAAACCCATCAACAAATTGTGCCTATTTCCTTATTGGGCAGTTTACACAATCAAATAGCTGGGAGCTATCTTTCAAACAATTTCATACAAACAACTACTATAACCAGCTAGTCAAACCAGCTAATAAAATAAGCTAACAAATATCAGCTAATGCAATAAGCTATAAAAAGGCCTTAATAGCTTGCTGCTTCCCAAAAGTTGCAGGAGGTTTATATATGAAAGATCTGGATACAAGGAACAAGGAAGCTGTCACAAATTTATTATGGGCACTAGTCTTCGAAACGGACTAAATTTGGGTTAAAAGGGTTGACAGTTACTATATCGAGGGAAGGGAATTGACTTCTATCACGCTTGTAAAGAATTTAGTTTGTGATGGTGGTTGCTTAGCTAATATTGTTCCTGCTGCTTGAAACTTGTTTTCTAGGACTTTCGTGCTGTGCAGTAGCTTTTGCACATGATGAGTTGTCTAGTTCAATCCTCCCTAGAAGATGGGTTTCAGATAATGCTGATGCAGTTTGTGCTACTTTAGAGAGTGTGATATATTTAGTAGCTTAACGCCACTGTACTCCAAAAGCGAATACCGACCCACTGCCTATCACTAATTCAGGGTTCTAAGGAGACTAGCATGCCCCAAAAAGGTTTACAGAGTACACAAGCCTAAAAAGAACATTAAACATCGCGAACCTAGCATTTTGGCATCTTCAAAGCGTTTCAAACTTCCACAGTGCCACTGTCTCAAATGCAAAGAAACACATGAAACTTCCCTTGAACAGGACATTACACAACTATTTCTTGATCTGGAAAGCTCTGCTGCTTAGTACTTGAAACATGAGCACATTTCAAAAAACTTTGCAAGAAACCAAAACATTACAATTTGAATTTTTATGGTGTTATAAGTTACATAGACCATGTCCTTACAAATATGTAGAAACTTTCAGCCCCACCATCTCTAGTGGAACCCTGCTTAACCTTTTCCTTCGGCATGCCATCACCAGTGGGACACATGATACTTACGGGTATCATGACATTAATGTTTAACTTGTCAAAATGGATGTGAATCCCTGATCTGGGACTTCCCGTAACAAGGCAGGAAACTAAGGATCTCCTGATGGAGGGGAAGAAAAGATGAGACACTCTTAACGACAAGTTGGGTCAAAACAAGGAATCCTACCAAGCGCTCAATAAGTTCAATAATTTTGAATGTTGCTCTTATCTACATTTTCCAGAAAGGAAGAGCAATTTGTTTGTTGTTTGACCTGACATATGTTGAAAACAAAGATACAATAACAGGAAGAATCAGAAACATTTTAGCTTTCAAAATACCAGAAATGCAGTTTCATGAAAGTTCATTAGGTACAATCACATTATAGACACATAAATGCCTCAGAGCCCTAAGACATAACCCTCCCCAATCTTTTTATAGTTCAGTAATAATAAGACTAGACACTATTTTAATGCACAACTGGACTAGTAATAAATGTTCATCGACGATAGCACTGAAGAGAGTAAACAAATACTATTGCCTATTATATTACCTACACCTTTACATTCCAAGGTCAGAGAAGAGAAGTCAGTATTTTAGCCAACAGAAAACTTGCGAACAATTATCTTCGTGTCAAAAGGCATTCAGAATTTATTTCCTTCTTCATAGAAATGCTGCAAGTAATGCTTAGGATGATATGATTGAAAACAGAGTAAGCTTTTCACTAATTACTTTATTTGACGTCAGATCAGAATTTAAATACTTCTGAGAATCAAATTGTTACAGGATTAGAACCATAAGCCAGTGGTCGGTTGCAGCTGCAAGTACTGCAACACATCTGAAACATTTGAACCTAAAAGAAACAGCTGCCAATCTGTCCCAACATCAAGCAAATGAAATACCCAACAGCAAAAGAGATCCACTCTAATGTACGCAATCATCAAAGAACAGTATACCGTAGTAAGCAAACAATAAAATAGTTCTAATGATTTTACCTGAATATAATGGTGAATTACAATTTCAAACTGCCCCTTCAAGCTAGCAAAGAACACCAATTCATCAACCCTACCATAGCTGAGATTTTGAAATGAAAATTTTCGTTAATCATGGAAGCAAAAAGCAAAAGTGCCGAATAAACATTCAGCATCTGTATAAATCAAGGAGAAAGAATAATGTCTTTCAGCTAACAAATGGTTCGTCAACATACGAACAAGTAAACATAAGTCTTAAAGACTGTCTGGATACATCGTGCTGTAGAAAAAATATAGCAACAAATATCATACAAGTCTTCCATACAGTGCCTTCATCTAAAAAATTATGTTAGCATATATCCAAGCCCTTTACGGAATCTTTAGAATTATCACGAACCTCATACTAGACAAAGTCCCTACAATTTCTGAAGCCTCTGTGGTCCACGTACTTCAAACAATTAAAGAACTAGGAAATACAAGACAAAAAAAAAAATTCCACCAGAGGGTCCACTGCGAACATGTCTTCAGCTGACTCTACCACACTCAAATCTAGTAACAAATTACTACTGATCTAACCCAAATAGAAATTTCACCCCTATTCCGGGCCTCTGCATTCTCTACCTTTCTGCAGGCCACCCCCATTCAAAGAGCATTGAAATGGGCACATCCATGAGCAGATAAATGAAATTACATAAACTAAAGGGTGACAAGAAGTTGAATGATTTTCCTACAGATCTCAAAGCCTAAGATTTTAATTAATATCTCCCATTTGGCCAGAATAGAGATACCCATTTCAGATCAACTTTTAGGCAGCTCAGTTGTTATTTACTTGTATGAAATCCAGTGTAAAAAAATGATTTGAGAGAGACGATAGTTCTTGGATCATAAATGCTCTTAATTTCAGTATTGTTAACTAAATGACCAATTCCCCGAAATTCAAGGAAATGAGCATCAGGCAACAAGAAAGGAACTCTTCACAAATATATAGACGGGGAAGCAGCAGGGAGAGGAGGAGAGAGAAAGACAGTTATAGGGCACATTTGTCAGTTTGATAAAAGCATGTCTTTTCAATAAATGGCTTGGGTTAATTTATTCTAAATCTGACAAAGATTATATGAGATGTGATTCCAAGTGAATTAGTGACAGCCATCACCATCTTCTTATCTAGATTATTGTTCTTTTAGCCAATCTACAGATCAAATATCTTGAAATTTTTGTGAAGCACAGGATCTCAATGCAACTAAGCAACAGATGCAAGATCAGTCGAGAAACAAGATCCCATAGATGAAAATTAGGCTGTAAAAGTTGCTGCAGAACTCCTTTTATTCTAGACTTCACTGGATAGAGAGACCACTTAGTGAACTAAAACGTACTGTGCAGACCCAATGCAGAAGGTGTTACAGATACACACCATTTAAGAACATGTTAAAGATCAGGAAATTAGACGAGTAATAATTTGCACTACAAAATATAACATGCTCCCAGCTGCATTAAAACTATGTACTCCCTTCGTCTCAAAATGAATTCCCCATTTTGCCACATTGAGATGTCTCAAGATACTTTACCCATTTCCTTTTTTGGGTTAGGACCACCTCACACCTATAGTATATAATTACCCATTATTAAGAGTCACATCTAATCTCCCCCTCTTTTCTCAATAAAGTTTTACCAATTATCTTCAGTCATATTTATCTTTCCGGTTCCTCGAAACAATATCTTCCGGATGACCCACCTTGTACTCTCTACCAAATCTTTGTTCCTAAAGCAATTGGGTAAAACTTACGGCGTATATCCTTTGAATGAACTAGTAGATGAATATGGTGATTCCATGTTTCCCTCAGTTATACACTTTTCCACAATAAGCTGTACTCTTTCTCCCCCCAACCCCCTTGCAAAAAAAATTTAAATAGAAACCTTAAAACAAGAAAGACAAACTCTTCTTTAGTCAACGATGGATAATGGAATCCTGTTGCTTAAGGAAAAACATATTATTAAGTAAAATCTTATCACAAGAATATAATTACCTTTCCAATAGCTTCAATGTCGTTGCTTCATCCAACACATCTTTAGAATCACTTAAAAAAGCACGAAACTCTTTGATAAGTGATCGATATTCAGAATTATGATCACCTGAAATATCATCTTCCAATAAAAGCCGGTTGATCTGTAGAGAGACAGTGCAAATAATATTTTATTACCTTCAACAAAACTATAGTAATAGATTTGGTTACCAAGACATACTGATCAACTTTTAGCCATGAGATGACATAGAAAAGAAGACAGATGGAATCAGCATTTGTCTACCACAGCATAGAAAACAAGGGGTTACTATATGTAATGTTAACATTCGAACTGTCACAATATAATAGCTATAAGTGATTGTCTCTCTAAACCAAAACAAACATAACCCATTTGGATTAGTCTATTCTTAAATGGGATAACAGGTTCTCCTTTTTTTTCAAAGGGTACAAATATTTTCTGTCGGACAATTAGGTGACAGATAATGTTAAAAATAGAGGAAGCATGGACAACAACACAAGTGCACCGCTTGTGTAGATTTGGAAAGACTTGAGGGCTCTGACAATCAGTTGGAGTCATTTGATTGAGATGTTGAAGTGGAGGTACTTAGATTTACGAGGTACTCATGGACCAAGAGCTTGCATTCTTCTTTCTAGACACAAACATTTATCCATGAGAATCAAAAATAAAAAAAAAATAATACATCTATTAGAAGACCAGGGATCCTCCAAAAAAGAAACTCATATATATGGTGCATGCCATTCTAGCTAAATATCACTTTGGAGTTTGGACCTAACCACAAAACAATCCCATTGAAAAACACCCCATACAGCAAGAAACACCACTTTCTAGTTTATACCATCAAGCCTCCTGAGTAGAAGTTATACTTCATTTTTTTCCAATCACAGCACCCAAAGAACAGAAAAACACAAGGCCATAAAAGTTTCCTCCCCTTGCACATCCTAAAGACTAAAGTTAAACCAGACTACCAGAAAAATGCTCCACGAGAGACTGTGTACAGAACCTGCCCAGAATGCATAAAACTCTTTGATCCAAAAAGATAAACGCGAGTCTGAAAATCGAAATAATTAGCATCAATCTGGACGATGTTCAATACTGAATGGCTAACATGAGAAAATTAAGGGTTACAAGTTTAATGACAATAGCAGTGTGTTTAGGGTGCCTTCTCTTCACATTATTTTTACTGAACTTATCTAAACTTATTTGAATTGAATATATATGAAGTTATTGAAATTTATTGGAACTTATTAGAACTTAACTAAAACTTATCAGAGCTTATTGAAGCTTATTATATAATAGAGCTTATTGGAACTTATCTAAACTTGTTCAAACTTATTAGAGCTTATTAGAGCTTATTGGAACTAATCTGAATTTAATAGACCTGACTTATTTTTTCAAGTTAAAGAGAACGCATCCTTTTTTTTTGGAGGTGGGAGAAAAAGCACCACTGTCCATTAGGTAGTAGTAACAAACATACCCAACCACTAAAAAAAGCCCCATCGACATTGAGATTTTTCTAACTCAACCAAAAAAAAAAAAAAAAAAAAAAAGTCTCAATATCCTGCTTCTAATACCTGGTAGATGAAAGATCCTCCAAAAGAATTTTATTTTCATTATTATTGTTTTGTGCTAGGAAGTTTATTTGCAACTTCCTCATAAGGAACTCATGTCTTGATTATCTTGCCAATGATATATGGAAGACAAAAGCTCCTCATAATACATGTTTTATTCACAGGCAGCCCAATGAAGTATGCACTTAGAAGGTTTATTCTGGCGAGCCATAGTAGCTGAAGTCAAGAACCTTTTTGTCAACGATATGCAATCATCCCAAATAAAATAAAGGGAGCATATAGATGGCGATGTAAGCAATTAACCAATACTCCCTGCATCCCAGTATAGAACACACTCTCACTATCTATTGATATATCAACCTCTCTATATGTAAACATACAATACATTAGTACAAGCACAGATACACAAACAAACACTATCATAAGTACAGTATCAATGAATTACATAGAATGTAGGGGAATTTTGTATGATATCCCTGTGTCTTTATCTATAAAGAGAACAAAGTTTTGTTAGAACTGAAAGATTACATCGTGCCCATTTAGTATTGACTCATTCATGTGGTAACCTTAATTTACCAAATTTGGTTTAATATTACAAATTGAACATAACTACTGCTTGCTATCATCTCCCCTATGGCCCTATACAGTATACACTTCAGGGCCCATTACAACCATAACAATAGTACAATACCCCTAAAAAGATCGAATATGAAAGATTTCAGAGGATTATTAATTAAGCTCATCGAACAGAAAAAGAGACCTCTTTCAATCCATCTAATAGTCTCCAGGTTGTAGTTGGGGAAAGTTAATAGGTCTTTGAACAGAAAGTAGCTATGTTCAATAAGAGCAAGAAAGATACCAATCACCATATAAATTGATTTACGATACTTAATATACAGGATTTTAAAGAATTGGTTTTCACCCTTTTGAGTATATTGGGAACCATATGGAATTTCCAAATACTTTATACAACTTGTTGACGATTGCAGCCAAGAGTAGACAATGCAAACCTTATCCAAGTATAATTCAGTTGTCCACGTGGAAATCATTGTTATTTGGCATTTATCATCTTTTGAAAGACTGTCGAGTTTCCACAACAGAAAGGTCCTCAAAGCATCCTGCAAAGCAATGAAAACCTGAAAAGTTATATGCTACTTATTTTCCAGAAGTCATCATATAATATCGAAACAGAATTTTTCCTCACTAAGAGCAGATGTTGTCACATATTTACATGCCGCATATTTCAAAGGGTCATTCATATAATCCCAGAATAGATATTTTCTACAGTTCTCTACTATGGACTGATATCATAGAAACTATTACCTTGAATTACAGAAGGGAGCTTTTTTTTTCTTATAAAAAAAAAAGTCAGTAGATTAAGTAAGAAAATAAACAGCGTACACTGTAAGGGGCCAAGTTGTCCTCCAAACGGCAAGCACTGATTTCAAATTAACCCCGAATTTGTTTGGATCTTCCCAGCTGAGTCCCTCTTTGAAAAGAGTATTTACTCTCATCATACTGTTAGTTCATCTTTCTGAGTGAGGGAAGGTGTTGCCTCTTCTTTGACATTTCATAATAGGAGGGATCCTCCGGCATGATTGTTACAATAGCTTAGTCTCCTTTCCTTGTCATTACCTTTACCACCACTAGCAGAGGCGAGTTTCACAATCCTTCGGTCTTTTTACTTTTAATGTAAAGGAAAAGGTTTTGAAGTGGTACAAAGCTTTTGCCTAGATTCCTAGTTGAGGAAACTCAGTCCTCTTTCCCATTACTTAGAAAATGTTACCCACCAAGTTCAGGTACAAGTAACTATCATTACCGCCAAGACAATAAGACATCCAACCCATATTTTGTAAAATTAGAGTCATCACAAATACAGCATATGAAATTTAGAAGGCGGAGGAGCATGAAGTTTTGGCATGGTGTTTTTTCAACTAATATGTCGGGCTTTGGCGTAAGAGAAATGGTAGGATGTATCATTGTAGGGGATCTTTTTGGTTTCTTCATGGGATTGAATGGTGCATATAGCTTCTCTTTATGCTCACGTTCACGCTCATGCTCATGGGGTATTCCTGCATGTAACACAAGATTGGAGTTCGTCCTTTTATTTTCCATAAATTCTGGTGGACTTCTCCCCACCCCCTTCCTGGTTTGTACTCCTTGCAGTTGAATTCATATAAAGTAAGCATTTACTTATTACTTGTCCTCTTACTTTACAAAAATGTATAAATAGATATAGTCATAGATTATTGCTTTTAACATATAAGCAAAACTTTCAGCTGTTAGATCACGAGAAGCAAAATTCACCTGTTCATTTGCACTGATAAACTTCAAAGTAATTTCTTCAAACGAGAGGACATAGTTGACCTGCAAAAAAGTTATCCTGTCAGATAAGTATTAATTGAAGAAAAAACTTGAATAGCTATCAATAATTGTAATGAAGTCCCAACAAAGAATATCTTATCCCAAATATTATTTACTCATCCTGAACGATTAAAAATGAATATATTGAATATCCAAAAGATTGATTGAGATACGATAATGCCAAAACTCCTGCTCCTTCCATCCCTCCCACTTCCTCTCTTACGTAAACATAGTAAGAGGTAGTGGGGAACTGAAGTGCATAAGCATCATGCAACTTATAAACATTCAGCACAGTCTTCTCACTTCTGTCAGTGGGATTTTTGTGTGACGCAGTGGAATCCTTAATATCTTCTCATGTGAATCAGCTCAAACTGTTAGATATGCATCAAGCCGAGGTTAACTTAGTTTTCAAATAAAAGAAACCTACAGTGCAAGCAAAACTGCATCTATGAAAACTTTCTTACATGAAGAGGACCAAAAACCTTGACAACAAAGTAGGAACAGAATCCTAAAAAATGCCAAACTAGGAAGGGAAACAAATTATGAAAGACAAGAGAGTAAATTAGCAAGAATTCCAAAACTTATGACAGAAAAGAAACTTGACGGGAAACTACTAATGCTCCAGAATCTATGAAGCATACCCCCAATAAGTGGGGCCTTTTTCCATTTTTTCCTGGACTTAAGAAGTCTGCACATCCCCATACCCTTCTTTCCCCCTTCTGCCTCCCTCTTGTAACCTCCTCCTTGTATATTGGGCACTCTTGTCAGATCATGAGACACAATCTGTTAACATGTCCATACTAGCCTAAACAACTTCCATTCCCAGTCGTTTACATTTGAATAAAGGTCTCCCACAGCAACCTCTTCTCTCAAGTTATTGTAATGGTGGGTGTCTTTCCCTTCTAATATCAACTTCTTTTACCATAGTATGCCATCACCCTATTGACACTGAAAAGTGCGTTTTTAACGTACTTATTGGATCCTTTATAAGCTACTTTATCCTCTTTCTCCCCTATCCTCTTTCTTCTCCCTTCCCCCTTCTATTTCTCTCACGTGATCATCCTTGATCATTGTGATACTTTGCTAAATTTTCGATCATTTTTGACCGATTTTCTAGCACAATTGCTTTCACCGTCTTTTGCCATGATTCTAATGTAGGTGGGACCCCTCCTAAGACGATGGCAAGTTCAAGAGATGGCAAAGGAAGCAATGAAAAAGAGTTGAGCAATGGTGCGCCTGCACCATACCTCATGTCCGCCAGCACAAAGGAGAGCAAAAGAGGGCTAAGACAGGATGCTAGGTGCGCCCACACCTACACCCAAGTTGATCATCAAAGAAGGCAGGAAGATTGGTGCGCCTGCACCACTTCCTATGGTGCGCCAGCACCTATCTAATTCCAGAAAATTTGTAAGGCACTTAGTGCTGTTTTAAAAGACTACTTTGATTCTATTTTCGACTTAGGCGATTATTATTCAGTTTAGAGGATATTTTAGGATTCATACTAGAGAGAGAAACACATTGGATACTCTTGAATTTTGGAATTAAGATTGAAGTTTATTGCAAATTCTGCAACTTTGAGGTATTATAATTCAATATAGTTTGATTTCCATATTTTTTTTGTTCTTCTCCCCTTTAATCTTAGTTAGATTATAGTTTCATAATTAGTTGTTAATATTTTCTTATTCATTCTTTAATCATGTTTAGCATTCGGTTAGTCTTTGATTTCAATTTTCATGCTTTAAATCCATAGACTTGCACTGGTTATAGAAAAGTTCACCCTAGACTTGCACTGGTCAAGTTAGGGCCAAGTCGCCATGCCACACCTTTGCCCAACCTAGTCTAGCCCATAGCTGCCTCCAGATTGGTTAGGAGTGATCAGCTTTTCCAGGCAGAACTGATAGTTGAGAGGCTTTGTAGCATAGAGTGATGATTCTTGCTTTGCGCTATTTATGGGAATATTATCTAGCCTGTAGTATGCATTTTTTTTCAATTTTTTATTCATTTCAGAGAACTCCTGGCCTTCCAGATGATATATTTTCCATCAGAATATTAATAATAAACCTTTTCCTTTTCTTTGATGCTTAAGGACGCCAGCTCACCCCCCCCCTTTCCACCCCTTTTGTTGATTTCATCTGGAAGGCAAAGGTTCCAGGTAAGGAGAGGACAATCCATGTGGATGCTAGCTTAATACCAGTGATATGCTTTAGAATTGAAAAACAGGGATGATTAGCTCAAAGTAAGACACTTAAACCTTGGCGAAGGGAGGCTATACACTAAAAAATCTAAATGGCAGATGACTTTTCGTTCCTTATGTAATCCAGACCTCCATGGGAGGCTGATGGGAACCTGCGCGTTCCCTAAAACAATAGTAGAAAAAGCCCATCCCCAAAAAACTTTGAAGAGTTGACACCATGAATACTTACTAAACTTGAGGTACAAGAACGAAATGGTATTGTCTCTCCATCTATCTTTGCCACTACATTTCAGAATTATCTGGGTAATAGTCATGAACTAGCCTAAGGGCAAGGGGTATTATTGGCAGTGCACTACTATTCAGTTAGAAGTTAGCTTGAGGAATAAGTTAGAGAGTTAGTGAGAAAGAAATGCTATTAATAAAGGACATTCGGGTGAGAGATTATTATGCTGAATATTGTTGAGGGTGTCTTGAGTTTTCTTGGGAGAAATTTAAGCCTCTTGAACGCTTGAAGTTTACCTTTAGTTTATGTAATTCTCCATTTAGTCTATATAAATCCATTTTCAGTCCTTAATCATCATCTCAGACCATAATTAGCCATGGCAATTCATTACAGTAATGACCGAAATTATCTTGCATTTCTCTACAGGTGATTTTCAGAGGTTTCCAGAGAAACCAATAGAAGTCATTCAGTCCTCTTTCATTGTAGTTGACTTTAAATCTGTCATTACAACAGAGCAATTAGATCATTATTTCAGCAACATTAATGTGATAACCATGTTTTAAAGCTAATATAGCCCAGACAAGACTACCCTTTCAAGATATATAAAGAGAAAAAACTTCGTATCTCTCATATAATGTCAATCTCGTTAGGGGTAAAACTACAAACATATGGACCTCATCTCCTGGTTTAGTTCTCCCTAACCAAAGAAGAAAAAACGGTAAGAAATTTCTCAATACTAAGGTTCACTGAAACATAAGAAATGCAATGAAGAAAATTAACCTTTGCAAAAAAAGATGCAGCTCTGAGGAAGTCCTTTGTAGTGAATGCAACTTCAGCCTGCAGCATAGATTAGACTTCACTAAGACAGCAAAACAAACAAAATGGAGTTGGTAGTAACCCCCCAGCCCCCCTGGAACACACACCCACAACTAAATATGCTGGATGATGACCAGCTTATCCCGATAAAAGTTACACTACATAACCTGTGCAAGATAGACTTGATCTCTCTGCAAAGCATCGCGACAATTTGCCAAAGCTGCAGCATACTCTTTCAAGTCCAGGTAAACTTTCCACATATCTCGGCCTTCATCAATTACAGAAACCTAAAGATATTTTTCAAAGATGATAAATAAGTAAAATGATTATATGAACAGAAAGTGGGACCTGTGGTCAAGCAAAGATGTATATTCCTATTACTGGTACCTGAAAGATAGAGTTCTGGTCATATGCATAAAACAGACCAGCAGAAGCATCACTACAAAGACCTAGAATGCCATTCGATGATGACTCTGATGTCAGATCAAAGTGGAGCTCCTCTATGATCTGTTCACTGATTCGGTTCACAACCTGCAAGACATAATAAAATCTAAATATCTAATGATAATATATACTTCCTCCGTTCCATAATAAGTGAAACACTTACTATTTTAGAACGTTTCAAAATAAGTGAAACATACCTTAAATGGAAAAAAAAAATTGACAAAATGACAAGAGTACCCATCACAAACTTGTGTGGTTTGCTTTTCTCTCTCCTCCTTTTGATAATGAAAAGGGTATTTTATGACTTTTTGGCCTTTGAAAGTGATGTTTATTAAATCTTGTGCCCAATCCCTATGTTTCACTTATTATGGAACGGAGGAAGTATAACATTATAAGAAAAAAGAAATGTTTATGGTACCACAAAAACCCTCCAAAACCCAGGATGTATAACTTTTCAAGTAAGCCTATGGTCCTCAACATAGAAGCGAAAATAATTTATAATTAGGTTTGTGCTGTAAACCAAACTCAATAACAAGGAATCACAGTAAGATTAGTACCAAATAGAAGGGGGGATAGATATTGTATTGCTAAACTCAGGGAAAGATTAACAGATACAACCCTCACTTTCGAGAGGTGAGGTCTCTCCAATAGTGACTACTAATTTCAACTTCTTTCCTGCCTTCTATTTACAATCTCATTGCTATAAGGCTACCTCTTAAGCAAGTAAAATAACAGAAAGATTCCCCACTACCATTCTGCTGACATCCATAACAGAAAGTTAGGAGAATAATCTAGGTGGCATCATTTTTTGCATTTCCTCTCTTGCCCCTTCTCACGTATGTAATGATTGGTCTGGATTGATTCTCAGCATTACCCGCCCCCAGAGAGCCACCTTGTCCTCAACGTGGAAGGAAGGGAATCTAGCAATGAGGAGATCGAGATCTTCCCATGTAGCCACATAAATAGGTAAGTGTTTCCACTTAATAAGCACTTCAATGGAGTTGGATGAGGTGACAGAGGATGGTCTAACATCAAGCAAGGCTTCAGGTTCAGCGTCAAAGGTCAAATTAGCAGTGATTTGTGGAGGAATAGAGGGAGAGCAGGGTAAGGGGCCTATGGAAGGTTTGAGTTGCGAGACGTGAAAGACCGGGTGAATTTTGGACTTGGGGGGAAGGTCTAATTTGTAAGCTACTTGGCCGATTTTTTGAAGGATTTGAAAGGGTCCACAATAGCGAGGGGAGAGTTTTTCATTGAAAGTTTTGGCAAGGGATTTTTAGTGGTAAGGTTGTAGTTTGAGGTAAGCATGTTCACCCACATGAAAGGACAAGTCTCTCCTTTTTCCATCCTCATAAAATTTCATCCTCGTTGTGCTTGAATGAGATGAGCCTTAAGGTCATCCAGGATAGCCTCCCGTTCCACCAGTTGCTCTTCCAATGAAGATACGGTTGTTTATCCCGGCTTGAATTTGAGGAGAGTGGGGGTTCACGCCCATATAGAGCTTTGAAAGGATTGCATTGAGTGGACGTGATAGCTAGTATTATACCAAAATTCCGCCCAATGTAGCCACTTAGCCCATGTTTTTGGCTTGTTATGAGAGAAACACTTGAGATAGGACTGTAAGCTTTTGTTTACCACTTCCGTTTGGCTGTCGAGGGTGGTACGCAGTACTGTGGTGTAGAGCCGTGCCCTATAGCCTGAAAATCTCTTTCTAGAAAAGACTAAGAATTACATTATCCCTATCGGAGACAATAGAAGAGGGGGTACCATGAAGACGTACGATTTCTTTGGAGAACAAGGCAGCCACCGTAGGAGCAGTATAAGGGTGTTTAAGGCCAATGAAGTGAGCGAATTTGGTGAGCCTATCCACCACTATCAAAATGCAATCATACCCTTGAGACTTTGGCAAACCTTCCACAAAATCAAGACTGATGAGGGAATAGGGAGGGGCTGAAGGAGACCCGCTGGACTGAGAGAGGAAGTTTTACTTTGCTGACATATGTGACAAGCCTAAATGTACTTGCTTATATCACAGCGCATACCGACAGAACCATTTGCTTGCTGGCCAGCCTTTGATATGTTTTGAATTCCCCGGAATGTCCCCCAATAGGTGAATCATGGAACTCGTGAAAATGTTCGTGCCCCAAACTATACCCTTTGGGATGTGGTTGGCCTTGCTGGATTGCGTGAGTCAGTTAAGAGATAAAGGGGTCTGATTTCAATTGAGCACGTATGTCAGGCCATGGAATTTGACAAGTAGTAACAAGTGCCCCAAATTCTGCCAAGAGAGTTTGCCGAGATAAAGCATCAGCAACGGTACCTCCGAGCCCTATAAATTATATCAAAAGTAAACCCGATGAGTTTACTTACCCACCTCTGGTATTCAGGCGCTATCTCACGTTGCTCCATTAAAAACCTCAGGCTTTGTTGGTCGGTTTTGATCAAAAAAATTCGGCCTAGTAAAAAGTGCTTCCATTTAAGAACGGCAAGAACTATAGCATGAGTTCTTTTTCATAGATTGACTTCAATCTTGCACGAGGGCTGAGAGTTTGGCTAAAATATGCAATGGGGTGATTGTCTTGAATGAGCACAGCACCCAAGCCGATAAAATCCGGAAGTGTGAGGGTGGGCACTCTTGTCATGGCTTGTTTCAAGGCGTAAAAGGCCTTATTGGCTTCTTCATTCCATAAGAAGTTGTCCTTCTTAAGTTGCTGAGTTAAAGGGGCTGCAATCTTTGCATATCCAGCCACGAATTTACGGTAGTAGCCCGTGAGGCCCAAAAAAGCCTTGTAAGGACTTTAAATTAGTAGGTACAGGCCAATTGATCATTGCCTTAATTTTATCCTGGTCAGCAGAGACACCTGCAGCAGTGATAATATGACCCAAATAGGCAATTTCGTGTTTCCCAAAATCACACTTGTGAGGGTTAGCAAAGAGTTGGTATTTGTATAGCTATTTTAAGGCAAGGGTGAGATGTTTGATGTGGAGCTCACGGGAAGGACTGTATATTAGTATCAAAGACGAGCAAAAACTTCTGGAGGAAAGGTTTGAAAACCTCATTCATGACGGATTGAAATGTAGCCGGTGCATTAGTGAGACCAAAAGAAATCACAAGAAATTCATAGTGGCTTTGGTGGGTACGGAAAGTAGTTTTATGTTCATCACCTTTTTTCATCCGGATTTGGTGATAACCGAATTTGAGGTCCAGTTTGGTAAATATTATGGCACCTTTGAGTTCATCCAAAAATTCGTCAATGACGGAGATGGGGTATTTGTCAAGGACAGTGGCTTTGTTAAGAGCTCGATAATCAACACAGAAGCGCCACGATCCGTCCTTCTTCTTCACCAGGAGGATCGGGATAGAGAATGGGCTAGAGGAGAGGCGTATGATGCCAGCTTGGAACATATCCTCAATCAAGCGTTCAATCTCATCTTTTTGAATTTGAGGATATCTATAAGGCCGCACACTAATGGGATCAGTTCCATCTTTGAGCAAAATGGGGTGTTCAAGGCCTCAGAGGGGGGAGACCACTGGGAAGGGAGAAAACATAATGATGGGCTTGGATAATGGGTAGTAGGAAAGGGGGTGCAGCAACTAAAGGGTCTGTGTTTGGTCTTATTTTTGGGTTGGGGTGCTGTTCAAGGCGGTTCAACTCGACAAGGAAACCACCACCTTCCTTAATCAGGGCCCTCATCATCGCTTTGAGGGAAATTACGGATCGACCTAATGAAGGATAGCTTTTGAGTGTTATAGATTTATCCCCAATTTAGAATTTAAGAACCTATGTCTTCCAATTCGCTGACATTGTACCCAATTTTTCCAACCATTGTATACCCAATATAATATAATATTAGAATTACCCAAATTGAGAGGAAGGTAGTTTTCAATAACATCAATACCTTGCAAGTGAAGGAGGATACACCTACACTCTCCTTGGCCCTGCACGGCTTCTCCGGTGCCCAAGGTCACCCCGAAATTCTGAGTTGGGCTTATGGGAATGGACAACTTTTTGACGGTAGCAAGAGAGATGACATTGTGCGTTGCACCTGGGTCCACCATGACCACCACGTCATGCCCGTTGACTTGCCCCTTCATCTTAAGAGTTTTAGGTGTGTCAATCCCTAAAACCGAATTGAGTAAAATTTCACCCCGCATACTCGTTCGAGCCTGCTTCTTCCATAACCGAAAGCTCTTGTGCCTCCTCTTCTTCAAGATCTTCAGTGAGAAGGACACTTAGCTCGCGCCTCTTACACAGGTGCCCCACATTCCATTTTTCGTCACACCGAAAACAAAGGCCCTTGGCCAGTTTCTCCAGGTACTCTTGCTCACTTAGTCGGCGGAGCTCGCCCACTTGTATAGCCACTGGAATAGTGGTGTTTCTCGGCGTGTTGGGGCGTGTTGGAGGATGAGGTAGAAGATTTGGTTGGGTAAGATTGGGAGGGGGTGGAGTAATGCGTGTTTTAGGTGTTGGGGTGGGTAGGATTTTTCTGGAAGTAGGGAGTTGGGTTGGTAAAAGAGGGGGGTTTTGTGGAGTTTGGGCCGTAATTATAGTTTTGTGGGTATTGGTTCCGGTTGACTGCACTCCTAACTTCTTTTAGGTTGGGCCCATTTAAATTTCTAGCATGCAGGGCTAACTCCATAGCACTCTCGAGTGTTCTAGGGTTATGGAGCCTGACCTCAGCCCGTACTCCTGGGTCCAGCCCATTTAGAAATTGGCCCTTGGCCACTTCTTCTGAAATATGGAATATCTCTAAGAAGAGCCATAAATTCAATGAACTTACGTTGATGTTCCGACATCCGTCTCCTGGTGGTTGTGCTCATGTAAACTCCCACTTCCCGTCGGTCGGAATCGTTGTAAAATCAACCCCTTCAATTCCTCCCACCGGAAGATCGGTTGGCGACCATCTTCCCACTGAAACCACAATAGCGCATCTCCCTCCAAGGCAACCACCGCCGCTTCCACCTCCTCGTTATCCTCCAACCGATAAAATTTGAAATACCTCTCCGCCCCTAAAATCCATCCATCCGGAATTTCCCCATCAAAGAGAGGTAAATCCAGTTTCTTATACCTCCAATTTCTGATTGGGTTCACTCCCTGTTTGTCGAGAGAACCTCCGTTGTCGAGAGGGCCTCCCTGAATTGGTTCTTCACCTCGCCGGTGACGAGGCACCACGCTCGGTGTTTATGAGGGTTTTGCTCCTTGTCTCAGGTTTTGCACTGCTGCCAACATCTACGTTTGAATTTTCGTTGTTCTTCTCTGAACCTAGTCGCGAAATTCTCCTGTTCTTCCCGCGATTGCGCAATCCGTTCATCCAACCTCTAAGATAGTTGTTGGTTAACTGAGCTAGTAAGATTTGTTGCGAGTTCATCATCACGTCAATGGAGGTTTTTAAACCAACCATTTCTTCCTCCAAATGCTCCGGTCTATGTTGGTGGGTGGGTGTCATCTTGGCTGCAATTAACCTTGCTCTGATACCAAGTTTGCTGTAAACCAAACTCATAACAAGGAATCACAATAAGATTAGTACCAAATAGAAGGGGGGATATATATTGTATTGCTAAACTGAGGGAAAGATTAACAGATACAACCCTCACTTTCGAGAGGTGAGGTCTCTCCAATAGTGACTACTAATCTCAACTTATTTCCTGCCTTCTATTTACAATCTCATTGCTATATATAGGATAAGGCTACCTCTTAAGCAAGTAAAATAACAGAAAGATTCCCCACTACCATCCTGCTGACATCCATAACAGAAAGTTAGGAGAATAATCTAGGTGGCATCGTTTTTTGCATTTCCTCTCTTGCCCATTCTCACGTATGTAATGATTGGCCTGGATTGATTCTTAGCAGTTTGACAATACTGGGACTAAGGCTTCCTTGTTTTTGTTGTTGTTGTTTTAACAATATTGGATGCACTGAAACACCATATCATAACAGACCATAGACCCAGTGTGTTCAAGGGTCTTAGATGTCGACAGCATTATAAACACAAACTCAATGAAGTTTGTTGACCCTTAACTAGGAAGCATTAAACAAATCACCATCTCAAAGATTTATGTAAATGAAATTATAAAAATTTAATATAAAAGATAACAGAAAAGAAAAGAATAATTAGTAAGGATAAGCTCAACTTTATGTCATACTCTTAGAATAGCTGTTAACCCCACCATAATTTAAAATGTCGGATTTGGCCACGATCACGGTAACTGTCTGGGCAATACAGAAGGTTTCTAGCTGTTGTAGCCTGATAGTTTGGTCGCGATAAACTCAAAACCTTAACAATGTGGACTTGATACGCTGGCCAAGATTTAATGCCATGAATACACAGACTAAGAAATGAACATTACAAATATATTATTGCTATAATCCTCTACAATACTCCTATTCCTTCTACAACTAAAAAAACTTACAATGTTATGTGTACTATTGTTATAAATTCTTTATTGTTATCTGCTCCAATAAACGGGATAAATTGAAAAATAAAGTACATTATTATTTATATTGATATAGGTTGTACTCTCTCTCTCTCTTTCTTTGTGTTTTACACACTTTCCGCATTATTCTGTTTCTTTTGTTCTAACCACTTTCACATTGTCCCTTCTTTGCTAATGTTGTTTCTCCAAATTATCCTCACTTACCCCACCATTTCCCTCCCTTGGCCCAGTTTATGGGACCCACTTAAACCCAATAACCCTTGGCCTGGTATTTCTTTCTCCTCCAAAAAGTAAAAATATCTCAAACGGGTGCTTCTTTCTCTTCTCTGACATATTTGGAGCTACAGTATACGGACAGAATAAAATGGAGAGTATAACTATATGATATATAGATCTTATTTTCAAGCATATATTGAACACTCTACTAGTATAAATATAATAGAAAATTGAATTATGTAACAAAACGGTAAAATTTATATACATTTTACATACTACGATATTCGTCGGTTGTTTATTCGAAATCAAACTCTAATTTTGCCTTGTCCAAAATTCTAAAAATGTACTCTATCTCTATAAACTCTATTTCTTTTCAAACTTATTTCTAAAATATGTGACATGACACGTTTAGGTGGCCTGCTCTATGTTGCTGAAAAACATTCTCCTTTATACCCCCTCCATTCTTTTTGTTTTACCCACACTCCACAGTCATCCGTTTCTTTTTGCTGTGACTGCCCACTTTCACTTTATTCCTTTTTTGGCAATATTTTCCCCGTATTGCCCTCTCATACTCACTTTTTCCTCTATCGCTTCACTTCCAGGGACCCATCCAAACACATAAATTACACCTTAGCCTTTCTCTATCCTCCTAAAAGTAAAACAAAAAAACGGAACCCCATGGGTGGTTGCTTCTCCAAACCAGTAGAACATAAAGAAACGAGGGAGGTTTATATATATATCCCGCACCTTTGCGTTAACTAATCCCAACTTTATATACTCTAATTCTCATAACAATCCAAAATTATGTTTCACTCCTCATGGTAGTTTCTAAAAGAGCTAAAATATGAAAATCAAAATTTGAAGATACAGAGAATACAATGACTAACGTTTGGGATTTACTCTAGGTTATTTAAAGACATAGAAAAGGCGCGGCCAAAGTTCGGATAATTCATATTAATTATTCTCTGAGAAAAAAATAACAAAAGGCAGTTAATGACTTTTTGAACATGCTTATTATAACATGAAGCTGAAATAATAGCAGGAAAGACTCTTCGCATTATAGTATGACTATCAATCTTCAGAATGTGATAACAGCGGCAGGCGCTAACCCACCTTAACTTTATTACCAACTAGAAGCAGAAAATGAAATTCTGAGATCGCCAGAGAACTAGGTTTAATTGCTTCGACACCATCAAACAACTTAGAGTAATCCAGTAGTGCCTTGTTCTCCACAAAATTTTCATCGCCATCCTGTGAACTATCCACATTCCATAACATTTCAAGCAGTTAGAGTAAACGGGACTAATGATATTACATTCAGTAGAAAGTAGAAATACTGTGATTTGTCTGAAACAAAATTCTACTTCATATGCTAGAAAACAATAATCCCACCAATGCCTATCGGAAAAATTTGACTTTTTGAACTAAAACTATCACAATTCACAACTATTGACTACCCATCTCTAATAATGCAGAATCTAATAAGCATGTCAAGTGACTACAGAACAAGAGGCAGAGCTCAAGAACTATCACAACCACAGGCAAATATTCATTACTTTTGGAGAAAGGCAAAGTAGACAGATTATGAGTTAGACATGTACAAATTATATGTTTGAGAGTTCTCCACCTATGGCTTGCTCCAAAGTTCAGGTCACCATGGTAGATTCCTGCTCCAGAGAGCCAAGCAAAATGCACTGCTCTTTTCTGCTTTATAAAAAAATGCAGTTCACTGCAAGAACCAAAAGGATTCAATCAATCAAAGCAATAATTTTCATCTCATATTAAGAACAGAAGATTGATTAATGAACACATGCCTGCACAAATAGATCAGCAAAGACACTTCACTCGGCCTTAAGGATACTTTTCATTTGACATTTGAGTGTATCTAAATCGAATCTTTGTTTACATATGGTGATATTGATCCTTGGATTGTTTCATATGTGTGTGTGAGTACTTCCTCCGTTCTTTAATAATCACTACATATGGTTTGGGCACACATATCAAGGCAATGAGAAAGTAGAGACATGCGGGAGACAAGTGGTCTCCAATACCATGTGAAAAGTAGATATGGCTTGGGCACACATATGAAGGCAATGAGAAAGTACAGACATGCGGGAGAGAAGTGGTCTCCAATACCATGTGAAAAGTAGATACGTGAGAGGGAAACGTTGCTAAAAATGGGTATGTAATGACTAATAGTAAACTTCCATTAATGGAAAATATAGTGATTAATAAAGAACTGGCGAAGTATATATATTTATATACATATGTAAGGTATCTTGCGGATAATTCGAATGCCTGGCGAGGCCCATATGAAAAAAATCATGAACCAACTTTCAATACTGAAAGGTTTCTTCACTAGAGAAGCTAAAATTATAAGAAAGCATGACATTCGATAACATGAAAGCAAACAAGTGCAAAAAGCACTGGATGCAAGGGATGACAAGGAGGCATGAAGCACAACACGATTTGATGACACGACAACCCCCTACCAAATTATGAAAGATACTATTAATTATTAACGTACTCCAGCTAGAGATTCCAAATCACAACCACAAAAGTGCAACTATAAAAGCACTCTATACCATCAACTCTTTGGATGCCAACCCCCATCACCTTCATGTGCACGATCGAATATGATTTTTAGAGCTATTATTCACACAAAAAGTTTTAACTCTCATCAGTCTTAAATTCCATATTAAATATGGGAAAAGTGGGATGTCAAGCCCATTTGTGTGCATATATCACATAGTGATCTCTTTTCTTTCCCTCTTATTGTTATATTATTTCTATAAGATTGTCATCTCAAGATAATGTAATAGATTGGTTTAGGGGAAGGGGTAATATGGGTAGTGCAATATAATTAGGTTGGCTTGGGGAGTAAGTAAGTAAATAGCTCTATAAATAGAGGGGATTAGTGTTAGGAAGGATATCAAGAAAATATTGGAGAGTTCAATTTAGTGTTAGCTTGGGAGTGTGACCAAGTCACTCGAAAACTTGGCAATCTATCATTTATATTTTCTGTAATTTTGCATTGTTTCAATCAAATATCATCATCTTCTTCCTTAATTCAACTGTCCAAATATCCAGTTTATTACAAATGGTACCAGAGCAGTTCGATTCAGGGAAGTTAAGTTGCTGAATTTTCGATTTCACACTCAAAACAAAAAAAAAAAAAAAAAAAAAGAGGGAAGAATGCAGCAGATATGAAATCTGATCAGTGAGGGGTACACATAAATCATGAGGAACTTGACTTCATGGTATCCAGATCTGAAGAAATTGCAACACATCCGGTATGAGCTTCAACTCCCTCTATTTGATGGAAGAAATCCGGATGAATGGATTTGGGAGATGGAAGAGTACTTCCAACTTTTCTGGTTTAACGAAGAGGAGAAGTTGAAGGCTGCGTGTGTTGGCCTTAAGGATGACGCGCTGAGATGGTTTGAAGCGGAGCACGGGCGACGACCTTTCTTCCGGTGGGAGGATTTGAGGGAGCAAGTGATGCGGCATTTCCCTTCAACACTCGGAGTTTTCACACCCGTAGCTTAGCAAGTCTTGTGGAAAATCAAACTCATCTTCAAGCTAAGGGTAGGGCTGATTTTTCCACACCGAGTTCTTATCTCAAAGAACACCTACAATCCCAACCACAAGGATTTGGGAAGGCTGTCAGTGGAAACGGAGCAACCTGAATGGGAGGAGAGGAAGGGACGGCCAACTCCGGTGGAGGAAAGAGAAAGTGGTGAAGGAAACAAAGGAAACTCAAACCACCATTGTTGCCTTTCAAGCTTCCGGCGAGGAAGAAGTTGACGCGGAAAAAGAGGATTCTTCAAATGTGAAGAAAAGTGTATCCTGGAGATAATCAAGAAGAGTTCGTTGTTGGTTGGTTGGGTGGGGGTCCGGTGGACTTGTAGGAGACCAAACTCATGGAGCATTCGAAAGAGAGAGGTGCTGGAAATTGTGGTTCAGGTGGAGGTCCGGGTATTTTGGCCGGAAATTGTAAGCGGGGAGATGGAACCACCTCTTTGCGGTGGCCGGAACGAAGAGGGAAAAAGTTTCATAAAAGGTGGATCGAGGCAAGCGGGTCGGGCGGGAGACCTGGAGACTTTTCGGGTAAAAATACTGGTGATGGTTCGAATTTCTTCACGGAGAAAGTTTTGGTGGTGAAGCAAGGTGGCTATGGCAGTGGGACTCGCTGCATATAATTCAAGAAGATGACCATGAGAGAGGAAGAAGGGTTGGGATTTATGTTGGCTTGCGAAGAAGGCACTAGAAGAAGATGCTTTTAGTAACGGCTATTTTGTAAAAGTCCTAACAAGTAAGTGACAAGTAGAGCCAAAAGGAATATGCTTTATTCTTTTCTGTCACAAAACAAACCCTACTTTAATGAATGAGACAAGGTATGAAATTGGGCCTCTTCATTTCAAACCCACCCATTATTCTATTTCTGATGACATATTTTCCAACGGGCTCACTAATTCTAAACCTACTTCCCCACCAATAATTTTAAAACCCATTGTCTTTATTCTTCCCAGTGCCACCCTTCTTCAAACCTCCAGCCCACTACAAGGAAAAGAGAGAGGGCATAAATCTGATTTTACTAAGTCCCACCCCAATCTCTCCTCCCATTTTTTCATTCCCCATTATTCGTCCCTTGAGCCCAAACTGCCACCATATTGCAAACCCAATTTTGAGAACCTTGCATCTAAGACTAAATTCACCAGTTTCAAACCCAAACCACCCAACTCACCTCTACATCTCCAAAGTCAGATATTACTCCACAATTCCCTTCTCAATCTTACCAACCCACAACCTTCCAATCCCAAGTCACACAATACTACTCCCACTGAAACCTTGCTGCCACATCATAACAACATCACAGATAATCTCTTCATCGCTGCACCACAAGAGAAAATACAAGGACTTACCAATGAGGAGCTTAAGCGCCAATGGAAGCTGAAGATCAATTTTCAAAAGGCCAATGTCAAGTACTGCGGAGGCCGGGAATTCAGTGCCAATTACTATCCACCTTGAGGACAAGGTGGAAGTTTGGGCGGCCGGTATTGTAATAGATTGGTTTAGGGGAAGGGGTAATATGGGTAGTGCAATATAATTAGGTTGGCTTGGGGAGTAAGTAAGTAAATAGCTCTATAAATAGAGGGGATTAGTGTTAGGAAGGATATCAAGAAAATATTGGAGAGTTCAATTTAGTGTTAGCTTGGGAGTGTGTCCAAGTCACTCGAAAACTTGGCAATCTATCATTTATATTTTCTGTAATTTTGCATTGTTTCAATCAAATATCATCATCTTCTTCCTTAATTCTACTGTCCAAATATCCAGTTTATTACAGATAACTGAGGTGAATAGACGAAAATTGAAGGTCCGACACGACAGTTCTTGAAAAGGCTCAAGGCGCTAAGAATATAGGAATCCTACAGCCTAGGAGCAAAGAGCAGGCGTGAGGAACTGGTGAAAACAAGCTGCAGACAATGGGACTGGTGAAATTAATGCGGCCACTCGCCTTAGTCGGCTCCAGTGGCGCACCTTAGCACGCCTCAGATTGACTATATGCTTTTAAGGCATGAGAAACAGCGCCTGGGGTGCGCATTTTCATATACTGGACACAGGTACGCAAGAGAAAATGAATTTTCGAAGTAACAGAGGGCACAGGTATCAGTAGGCCGCCGTGATGGGGAAGAAAAGACGTGCTTACCTATTGAGATTTTCACCAGGAAGCTCCATAAAACGCACAGCTCGGTCTTGGTAACTCAAGAAGACGCCCTATAAAAATTTAAAATCACAAATGAATAAAGAAACATATTATGCAAGATGACTGAAAGTCTGAAAAACTTCAAATGTTAAAAGCATGTACATGAAAAAACAGGTGGAGTTCACCTACCAGAGGCTCCTTCATTTTCATAACAAGAAAGCAATTGTATCAAAGAAGGAAAAGAAGTGATACAACTAGAGGGAAGAAGACCACAACCAAAGAACTTCTTTCTTGTAAAAAAAGTTTGTACATATTAGCATACAAAAAATGAGATAAGTTGTCCCCATATGATCTATATTGATTCACCAAGGCGACGACACGGTCGTGTATGACTTGATTAATCAACAAGATAGATATGTCTCCAGCAAGAAAGAACCCCTCTTAATCACTTTCGACTATATTAGTTTAGGAAAAGAAGCCCTCTTAACTTAAACTAATGATTGGTGTTTGATTGTCGCAAGAATACTCTCAAAACTCTCAAACGTGGTGTGACTTTGCAGCTTTGAACTCCCAAACTCACGGTCTATTTGCTCTCCAATTCACACGAATTTGCAAGAGTAATAACAAGTGTTTAACAAAATCAAAATCTGCCCTTCATTAATGAAATAATCGCATATTTATACTACTACTAATCCGAGTTCTATTCGGATTAGAACTACTACTACTAATCCGAGTTCTATTCGAATTAGGACTACTACTACTAATCCGATTTCTATTCGGATTACTCCACACGCCTAAGTACTTACTATATATGCATAACAAAGACTCCTAATCCAACAAGGATTAGTCACATTTAACTCCTAACAGAACTAGGAGATGCCATAAACACAAAACACCAACTCTACTCCAACCCTTGGACGCCTATCAAGGAAATGCAACAATGACCTTCATTTCTTCCAAGTTTATGAAAACCAAAGTAACGTACACCCTCCATTCCATCCTTGCTTAACATCAATTCTTGGACCCTATCTTCGATTGAATCACTTGTACTTGCTCCCTGGATCATCCTCCCCTTCTTCAAAAGGAATTGTCCTCAATTCTTGTACTTGCTCATCATCTAAATAAGGCGTCAAATCTCCAATGTTGAAAGTAGCAGCCACGCCATGTTCCCCTTGAAGGTCCACCTTGTAGGCATTATCACCATATTTCTCCAATATTTGGTAAGGACCTTCGACTCGTGGCATGAGCTTGTGCTTGCGTTTTTTGGGAAAACGCTCCTTCCTAAGATGCACCCACACAAGATCTCCTGGTTCGAACACCCTAGGTTTACGACCCTTGTTTGCTTTGTTCTTATATTGCTCATTAACCTTCTCAATGCGTGCTTTAATTTGATGATGGAGCTTCATAAGAACAATGACTTGTTGCTTCGCGTCCCCTATGCACATAATCTTGCTTTGGAATTTCAACCAAGTCTACGGGCAAATATGGATTAATACCATACACAACCTCAAACGGTGAATGTTTTGTGGCATATGTAGGCGTTCTATTGTACGCAAATTCCGCATGACAAAGCTTATTATCCCAATCCTTACCTGTTTTACTCACCAATCCTCGAAGCAATGAGCCCAAGGTTCGATTTGTTACCTCGGTTGCCCATCGGTTTGTGGATGGTGGGAGGTGCTAAAAAGCAATTTCGTACCCAACAACCTCCACAAGGTCTTCCAAAAGTAGCTCAAAACTTGCTATCCCTATCCGAGACAATGGTACGAGGTACACCATGTAATCCTAACAATCTCTCGAAAATACAAGGTTGCCACATGTGATGCATCATCAGTCTTGTTGCAAGGAATAAAATGTGCCATCTTACTAAAACGATCAACAACAACCATGATAGCATCTCGTTGCCTTTGAGTTCGAGGTAGAGCAACTATGAAATCCATGCTCACATCTGCCCAAGGCCTCTCCGGAACAGGTAAGGGTGTATATAGTCCCTTATGAAACGTACTCTTGGCTCGTTGACAAGTCCCACATCTAGCAACCACGGCTTGAACACGCCTACCATCTTAGGCCAAAAGAAATGCTCTTGGACTAATTCCATCGTTTTGTTCATCCCAAAATGACCAACTATACCTCCCCCATGAGCCTCCCTAACCAACAAGTCTCTCACGTAACAATTTGGCACACACAACTTATTCCCCTTGAAAAGAACACCTTGCTCACGCGAATAATGCCCATGAGATCCCTTCTCACACACTGCATACAACTCTCCAAAATCCACATCCGTAGTATAGTACTCTTTAAGCAAATCAAACCCCAAAAGCTTCGTACTAACCACGCCCAAAAGAACATGTCTCCTAGAAAGTGCATCCGCCACTACATTAGCCTTCCCTGCCTTATACTTTGACACAAAAGTAAATGATTGCAAGAACTCAACCCACTTAGCATGCCGTGTATTTAGCTTGTGTTGGCCGTGGATATACCTCAATGACTCATGATCAGAATGTAAAACAAATGATTGAGGTCTCAAATAGTGGCTCCAATGATCTAAGGCACGTACCATAGCATAGAATTCTTTGTCATACGTGGAGTAATTCGGTTTACCTCCCCCAACTTCTCACTAAAATATGCTATAGGTCTTCCTCCTTGAATCAAAACTGCCCCAATTCCCGTCCCACTTGCATCACACTCAACCTCAAAAGGTTTAGAGAAATCTAGTAGGGCCAAAATTGGTGCATTGCACATCTTATCCTTTACTAGTTCGAATGCTTGTTGTGCTTCTTTAGTCCACTCAAACTTCCCTTGCTTGGTGCATTCGGTAATAGGGCTCAGAAGAGTGCTAAAATTCTTGATGAACCTCCTATAAAATGAAGCTAAGCCATGAAAAGAACGTACCTCCGTCACTGTCTTTGGAATTGGCCACGTTGATATTGCTTCAATTTTACTTGGATCCACCTTGATTCCATCCTTAGATACAATGTATCCTAGGAACCCTAGTTCTTCTTGCATGAACGAACACTTCTCCAATTTCCCGTACAATTGCTTGCTTCTTAAAACTTGGAATAATTGGCGTAGGTGTTGCAAATGCGCCTCCTTGGTCTCACTATAGACGAGGATATCATCTAAGTAAACCACAATGAATTTGCCAAGAAAAGGCCTCAAAACGTCATTCATTAGTCGCATGAATGTACTTAGGTGCGTTTGTCAAACCAAAGGGCATAACTAACCATTCAAACAACCCATGCTTTGTCTTGAAGGTCGTCTTCCATTCATCTCCCTCACGCATCCTAATTTGATGGTACCCACTTCTTGGATCAATCTTTGAAAACAACCGAGAACCACACAATTCATCTAAGATATCATCCGACCTTGGTATAGGAAACCGATACTTGATGGTGATATTATTAACAAGTTTCGGCTATCTATGCACATTCGCCAAGTTCCATCCTTCTTTGGTACTAATAAAAGGTCGGTACCGCACAAGGACTCATACTCTCACGCACATAACCTCTCTCCATAAGTTCATCAATTTGGCGTTGGAGCTCTCTAGTTTCCTCGGGGTTACTCCTATATGGTGGTTTATTAGGTATCACGCCCCGGAACTAAATCTATTTGATGCTCAATCCCTCTCATAGGTGGTAATCCCGGTGGCAAATCACTAGGAAAAACATCTCCAAATTCGTCCAACAAACGCCGCAATTCCGGATCACCTTCTTCCCTAGGCTCGCTTACTTCTTTGGGCATCAACATGAACACTACGTTCTCCTCCAACATCTCTTTCTCAAACTCCTTTCCCCTCATGCACAAGGTCGCCTTAGGTGAATTTGGTCGAGGCTTGGCTATCTTAGATGGTGGTAATGGTAGTAAAGTCTTCAACTTTCCATCCATCGAGAATTTGTACACGTTCCTTTTTCCATCATGCGTGACCCCCTATCAAACCGCCAAGGTCTTCCCAAGAGTATATGGCACGCACTCATTGGTACCACATCACACGCAATCTCATCTTGGTAGTTTCCAATAGTAAAAGCAATTAACACCCTTCTCTTCACCCTTACCTCGTTCTCGTCATCTAGCCACTTCAATCTATAAGGTCCAGGGTGCTTGGTTGTGGGTAATTGTAGTTTTTCCACTAACTTGCCCGAGGCTACGTTTGCACAACTTCCCCCATCTATGATCAAGCTACACACCTTATCCTTCACTCTACACTTAGTGTGGAAGATAGTTTCCCTTTGCTCTTCATTCTCCGCAACAATAGTAGCATGTAGTGCTCGAAGGACTAGTATATGCGCTTCATCATCACTTTTCGGATTGCATATATCCTCTTCCTCCTCCCCCATCTTCTTCCCTAGCCATCAATGCTATCTTCTCGAGCTCCTCAATCTCCTCTATGTCTCGCATAGTCATAATTCTAGCAGTAGGACAATTTGCCTTATAAGTGTCGTAGCCTTGACACTTAAAGCACTTGACTTTGTCGACCTCCTTCTCGCCCACCTTCTCCTCGCCTCTTTGTTTGTCGTTCTCTAATCTCCAATCTTTACTACCTTCTTTAGTCGAAGTAGGGGTAGTAGGGTTAGCCTTAAAAGCAACAAAAGGCTTGGTGTATGCTTTGGTGGTTCGCGGCTTCCTTTGTTTTTCAACCTTCATGGCTAGCTTACATGTTTCTTCAAAAGACAAGTAGGGTTGTAGTTCTACCTTGTCCGCAATTTCTTGGTCTAAGCCTCCCATGAATCTAGCCAACTTTTGGTCCTCCCTTTCTTCAATATCACACACCACCGAAAGGCGTTCAAACTCTCCTAAATAGTCCTCACGCTCATCAACCCTTGCTTCAAAGTTGCAAACTTTATGTAGTTTTCTTGTTGATAGGTTGTAGGAACATACCGTTTTTGTAGTTTTCGTTTGAGTTCTTCCCAACTTTCTATCCTTTTCCCTTGGCGTGCCTTTTTTCTCTTCAACCCCTCATACCATGTGGTCTGCGTTCTTGGTGAGTTTAAGCACGGCAATTTTGAGCTTCTTCTCTTCAGGTGTATCCTTGTATTCGAAGAATCTCTCCAAGGATCGTTCCCACTCCAAGTAACCTTCGACGTCCAACTTTCCATCAAAATCAGGCACCTCGATTTTCATGCCCCTATCATCATCCTTTTGGTGTCTAGGATCATCGGGTGGTCTCCTTGTCATGACCTCCATCTAAGTCGTTCTAAGGTTGCTTGTATGGAGTTGTTTTGGTTTGCTAGAGCATCTAGCATCCCGGTCTCTTCGCGCATCCTCTTCGCTGGTTCCCATGATTGCACTCGATTGTTTGTTTTTGCGACTTTTCTTGCTCTAAGCAGTGAAATTTTGACACCACGTAGACTTGTATGTTGGCTACACGTAACCAAAAAAATCCAAATTCCGATGTGTCACGCGCCCTCACGCGCCGTCACGGTGACCGTAGCTACGATACCAAACTTGATCATATTGATTCACCAAGGCGACGACACGGTCGTGTATGACTTGATTAATCAACAAGATAGATATGTCTCCAAAGAAGAAAGAACCCCTCTTAATCACTTTCGACTATATTAGTTTAGGAAAAGAAGCCCTCTTAACTTAAACTAATGATTGGTGTTTGATTGTCGCAAGAATACTCTCAAAACTCTCAAACGTGGTGTGACTTTGCGGCTTTGAACTCCCAAACTCACGGTCTATTTGCTCTCCAATTCACACGAATTTGCAAGAGTAATAACAAGTGTTTAACAAAATCAAAATCTGCCCTTCATTAATGAAATAATCGCATATTTATACTACTACTAATCCGAGTTCTATTCGGATTAGAACTACTACTACTAATCCGAGTTCTATTCGAATTAGGACTACTACTACTAATCCGATTTCTATTCGGATTACTCCACACGCCTAAGTACTTACTATATATGCATAACAAAGACTCCTAATCCAACAAGGATTAGTCACATTTAACTCCTAACTGTAACTAGGAGATGCCATAAACACAAAACACCAACTCTACTCCACCTTGGACGCCTATCAAGGAAATGCAACAATGACCTTCATTTCTTCCAAGTTTATGAAAACCAAAGTAACGTACACCCTCCATTCCATCCTTGCTTAACATCAATTCTTGGACCCTATCTTCAGTTGAATCACTTGTACTTGCTCCTGGATCACCATAAGTCAGATTAGCAAACACATTACGGATTGACCCAGTTCCTTCCAAATTCTCCCGTTAACTGCAAGAACCCAAACGCCTTTGCCCACAAAGACACCACAACATCACCATAAAAGAATTCTGACACAGCATCTCTTCTCTTTGGCTCTTCCAAAGGCCACAAATGATGTTGCAGAAACTCCAAAACAGTAAAAGGGAATTCCCAAGACCATCCAGTCCCCATACACAACAAAATGCCTCCTCCCTATATTACATGCCCACCTCACAGTGAAGGAAGACATGCGAGCAAGACTCGCTAATGGCATAGTAGCCATCCCTCATCTACTCCTTTGGAGCTATATTCATTGTTAACTCTATCCAACACTAACACAATAACTATCAACTTTAGAAGAACCCTAGACTTCCAAATAAACTATCAAAAGAGTAAAGGGGGCACCTTGGAGGCACCAAGGCAACGTTAAGCAGGCCAAAAAGAACTTACAAGAAAAGCTTTCTGCAGAAGCACCCACGGCCCAACTCCTAGGATCCCCAAACTCCAATAATTGAGGAGACAGCCTTAAAGTTCTAAGTGAGCTCATCTATGTCTCTATCATGGGATACCTCCGTAAGTGAAAATCCCAAACACTGTTAATATGGAAAGGGGAAACAAGTGCACCATGTAGTGAAGATCCCAAACAGTGTCAATTATGTGATGAGGCAGCCCGCAGCCCTATGAGGGTCATAAGTTGTACAAGATCATCGAGAGTGGGGCAACTATAGTAAGAAGTTATCCAAGAAAATGAAACATTAGTCTACTTATTAATAATATCAAGTGGCCAGAAAAACTACATTCCCTAAGAAAAAGAAAATATTATGCATCAAACTTTTTTTCATTTTTGTAGCTGGAATAAAAGAGAGTGGGTAGTTTAATGGGTATTCGTGAAAGGTGATAAAGGTATAGGTGGTTAATGGATATCCAAATAGACAGTGGGACAGATGTGGTTCCAACTCTGTACCCTTTAGAGTGGGTATGGATATTAGGGTAAAGTGAGCATGTGGTAAAAATATTTTAGAAGGCTGCAGCAAGCAGGGGGAAACACCCTCCACACATGTCGTGCCCCATTGCAAAATTTGCAATCCCTGGCTGCAAAGGGTCATTCATTCGAGAAGGATACAAGAGCAAATACAGAATTCAGATAGAAAAGTAGAGAAGAGAGAGAACAAAGAGCAAATGAGGACAGTAGAGAAAGAGGAAAAGTATCTAGTGAAACGCTATAATCAATGCTAAAGCTTACCTCTAGTGACCCAATCCCCGTAAAAGAATAAAGCCGCCTTGGAGTTACTGCCATCACATAATATCTGATCCCAGTGCTAATGCTAGCTGTTTCCATCTGCAGAGTCAAATCACAGAAACAAATCAACATTACCTAAAGATTTGCTTTGAGCATTAAAAATTTCAATAATTTGGAACTTCAGAACAAAGTCACAAACATAAAACAGCTAATCCAGTCAGCCCTTAAGCAATTCATCTGAAAAAATTGGTAAAATTTGGATTCAGTATGCTGTTCCATAAAGAAAATTATACGATGGCACAGTAAAAAGTTCGTTTCCCATTTAATGCAATTTCCCTACTCTGATTAACTAAAATAGAAAGCAGTTTCAATGGGAGAGTGGGAGACTAAATCATTAAGAGCTCATCTGCTAGAACTCAAGCCTTGGTAACCAAGTTCCAGTCCCTGCTACCATTTCTTCAAGACAGAATCAATTATTCAACCAAATGAGTGTATATTAGTAAAGGTGGGAGTTTTCCGAAATTCCATGGAAGCCATTGCATGAGAGCCACATTGCACAGCCATAATAGAAAATCCTATGGAAAGGCCCCATCTTTAAATATCATAAAGATGCAAGGAACTACTCTATTTAACACACAAAAAAACATATAGACCAATTGCAGGACGTTCTGCATATCTTTCCAGCCACTCCCAAGTTGGCCAAACATGCTGACTTCTAACATCCTCACATATTCAACATAACCAAATAGGAGGTTCTAGATAATGGATGGGCAAGGCACCAAACTATCACTAGTTCACTACTACCCCAAAGCTTATATTGAAATTGAAGCTCTCATCATTAGCAGGATAAGAGGGAACCAAATGTAAACAGCCTATAATGACAGAGAAGCTGTTTCCAATGAACCCTTAGTCCAATATACAACAGCTAATTACTACTCCTCAACGAATAAGAGGTCCAACCAGCTTAATTAGCCATCATTTATAAACCAAAAGTCAAGAATAACAAATCCTATATTCCATCAGAGATAGACATAGATGGGCACCAACAGCAAACCCCAAAAACTACCTGTAAACCCATAAAAGCTTCTGGAAGCTCCGTAAGTTCATAAAGGAGCTTTATGTATTTCTCTCTTTTATCCTTCTCATCCACAGCCATCTCATGAAGTTGACCATTATCAGTACCAATAATGATTTCCTTTGTGGATGCTACATTCATAACAAGATTAGTGAAATTAGAAATTGAAGTATGCAGAAAACCAGGTACTATATAACAAAAATCAAACCCAAATCAACAAACCCTTGCCATAAAGAAGTCAGCAGAAGGCACAGGTATAATGTAAGTTAATTTTTCATTTGAAACCAGTGAAACCAAGTTCAAGAAAGCGACACGGGTATTTTGTAAGCATCATTGTACTAATTATAAGTATATTTGAATTATTTAGAATGTTTGCACTTTAATGTCAAAGATAAGAGCATAAAAACTATTACAAATTATTAAAAACAGATCTTTTATATATTAAGTACATTGAATCCATATTTTCAAGTTGTATGGAAGAGTCAAACTGCTTCTAGTTTAGCTTGATGTTTGAGTGACAGATTAGATCATCATCAGATTATTCATTGGCGGCAACAAATTGAGGGCATGGGAAAGCCAATCAAAGAATCCATCTAATATTAAAAAACAACGGCCCCAAAAGACACATGTCATATACTCCCTTCGTTTCTTTTTATCTTTCTGATCCATATGGGACATGGTCATTTTCTGTAAATCCTAGTTCTGTTAGGATTCTTATGTAGTTTCCTAGTTCTGTTAGGAAACTATGTATTTTATTTGCTTAATAACTCTTTAATTTAGGTGTTTGCATGATAAATGGATCCTATTATGTTTAGGAGTCTAATTCCCTAAGTCATAGAGTCTTGTTAGGAGTCTTCATAGTTTCCTAATTCTAGTATGGATAGGAATCTTGAAATCCTAGTACTAGTAGGATTAGGAAATCCTAGTCCTAGTAGGAGTCTAATCACATAGCCGTGTGATTAGATAGGCGTGTTATTGTTATCGTTTTTGTTTATCTTTTATGCTTTACTAGTTCTAATAGGTTTAGGATAATTTGTTCATTATAAATAGGCTATTCGGCCATCATTAATAAGGGATTGGTTTTTGAGTAAAAAAAGTGCGTAATTGCATGTGTTGAGCGTAAGCTAACAATTGGTTTCCGAGTAGTAAACCAAAACAAACAACCGAGACTTGTTTGTCTATACTCTTAACCGCGACTTAAGAGTAATATCCCTTTAGTTTCATGATTAGTTCGTTCATAAATCACACAAACACAAAAAGAGTTCGAAACAGCCACGAAAATCACATCAAGTGGTATCAGAGCAGGGTTCATTGTGACGGCGCGTGAGGGCGTGTCCGGTGTCGGAATTGTGATTTTTTTAGTTCTGTAGAAAGCTAACACATAGGGCTACATCGTGTCAAAATTTCAGCCTTATCCGATCAGTAACGAAGTCGCAGCAAGTCGAGACTTTTGACGCGATATCCTGTCTTTTGCGCGAATATGGTGAGTGAATCTTCCAAGACTTTGGAGGACGATGTTGATCTCCTAGGGAGTAAGATGTTGAAGTTGGATGCTAGTCTAAATTCGGTGGTTGAGGCTATAAAGGAGATGCAAACGGAGCTCTTGGAGTCGAGAAACAAGGCCGATGAACGTTCCAACAACTCCTATGATCGACAACCACGCGAGGAGGAGGAGATGAAACTAAGTGAACTTCCGAATTTGATGGTACTTTGGAGCCGGATGTTTATTTGGATTGGGAGAGGCGTATGCAACGAATCTTTGATCATAAAAAGGTTAGTGATGCGAAGAGCTTCTCTTATGCTACTCTTAAATTCACAAAGTACGCTTCTTTATGGTTTGAAAATATGCAAGTAAGACGCGAAAGAGAAGGGAAGGAATCCATCTCTATGTGGTCGATTTGAAGCTTAAACTAAAGAAACGTTTTGTACCACGTAATTATAAGCAACATTTGTTTGTAAAGTTTAATTCTTTGCAACAAAATCGGTTAACCGTGGCACAATATGTACAAGAATTTGAGAGACTTTCAATGGCTTCGGACTGTAAGGATGAAGATGAGCAAAAGAGTGCCAAGTTTCTTATTGGACTCAATACCCCTATTGCAAATCTCGTGGAGCTCCAAGTCTATCAATCTTTTGACGAGTTATGCTCATTAGCCAGCAAAGTCGAGCGCCAACACAAGGAGGCTAAGGGTAAGAGTACTCGATTGCCTTTTGCTCCAAAATCCGATGCAACGTTTTCTTCACCAAAGTTGGAGGCTTTAGATAAAGGTAAGGCTATAGATTCATCGGTGGTGGGGAGTTGAAGCTAAAGCAAGGACCTTTGACTCGGGCGGAGTGATCATGAAGGGCAAACAGTGTTTTAAGTGCCAAGGACATGGGCACATAGCTCGACAATGTCCGAACATGGTTCTTATTTCGTTGGAGGAGCATCATGCACTTTTGATGGAGCAACAAGTGGAGGAAACGAGATTGCTGGCTGCTAATAAGTCTTCTAATGACTTTGAGGAGATGGAAGTTTGCCTTGTTTAGCACTAATTTGGTGCATCCGAAGAGGAAAGGAGAAGTATGATCCTTAGGCGTGCTTTGGTGGTACAATCTGTCGAAGAGGATGAGCATGAGCAACGTGAGAATCTATTTCAATCCGAGTGCTTGATCAATGGTAAGACGTATAATTTTATTATTGATTCGGGTTCTTGCACTAATGCCGTGGCTCAATCATTGTGAGTTCGTTGCATATACCTACGCACATACATCCTAGGCCTTACAAGTTGAGTTGGTTGAATGATGATGGTGGTGTGTGGGTTAATAAGCGTGCGTTAATAGGCTTTAGGGTGGGGACGTACATGGATCGGTTGTGGTTTGATGTTGTACCTATGAGTGCTTGTGATTTATTGCTTGGGCGTCCATGCAATCGGATCGCCAAGTGATACACCATGGTCGAGATAATATCTATTCGGTGGTGAAAGATGGGGAACGTTTTGGTCTCAAGCCCTTACCTCCGAAGCGTAAATTGGTGCCTGGGGCCGCTGAAGTGGCGTCAACCATAGATAGGGGTGTTGAAGTTGCGTCAAAACAAGATGAGAGTGTTGGTCATGTGTGCATAAGTTCGTGTAGGGGAGAGGAGCTAGATGCAACAAGTAATAAGAAGGAACGACGAGCTAAATTACCGCACCTTCGTCAAGATCCGCATCCAGGTGAAGGGGATTACGTTTGGCGTCGCTTAGTGCTCAAAAGTCGCATTTAGATCACAAGAACGATGAACCTATGGATGAGGGGCCATTCAAAATCGTGAAGAAAATTGGCTATGCAACGTACAAAGTTTTTGTTGGGCAAGGGGGTGTGCGCAACACTTGGGAGTGCCGATCTTGTGCCGTGTTTGGAAGACCCTTGAGGACAAGGATTGTTTTCAAGAGGGAGAGGATGATCCATATGGGACATGGTCATTTTCTGTAAATCCTAGTTCTGTTAGGATTCTTATGTAGTTTCCTAGTTCTGTTAGGAAACTATGTATTTTATTTGCTTAATAACTCTTTAATTTAGGTGTTTGCATGATAAAGGGATCCTATTATGTTTAGGAGTCTAATTCCCTAAGTCATAGAGTCTTGTTAGGAGTCTTCATAGTTTCCTAATTCTAGTATGGATAGGAATCTTGAAATCCTAGTACTAGTAGGATTAGGAAATCCTAGTCCTAGTAGGAGTCTAATCACATAGACGTGTGATTAGATAGGCGTGTTATTGTTATCGTTTTTGTTTATCTTTTATGCTTTACTAGTTCTAATAGGTTTAGGATAATTTGTTCATTATAAATAGGCTATTCGGCCATCATTAATAAGGGATTGGTTTTTGAGTAAAAAAGTGCGTAATTGCATGTGTTGAGCGTAAGCTAACAATTGGTTTCCGAGTAGTAAACCAAAACAAACAACCGAGACTTGTTTGTCTATACTCTTAACCGCGACTTAAGAGTAATATCCCTTTAGTTTCATGATTAGTTCGTTCATAAATCACACAAACACAAAAAGAGTTCGAAACAGCCACGAAAATCACATCACTTTCTCACTTGGAATCTTAACACTATTCATACTTAGAGAGAATCTTCTCAAGTTTTCTCAATTTATAAGAAAAAACATAGTCATGCAAGATCTTGTTTGATTTGTCTCGATTAGTACTTTATTAATATTCAATTGTTATAATTTTTACTAGGATTTTTCTAACCTATGCCACAAGGCATAGGTTAAGAGCATCAAAAATCCTATATAAGATATCATTATACAAAAAGTTTCCATTGTAAAATCCAACCAAACTTAAAAAATCTTACATGATTATCTCTATCTTAAGAATCTATCCTTATTTATTATCCGCAAATATAATCTTGTTGTATTATATAATTTTTTAATGAAATCTTGATGCTCTTAACCTATGCCTTGTGGCATAGGTTAGAAAAATCCTTTTTACTAATATACAATGAAAGATATTTAAGTTCAAAGAGATGCATTGGGAGACGTGCCAGGAAAGTGATAATGATAAAAAAAAATAGAGGGAGTACTATATAAAGAAACTCTCAAACTTTCTTTTTGATTTTCTAAAAAGAACCAAATAATTTCGGCCTTTCAGGTTACTATTCTTTTGCTTTCCATGATAATTGCAATTAAAAAATTTCAGTAAAATGTTTTAAACTTCCCTGCTGATTGCAATCATTCAATACAAATAATAAGAGTCAACTCTCCAGCTACATTTTGTTTTGTCTTCTCTATATAGTACTAGTTACAATTTCCCTTATCAGGGAATTTTTCTTGATCCTAGCTTGAGAAACGCAACGATAATCTTCGACGAGCTAATTTTAATTGCAGCTCTTGGCAGTTTCCTTTTCTTCCTCTCTTAGTTGAGTATCTAAACTAAAATTATATGAAATATATTTTATGTTGTGTTTCATTCTATATGTTTGTATTGCAATGTTTACTTTTTTTCGTTGGATTACCCAAATACTTTACGAAGTTATCATTTGTATTTAGTTTCTATCATAATCACCAGTAGTTTATCCATAGTCATTCCTCTATTTACTTATGTAATATTATTATTTCCATCTGAAACCTCAAACAATAATTGCAAATGCAATATTTCTGCTCCATATAAAACTGAAAATACAATTTTTCAAAAAGAGTAGTTAAACCAAGACATTACATACCCATGCTTTAAGAGGATCAAAAATCTAGAATTTACTTATTCACTGAACAGACAAATAATTGTTCGTAAAGGGACAAAGAGGGAGAGAAAAAAAAAGCACCTTATTTGTTGGGGATGGGAAGAGTTATGCATCTTATAAGGAAAGCAAAAATCCTACCTTCTGTAATATGCTGTCTATTCCAAGCAACAGCATTGACAACAAGGCCTTTCAATTTACTCAAAACACGCGGTTTGCTCCATTTTGCATGTATGTAGAATGTATCAGCACCTCCATCACCCACAATTGTTGCAATACAGTGGCTCCCACCAGGGTCCACAAAAACTCTGTGGATAGACTGATCCCCAGTTCGACCACCAGAGAGATCAATTCCTAATTTACAGCTGATATAAGAACTCCACATGGACTACTTAAGTCTTAGTCTAATAACAAGAATGCAATTCTCTTATTAACAATGAACAAAAGATTTTCCCTCAAACCAGTAATTTGACGATGAACCTATATCCCTATACATGTATCTAAATTCTAAATCCTAGCACATGATGGTCACAACCGTCAACATGGTAAACTGAAAAGTCCATGTTTCTTGAAGTGAAAATATAGCCATAAATAAGCACAAGGCATTATAAATCTGAAGAACAATATGCTTCTGTTCTGTTCACGTCAAAATCTGTGAGCTTGACTGAATTTAGTAGACCCCATCTAAAGTAATTTAAACATATTAGAACGTATATGAACATTTCTTCTGTTGTGATTGAATTTGATAGTCCTTACCTGAACATATATGAACTTATTTAAACTTTAATCTGAGCTTTGTAAACCTATATTTTATAAATGCGATAAAAACCAAGAGACCACAGAAACAAACCATAAGAGTCGCCGAGCCCGAAATCATGCCTGATGATCCACCCTTTACTGGTTCCCCACATGGTGACATCATTACCAGCAGCCATACATGTGACAACTCCATGTCCCTTGGCAGCATGTCGTTCGAGAAGATCTACCGTGAAAACCTTGCTGCCTAAATCCATCTTAATATCCCAAACAGACCTGAACCTTCTATGTAGGCGGAAACAAGCAAGTTACTAAACAAAGAAAAGGTTGATCAATATAGGTACATAATCTGGGTACAAAAAATCTTTCATCTCCCCAAATTGCTCATCGCAAAAATTACCACTGAAAGTTTACATGTTACTGTATACAAAGATGAAATATTTGACCGTCTTTATGCTGAAAATTAATCGGTTGAAGAAGAAAATAAGGAAATTTATTTGCTACCTGATTTTGTTCCAATTTGCAGTAACAGTGATCAAGATTGAAGAGATCAAAAGATGAAATGTTTCTCTGTTCCTATGACTCAATGCAGAAGAATTCAAGGAGAATGAGGGCTCGTGCTGTCCTGCAACAAAAAAACAAAAAAAGCAGTGTTGTGGGACCGAGGGAGTGGGAGTATGGTTGCCGGGAACGAGGCGAACCGGTAATGGGGAAGGGAAAAAGTGACGGGAAGAGAAGAGAGGGGGGAGCCGGGGAGGAGGTGTCAAACTGGGTCACCGGTAGAGATGGAAATATCCAGCGGATGATCCGACCACCCGCTCCACCCGCGCTATTAAACGGATGGAAAACCCGGGTTAAACGGATGAGAGGCGGGTGACGGGTGAACGGGTGACAAATTCGGGTGAAAATATTTCATCCATCATCCGGTCCATCACCCGTTTACCACCCGACCCATCACCCATTTATATTTTTAAATATATATATAATTCTTTGACTTTTCAAACCTAATCTATTTTCTTACTGAGTTCTTCCTATTTCCTCATTTTTTCTCAATCTCTCTTCACTACCTAAAATCTTCCTTTCTCTCTCCTCAAACCCACATACTGTAATTCAGTAAATCGTCGAAGACAAGATGTTGAGAATGGCAGATTCCAGATCCACTTCTTGCGACTGTAATTCTGTAAATCGTCGAAGACAAGATGCTGTCACATGTTAGAATTGATGGTAGACAGTTGTTCCTGACTTCCTGCAGGCAACCCCCTCAAGCTTTCCTCAGATTTTTGGCCATGAAGCATCAGGGTAGGTATTTATGATTTTTTATTTCTAGTGCGTCAACTTTATAAATAATAAATATCCAATTTTGCAAACTAGTAGATTGTTTCTTGGAATTGCTCAAAATTATGAATGATAGTAGTGAAGCTTCAAGGTCCGTGTAAAGTTCTGAAGACAATTCTAATTTGTTGTTGTGTTGCTATTTTTGTTGCTATATTAGTTGTTTTGATTTGTTGTTTATCTGTATTTAAGCTGTTTTTGAGCGAGGATTTGCATATTTGATGTGGGTTTTAGGTTGTTGGGCTACTGAATTTTATTTTTTCTCTCTTCACCCGATCCATCCGTTTCACCTGTGGGTGATGGATGGATGGTGTTTCTGCTAAGAAATTAAGGATTACAATATGTTGTGAGATATGATGTGGGCCCCAAGAGCGTTCGCCTGAGCTCCGATATCCGCACGCCGGAAACCTGCAAAATGAAGTTAGACTACCCCGGGGGTGGTTCCGGGATCGCCCCTCCGACGCTCAAGTCAGATGTGATTGAGGTAGAGAGATAAAGTCTAGAGAGAGATGCTCTAGTTTGTTAGGTGAGAATTGAATACATGTTCATTGATGAGGTAGTTGGTATTTATAGTGTTGGGGATTTCCGAGACAGGAAACGTTGTTCAGATGGGCCTTTTTGGAATCAATGGGCATGTTGCCTTTTCAGGTAATGATTGCATTAGCCCTTTTAGAGGATCTTCAAGCTTCCTGAGATTAGGTCAACCCTTAGGTGGGACTCATTGCTGCCACCTGTCCCGGGCTTTAGGGGCCTTTATGCCCTTGTTGGGCTTCTGAACAATTGGGCCCAAACAATTAGCCCCACGCCAGGGGTGGGGGGGCATGAGATCCGAGCGAGTGACACCCGTCCGTGGCGGAATGGTAACACTGGGCGGGCGCGGATGTGTCGTCGTGCACCGCACCCGGCCAAAGATAAAATTTCTCCTACTCTCTTCTACACTAAGGTAGTATAGTGGAAGTAGGGGTCGTATCCACAGGGAAACAGGGACGAGTTTAGTACTTAGCGTGATTCGAAACCTAGATTAAGCTAAGGGCCGAGAAACCTAATTACAAAGGGGGATTTCAAGTAGATTATAAACAAACTACAAATAACTAACATATAAACAAAACGAGAAATCAATTATGGAAAGATCTTGAATCCGATTAACATCCACTTCAATTCATTATCGATCCTTGAACATCCACTCTAATTATTTCCATAATTATCTATTGCCGAGAATTAATCTCGTGCTCTCCTTATTCTTAGTTGAGTAGCACGATCAACGTGACTATAAAACCCTAACTAAAGGATAACCCAGTCCGATCTGCGTCTAAGTTCAATCCAATAGCAGCAATAAACACAGAGAACCAATAGACCTGCTAATGTCATACACGCGATAAACATTCAACAGTTGATTCAATTTCCCTAAGAAATAACCAAGATGATCAGCATCTAAATTACTCCCTAGTTTGCTACCAATTGATAAAAGAATAAAACAATCCGATTCTATTCTTAAATCTAGCATTAGATTAATCACACAATCAAACTAGTAACGTTCCTAGCATAATTATGCAATAATCATAAATCACAAGCATAGAAATTGAACCATAATCAAGGAAAAGAGAAAGAGAGGAAAGATCTCACAATAACGGTTGAAGCTTCATGTTAATTGATCCAAGAACAGTTCAAGCTACAATCCGATAGCAAAAACCAAACCCATAGTTGAAATCCCTAAAAACTACTAAGAAATGAAAACTAAAACTAGGAAATGAAAAACAAAGAAATAAGAAATGAAGAACAAAGAGGAACGAAGAAGGAAAGATGAAAAGAGAATCATGAAGAAGGAAGGATGAGGAGAGGAGTATCCTCTCTCTCCCCTCAAGCTTGCCACTCCAAGGTCTACATTTCAGCTCTCCTCTTCGTCCTTCTCTTCGTCTCCCCTCAAAAGTTAGGTTTTAGGAGCTTTAAAACCCCGCACAAAATCGTGGCCCCAAGCCGACTTAACAGTCGCGAGTCGCGCCACTGATCGCGAGTCGCGAAGATCGCACCGCCAAACCGCACAAAATGGCACGGGACAAGGGTCGCGAGTCGCGACATTCCTCGCGAGTCGCGAGGGCATGCTTGCTCGCGAGGTGCGAGTAAGCTCGCGAGTCGCGAGCGCCGTTTGGGCGGCGTGGCCGGGCTGTGCGCGCACCGGGCCGTGCGAGCGCTGGGCCGTGCGAGCGCCGGGTTGTCGAGCTGAAGCTTGCGGTAGTGCGATGGCTGTGTCTTCTTGGGCGAGGCGAGGCTGGCCGCCGAGCCGCTGGAGGGGCGAGGCTTGCGATGCTTGGTTGGTGATGACGCCCGGGCTCGCTTAGGCTTCTGGAGCGTAGTTGCGGTGATGCTTGGGTTGCGATGATGCTTGGCTTGCTCGGCTCACATGCATTTCACCTTGGAAGCTCGGAATCCATGACATTAACACAACTTATATCGCAAAACTCCGAACTTCCGCTAAGGATGATTTATATGCAAACCTTAACAATTACGAACAAATCCCTTAGCAATGTGCACCTAAAATACCACAAGAACATCGTATAACTTGAGCGTATCAAATACCCCCCACACTTGAACTTTACTCGACCTCGAGTAAACTCAAAAATGAGAAATACCAATTAAATCATCGCCCAAGCTATCGAAACCAACCTACACTCCCCATCAACTACATCATCATCATCACATCTTAACAAAATACGCTCAAAACCTAAACGTAAGGGATGATGATTCCCCCACACTTAGATTCAAGCTCACCTGAAATATACAAAGACGCGACAACAATAATAACCAGCAACCAAAATGTGAGCTCAAATCCTGAAGGATCTCAAAGGAATTGAACTCACTCCAACGCCACAATCAAAATGACAACTCGCCTAAAACCTCAAAAGATGAACTACTCCTACTATTACAACCAACTTAGATAAGCAAGCCATGGAACAAAGACAAAAAGGGATAAATTCCATGCTTACTCCCAAAAACAATCAATCAATCAAAAGAAAGTGAAAGCCAAAACAAATCTCCGGCAAATGAGTCTTCAAACTACATAATTCTCTCTTAATCTCTCATTTTGCCTAGGAGCCCTTTCGGGTTTTCATCCTAGCTTCTCACATTTCTTTTTTTCATCTCACCATCCTACCCGCTCAATATAAGCCACTTTTTTGCATAGGTTGCCCTTTCGGGTTTTCAACCTATCCGGGCCCCCAATTTTGCCCGAGTCGCCCGCCCTTGCGGGTTTTCAACTCAGCGGGATTCATTTCATCATTTTTTTTTTATTTTTTATTTTTCATTTTATTTTTCATTTTTTTTTTTTCAAATTGAAAGTAATATATACAACATAGATACATGAGAATGAGAATACCCTCCCCCCTACTTAAACTACACATTGTCCTCAATGTGACGACAATGAGAAGAAAAAAGTAAACTGAAAATGGGGGGGAATAGAAAATCGAGCAAATCGAAGATCAAATGCTCAAGACTCATGACCAAAAACCGTCAAATTCAAATTTCTTAACAACACCATCTCAAATCTCCGAAATCAACTCACAACCCTCTCCCTCAAATCACTCAAACAAATGGCAAATTCAAAAGTTTTAAATTTTTGAGATTGACACCTAGCTCAAGAGATCGAAAAGATACATTAACAATCTCAATCCTCTAGTGTTACCAACTCCTAGCTATTGAACTCCTCCCAACGGGTTTTCTTTTGTGGATTTTGGTTCCAAGCGGATTAAGATTTGTTGTGGTTCTTTTGAGTGGGTGGTGAGTGGGTGGAAGAAAATTTATTGTGGTGGTGGAAATTTGATAAGAAATAAAGGAAAAGAAAGAAAATAAGAAGGGTCTCGGGTTGCCTCCCGAGAAGCGTTGTTGTTTAAAGTCGTTAGCTCGACTTAGTACCTTAAGCTCAATCAGTGGGATTGTGCTCCATGTGTGACAATGGTGGTTCCATGTCAATCTCCACTTCAAGTACCTGCAAAATTGATTGAGAGAAACTCTTGCAATGCATTGTTAGTGCCTAGCTTACTACATCATGGTTGAGCATATAACATCAGATTATATCCAAAACCTAGCATTAAGTCAACAACAAACATCAACTAGTAGTACTCCTAGCTAATCCAAGTCATGACCATTAATATAAGTGTTTAAAGCTAGACAATAACCAAAATATAAAGTATGAGTCAATCAACCATTCCCAAGAGAGTGGCCAACCAAAAACAAAGAGCACAAGCAATACCATCCAAAAATCACGCTAAATACAAACAAGTAACACCGTTTCCCCGGCAACGGCGCCAAAATTTGGGCGGGCGCGGATGTGTCGTCGTGCACCGCACCCGGCCAAAGATAAAATTTCTCCTACTCTCTTCTACACTAAGGTAGTATAGTGGAAGTAGGGGTCGTATCCACAGGGAAACAGGGACGAGTTTAGTACTTAGCGTGATTCGAAACCTAGATTAAGCTAAGGACCGAGAAACCTAATTACAAAGGGGGGTTTCAAGTAGATTATAAACAAACTACAACTAACTAACATATAAACAAAACGAGAAATCAATTATGGAAAGATCTTGAATCCGATTAACATCCACTTCAATTCATTATCGATCCTTGAACATCCACTCTAATTATTTCCATAATTATCTATTGCCGAGAATTAATCTCGTGCTCTCCTTATTCTTAGTTGAATAGCACGATCAGCGTGACTATAAAACCCTAACTAAAGGATAACCCAGTCCGATCTGCGTCTAAGTTCAATCCAATAGCAGCAATAAACACAGAGAACCAATAGACCTGCTAATGTCATACACGCGATAAACATTCAACAGTTGATTCAATTTCCCTAAGAAATAACCAAGATGATCAGCATCTAAATTACTCCCTAGTTTGCTACCAATTGATAAAAGAATAAAACAATCCGATTCTATTCTTAAATCTAGCATTAGATTAATCACACAATCAAACTAGTAACGTTCCTAGCATAATTATGCAATAATCATAAATCACAAGCATAGAAATTGAACCATAATCAAGGAAAAGAGAAAGAGAGGAAAGATCTCACAATAACGGTTGAAGCTTCATGTTAATTGATCCAAGAACAGTTCAAGCTACAATCCGATAGCAAAAAACCAAACCCATAGTTGAAATCCCTAAAAACTACTAAGAAATGAAAACTAAAACTAGGAAATGAAAAACAAAGAAATAAGAAATGAAGAACAAAGAGGAACGAAGAAGGAAAGATGAAAAGAGAATCATGAAGAAGGAAGGATGAGGAGAGGAGTATCCTCTCTCTCCCCTCAAGCTTGCCACTCCAAGGTCGACATTTCAGCTCTCCTCTTCGTCCTTCTCTTCGTCTCCCCTCAAAAGTTAGGTTTTAGGAGCTTTAAAACCCCGCACAAAATCGTGGCCCCAAGCCGACTTAACAGTCGCGAGTCGCGCCACTGATCGCGAGTCGCGAAGATCGCACTGCCAAACCGCACAAAATGGCTCGGACAAGGGTCGCGAGTCGCGACATTCCTCGCGAGTCGCGATGGCATCTTGCTCGCGAGGTGCGAGTAAGCTCGCGAGTCGCGAGCGCATCTTTGGTGTGTTGCCGGGCCGGCGAAGCGCCTGTGGCCATTTGTCTGGGCCGTGCGAGCCGAAGCTGCTTGGTAGTGCGATGGCCGTTGTCGGCCGGGCGAGGCCGCTGGTAGGAATGGGCATGGGTCTAAGACCCTACCCGGACCCTTCTCGGACCCGACCCTAATTTAAGGGTTTGGGTCCAACTTTTTCGGACCCTAAGGGTCGGTGCGGGTCCAAGTGAATTTTTAGGGTCCGGTCTTAATATTTTAGACCAGGACCCTACCAGACCCGACCCTTAGACCCTAAATCTTTTAATATTTGCTTTACCTTTTATTTTTAGAAGTATATATGATTTCTAAGGCGAACTTTGAAAACCCTATTTCCACACTTTACTTCACACTTCTGCACTTAAAACTCTCCCTCCTCATCGGCTATTCTCTCGGGCTCGTCTCCGACCTCTCTATTGACCTTTCTTCGCTTCTCTTGATGAAACTGATTGATCTTCCAAGTAAATCTGTTTTTTTTTTCCATAAAATTTTATGATTTTTTAAGGTATTCTTAAGATGTTGGTGTTGGGATTAATGCGAAATTTAAGGAAACCGAGAGTTGTCCGCAAATACATACTGATTGGGAGCAATATTTGCTAATGGGAGCAATGAATTTATCTAACTAAGGTAGCACCACTTTGCAAAAATTGAGCCGACTTTCTTCACGCTACCTCTGCAATCCGACTTCTCCTTGTCATACTCCACTACACTTCACGCCACCGTTTTTTTTTTTTCACTCACTCATTAGTCACTTATTCTACTTTAATCTTTAGAATTTACGGTAGGTTTACAAAATTACAATAGGTTTACAATATGTTTACAATTTAGATGAGATGTAGGTTTCTAATTAGTTGATGTTTTTATTTTTTTGGGCTTCTTTCTAGATAATTATAACATTAACAAGGTTGAAATTTTTGCCCCTCAAAAAAAAAAAAGTTCAAAAGTTTTGCAAAAATAAAGAAATAGATTGGACCCTAGACCGGACCTAGACCCTCTAGATCCTAAGGTGCGGGTCCGGTCCATTTTTCGGACCCTTAGGGTCGGTCAGTGCGGGTCTACCAAAAAAATTAGGGTTCGGTCTAGGGTCCAGTGACCCGACCCGACCCGACCCTTGCCCATCCCTAGCCGGGCCGCCTTTGGAGGGGCGAGGCTTACGATGCTTGGTTGGTGATGACGCTGGGCTCGCTTAGGCTTGCGGTGGAGCGTAGCTTGCGGTGATGCTTGGGTTGCGATGATGCTTGGCTTGCTCGGCTCACATGCATTTCACCTTGGAAGCTCGGAATCCATGACATTAACACAACTTATATCGCAAAACTCCGAACTTCCGCTAAGGATGATTTATATGCAAACCTTAACAATTACGAACAAATCCCTTAGCAATGTGCACCTAAAATACCACAAGAACATCGTATAACTTGAGCGTATCAAACACCTTGATTCTGACGGACGGGCTGCCCATCTAAGGTAATGGACTAAACACACCGACCGAGTCACTTTCCGTTAGGGGATTGGGCTCCGACCGGGTCGCCCTCTATGGAAGAAGGACGTAGCCGACCAGGACGTTTCCTGCTAGTGGAAGAGTGCCGACCGAGGTACTTTTGTGGAAGAAAAGGAAAACCGACTAGGTCACTTCCTGTTGAAGGAAGGGCGTCGACCAGGTCACTTCTTGGTGAAGGGGAGATGCCGACCGGGTCATCTCATGCTCGAGAGTAACATCGCCGACCGGGGTCACTTTCCTGTTGAGGGAGAGAGATCGCCGACCGGGTCAGATCATGCTCAAAGGGAATGCGGGGAGCCACTCGGATGAGGGGCTAATGAGACTCAAGTTTGTCCGAGTGGGTGCTAGCTGACATTTGGTCATATTTGACCAAGTGTAGAAGCGACTCGGCAAAAAAGGGGGGAGCCCCTGTCGGCCGAGTGAGTGTGGAGCCACTCGGATGAGGGGCTAATGATCCCCAAGCTTGTCCGAGTGGGTGCTAGCTGACATTTGGCCATACTTGACCAAGTGTAGAAGCGGCTCGGCAAAGGAGGGGAGCTCCTGGTGGCCGAGTGAATGTGGAGCCACTCGGATGAGGGGCAAATGAGCCCCAAGTCTGTCCGAGTGGGTGCTAGCTGACATTTGGCCATACTTGACCAAGTGTAGAAGCGGCTCGGCGAAAGGGGGGAGCCCCGGTTGGCCGAGTGAGTGTGGAGCCACTCGGATGAGGGGCTAATGAGCCCCAAGCTTGTCCGAGTGGGTGCTAGCTGACATTTGGCCATACTTGACCAAGTGTAGAAGCGGCTCGGCGAAAGGGGGGAGCCCCGGTTGGCCGAGTGAGTGTGGAGACACTCGGATGAGGGGCTAATGAGCCCCAAGCTTGTCCGAGTGGGTATTAGCTGACATTTGGCCATACTTGACCAAGTGTAGAAGCGGCTCGACAAAGGAGGGAAGCTCCTGTTAGCCGAGTGAATGTGGAGCCACTCGGATGAGGGGCTAATGAGCCCCAAGCTTGTCCGAGTGGGTGCTAGCTGACATTTGGCCATACTTGACCAAGTGTAGAAGCGGCTCGGCAAAGGAGGGGAGCTCCTGGTGGCCGAGTGAATGTGGAGCCACTCGGATGAGGGGCAAATGAGCCCCAAGTCTGTCCGAGTGGGTGCTAGCTGACATTTGGCCATACTTGACCAAGTGTAGAAGCGGCTCGGCGAAAGGAGGGAGCCCCGGTTGGCCGAGTGAGTGTGGAGCCACTCGGATGAGGGGCTAATGAGCCCCAAGCTTGTCCGAGTGGGTGCTAGCTGACATTGGGCCATACTTGACCAAGTGTAGAAGTGGCTCGGCAAAGGAGGGAAGCTCATGTTGGTCGAGTGAATGTGGAGCCACTCGGATGAGGGGCTAATGAGCCCCAAGCTTGTCCGAGTGGGTGCTAGCTGACATTTGGCCATACTTGACCAAGTGTAGAAGCGGCTCGGCTAAGGAGGGGAGCTCCTGTAGGCCGAGTGAATGTGGAGCCATTCGGATGAGGGGCTAATGAGCCCCAAGTCTGTCCGAGTGGGTGCTAGCTGACATTTGGCCATACTTGACCAAGTGTAGAAGCGGCCCGGCGAAAGGGGGGGAGCCCCGGTTGGCCGAGTGAGTGTGGAGCCACTCGGATGAGGGGCTAATGAGTCCCAAGCTTGTCCGAGTGGGTGCTAGCTGACATTTGGCCATACTTGACCAAGTGTTGAAGCGGCTCGGCAAAGGAGGGAAGCTCCTGTTGGCCGAATGAATGTGGAGCCACTCGGATGAGGGGCTAATGAGCCCCAAGCTTGTCCGAGTGGGTGCTAGCTGACATTTGGCCATACTTGACCAAGTGTAGAAGCGGCTCGGCTAAGGAGGGGAGCTCCTGTTGGCCGAGTGAATGTGGAGCCACTCGGATGAGGGGCTAATGAGCCCCAAGTCTGTCCGAGTGGGTGCTAGCTGACATTTGGCCATACTTGACCAAGTGTAGAAGCGGCTCGGCTAAGGAGGGGAGCTCCTGTTGGCCGAGTGAATGTGGAGCCACTCGGATGAGGGGCTAATGAGCCCCAAGTCTGTCCGAGTGGGTGCTAGCTGACATTTGGCCATACTTGACCAAGTGTAGAAGCGGCTCGGCTAAGGAGGGGAGCTCCTGTTGGCCGAGTGAATGTGGAGCCACTCGGATGAGGGGCTAATGAGCCCCAAGTCTGTCCGAGTGGGTGCTAGCTGACATTTGGCCATACTTGACCAAGTGTAGAAGGGGCTCGGCAAAGGAGGGGAGCTCCTGTTGGCCGAGTGAATGTGGAGCCACTTGGATGAGGGGCTAATGGGCCCCAAGTTTGTCCGAGTGGGTGCTAGCTGACATTTGGTCATACTTGACCAAGTGTTGAAGCGGCTCGGCAAAGGAGGGAAGCTCCTGTTGGCCGAATGAATGTGGAGCCACTCGGATGAGGGGCTAATGAGCCCCAAGCTTGTCCGAGTGGGTGCTAGCTGACATTTGGCCATACTTGACCAAGTGTAGAAGCGGCTCGGCTAAGGAGGGGAGCTCCTGTTGGCCGAGTGAGTGTGGAGTGATACGCTCATGTTATACGGTGTATGTACGTTATTTTGGGTGCACTTTGCTAGGGGTTTGATTGTAATTGTTAACATTCGTGTTTTATTTAGCCCTTAGCGGAAGTTCGGAGCTTTGCGAGATAATTTGTGTTAACGTCATGTATTCCGAGCTTTCAAGGTGAAATGCATTTGAATGATGTTGTGATTGAAGTTGTCTTTGGAGTGCTCGGGAAATCTAGCATCGTAGCATAATTGCAATCATCGCAAGCCCAAGCCATGCATCGCCAAGCCAGCACACAAGCATTACCGCAAGCCTGACCAGCAGCCTCGTCCATCCAGCAGCACACGCAAGCATCGCACAGCCCATGCCAGCCCAGCGCTCGTCGCCCAGCTCTCGCGCATGCTCGCCCGACGCTCAAGCAAGCCCAGCAGCTCGCAGCTCGCACCTCGCGAGCTAGCTCGCACCTCGCGACTTGCTTGCTCGCACCTCGCGAGTTTCTTCGCACCTCGCGACCAGCTTTGCCCAGTCAAATGTGCGGTAGACAGAGCACTCTTCGCACGGTGCGACCAGACTCGCACCTCGCGACCCCTAGGTCGGTGTAATTGTCGGCTGATTTTTGAGCTTTACTATAAATACCAAACTTGTTTTTGGACCTAGAGGGACACACACTTGAGGAGAGAGAATCTCCAACACTCGATTCTTCTCTTCTTACCTTCTCTTTTTAGTTTTTATTTTCTAGTTTAGTTTTTAGAGATTTCAATTATGGAATTGGCTTATGCTATGCCGATTGTAGCTTGAACCGTTCTTGAACGAGATTAACATGAAGCTTCAAGCATTATTGTGAGATCTTTCCTCTCTATTTAGTTTCTTTGATTATGGTTTAATTTCTATGCTTGCTTTCTATGATTTTTGCATGATTATGCTAGGAACGTTACTAGTTTGATTGTGTAATTAATCTAATGCTAGATTTAAGAATAGAATCGGATTGTTTTATTCTTTTATCAATTGGTAGCAAACTAGGAAGTAACTTAGATGCAGATCGTCTTGGTTATTTCTTGGGGAAATTGAATCAACTGTTGAATGTTTATCGCTTGTATGACGTTAGCAGGTCTGTTGGTTCTCTGTGTTTATTGCTGCTATTGGATTGAACTTAGACGCTATCGGACTAGGTTATCCTTTAGTTAGGGTTTTATAGTCACGCTGATCGTGCTATTCAACTAAGAATAAGGAGAATGCGAGATTAATTCTCAAACAATAGATAATTATGGAATTAATTAGAGTCGAGGTTCAATGATTAATAATGAATTGAAGTGGATGTTAATCGGATTCAAGATCTTCCCATATTGATTTCTCATTTTATTTAATTGCTAGTTAGTTGTAGTTTAATCAGAACTCTTTTGAAAACCCCCCTCTTTTTATTAGGTTACTCGACCCTTAGAGTCATCTAGATATTGATTCACGCTAGATATTAAACTTGTCCCTGTTTCCCTGTGGATACGAACCTTACTTCCCTTCTACATTTAATTGTAAAAGAGAGTAGGAGAAATTTTATCTTTGGTTGGGTGCACACGACACATCCGCGTCCACCAAATTTTGGCGCCGTTGCCGGGGAAACGGTGTTACTAGTTTGTATTTAGTGTGTTTTTGGATTGTATTGCTTGTGCTCTTTGTTTATGGTTAACACTCGTACTACTAACAAAGAATCTTTGCATTACGATCCCGAATTAGAATTGACTCTTTTCAGGTGGAGAAACATTCTGCGAGAAAATTTTCAAGAATCATCTTTTAACGTTGAAGTGGAGGAAGAGATGCCTCCGAGAAATGAAACTCGTACCTTGAGGGAGCTCACGGCTCCTAACCTTGATCAACAACCATTGTGCATCTCATTTCCGGCTCTTGATGAAGGCACTAATTTTGAATTGAAGTCGGGGTTGATACACTTGCTTCCTTCGTTCCATGGGCTCAATGGAGAAGATCCAAACAAATTTCTTTCGGAGTTTCACGTGGTTTGTGCGGCATGAAACCAAGTGGAGCAAAGGATGAACAAATCAAGTTGAGAGCTTTTCCTTTTGCTTTGAAGGATGGAGCTAAAGATTGGTTATATTATCTTCCTCCCTGGTTGCATTTCCACTTGGGTTGAAATGAAGAAGCGATTTCTTGAGAAGTTCTTTCCCGGCTTCTAAGTCATCAACATTAAAGAAGGAAATCGGCAATATTGAGCGAAACACGATGAGTCTTTCTACGAATATTGGGAGAGGTTCAAGAGACTTTGTGCTAGTTGTCCATATCATGGCTATTCGATGAAGACCTCATTACGTACTTTTACAATGGTTCTTCCGACGAAGATGTGCGAATGGTGAATGCTTGCTAGTGGAGGTTCTTTCATAAACAAAACCCCAACCTGCGGCTAGAGAACTCATTGAAGAACTAGGCGAAGGCTCGAGACGGATTCGGTAGAAGATCGAATCATCGTAGAGCAAATGTTGAAAGTCCAAGTTCTAGCTCTTTCAAAGGCCGAGGGTCAAGTACAAGCTCTCACATCAATGATGCGTGATTACATGGTAAAGAACAATGTTCAACAGGTAAAAGCTTGTAGAATTTGTTCTTTAGATCATTATACTGATGTTTGCCCTCAGATGCAAGAAGAATTTAGGGAAGAGGTCAAAGCTGTAGGTTTTCAAGGCCAACAAGCATTACAGAGACATGATCCCTACTCCTATACTTCCGAGCAAGGGTGGAGAGATCATTCTAACTTCGATTTGGCAATCAACATCAACAACAAGCACTATAACGAGGCCACCACCACACCCTTATCCTAGGCCCCAAGGCCGAGACTCGAGCTCTAGCATGTCCACTGAAGAAATGTTAAATGCTTTAACTAAAAATGTGACTGACATGCAGGGTAACATGGTGCAGTTCCAAGAGGAAACTCGATCGAGCATCAAGAACTTGGAGAGCCAAGTAAGCCAAATTGCAGGAGTTGTAACCAAGTTAGAGGCTAGGGATTCGGTGAGGTTGCCATCCCAAACGGAGCTCAACCCTAAAATGAACGTGAGTGCTATCACATTGAGGAGTGGAGCGGAAATGGCAAGCAAAGAGAGGTTGGTGGTTCGAGACAAAGAGATAGTGGAAGAGGTGATCGAGCATGAACCGACAATGATTGTAAATCACTCGCCACCTCAACAAGAGGAGAAAGTCCAAAAATCACCTCCTCCACCATATGAACCAGAGCCACCATTTCCCGAGGCATTGAGAGAAACCCGCAATGCAGAGCGCAACAAAGACATTTACGAAATCTTTCGTAAATGTGAGGTAAACATTTCCCTTTTTGATGCTTTAAATCAAGTACCTAGGTATGCTAAGTTCCTTAAAGAATTGTGTACTTCGAAAAGAAAGCAAAAACAAAAGGGAGTGCAAAAAGTGGAGGCTAGCGAGCATGTCTCTGCTATCTTTCAAAAGAAATTACCTCAAAAGTGCAATGACCCAGGCATGTTTACCATCCCATGTACTATAGGTGACACCATGTTTCCTAAAGCCATGTTAGACTTAGGTGCGTCAATTAATGTGATTCCATATTCATTGTATAAGTCTTTGAAACTTGGCAATTTGCATGAAAGCGGTGTGGTGATTCAATTAGGCGATAGATCCAATGTTTATCCTAGGGGTAAATTAGAGGATGTGTTAGTTAAGGTAGGGAAATTGAGATTTCCTGCCGATTTTTATGTTTTGGAGATGGAACCCGATAAGCATGCCGCCCCCATCCTTTTTGGGGCGACCTTTCTTGAAGACATCTTGCACTAAAATTGATGTTTGCGCTGGTTCTTTGACCATGGAATTTGAGGGAAAGGTAGAGGCGTTTAAAATCAATGATTCTAAGCCTTTGATTAAGGATGATAACCCTCGTTGCTCTATTAACATTGTTGACTCTGTTTTGCATGATGTTATTGATATTGAGCAGGTTGATGAGTCGATGAATGTTGATGATGTCTTGGTTGAGGATTGTGCGTCTCCTACTAACATGCAGGTTATGGTGCCGGAGTTGAAAAAGCGGAAAAAGCCTCCCCGATTTACCACCTTGTTTTGAAACTGTACCACTAACGATGCATTGCAAGAGGTCTTCTCAATTTGTTTTGCAGGTACTTGAATTGGAGGTTGACATGGAGCCACCATTGTCACACATGGAGCACAAGCCCAATTTTTGAGATTAAGGTACTAAGTCGAGCTCACGACTTTAAACAACAGCGCTTCTCGGGAGGCAACCCGAGACCCCTTTATTTTCTTTCTTTTCCTTTATTTTTCATCAAATTTCCACCACCACAACAAATTTTCTTTCACCCACCGCCCACCCACTAAAAAGATCCACAACCAATCTTAATCCACTTGGAACCAAAATCCACAAAAGAAAACCCGTTGGGAGGAGTTCAATAGCTAGGAGTTGGTAACACTAGAGGATTGAGATTGTTAATGTATCTTTTCGATCTCTTAAGCTAGGTGCAAATCTCAAAAATCTAAACAAAATTTGAATTTGTCATTTGTTTGAGTGATTCGAGGGAGAGGGTTGTGAGTTGAGTTATGAGATTTGAGTTGGTGTTGTTAAGAAATTTGAGTTTGACGGTTTGCTTTTCATGAGTTTTGAGCATTCGATCTTCGATTTACCCGATTTTCGATTTCCCCCCCCATTTTCAGTTTATTTTTTCTTTTAATTGTCAACACATTGAGGACAATGTGTAGTTTAAGTAGGGGGGAGGGTATTCTCATTCTCATGTATCTATGTTGTATATATTACTTTCAATTTTGTATATATTACTTTCAATTTGAAAAAAAAATGAAAAAAAGAATATTAAAAAAAAAAAAAAAAGTGATGAAAAGAATCCCGCTGAGTTGAAAACCCGCAAGGGCGGGCGACTCGGGCAAAATTGGGGGCTCGGATAGGTCGAAAACCCGAAAGGGCGGCCTATGCAAAAAAGAGCTAGTTGAGCGGGTGAGTTTTGTGAGCCGGAAAAAGAAGAGAGATAAAAAAAAAATGTGAGAAGCTAGGATGAAAACCCGAAAAGGCTCCTAGGCAAAATGAGAGATGAAAGAGAGAATTTTGTATTTTGAAAACTCATTGCCGGAGTTGGTGTCATAAGGTGGAAAGCGTTTTCGGGTATGGTTGGTGAATTCATCCTTGATTTTGTGAAGATTTATTTTGGCTTTCACATTCTTTTGGTTGATTGTTTGTTTTTGGGAGTAAGCATGGAATTTATCCCTTTTTGTCTTTGTTCCATGGCTTGCTATTCTAAGTTAGTTGTAGTAGTAGTAGTTTTAGATCATCTTTTGGAGGTTTGGGAGAGCTGATAGTTTAGTGTGTCATGAGCTGACATTTTGATGTTTGTTGGCGTTGCTGGTTATTGTTGTTGTTACGTCTTTATATATTTCAGGTGAGCTTGAATCTAAGTGTGGGGGAATCATCGTCCCTTACGTTTAGGTTTTGAGCGGATGTTGTTAAGATGTGATGATGATGATATAGTTGATGGAGAGTGTAGGTTGGTGTTGATAATTTAGGTGAAGATCTTTTTGGTGATCCTCATTTTGAGTTTACTCGAGGTCGAGTAAAGTTCATGGAGCCACTCGGATGAGGGGCTAATGAGCCCCAAGTCTGTCCGAGTGGGTGCTAGCTGACATTTGGCCATACTTGACCAAGTGTAGAAGCGGCTCGGCTAAGGAGGGGAGCTCCTGTTGGCCGAGTGAATGTGGAGCCACTCGGATGAGGGGCTAATGAGCCCCAAGGCTGTCCGAGTGGGTGCTAGCTGACATTTGGCCATACTTGACCAAGTGTAGAAGCGGCTCGGCTAAGGAGGGGAGCTCCTGTTGGCCGAGTGAATGTGGAGCCACTCGGATGAGGGGCTAATGAACCCCAAGTCTGTCCGAGTGGGTGCTAGCTGACATTTGGCCATACTTGACCAAGTGTAGAAGGGGCTCGGCAAAGGAGGGGAGCTCCTGTTGGCCGAGTGAATGTGGAGCCACTCGGATGAGGGGCTAATGGGCCCCAAGTTTGTCCGAGTGGGTGCTAGCTGACATTTGGCCATACTTGACCAAGTGTAGAAGCGGCTCGGCAAAGGAGGGGAGCTCCTGTTGGCCGAGTGAATGTGGAGCCACTCGGATGAGGGGCTAATGAGCCCCAAGCTTGTCCGAGTGGGTGCTAGCTGACATTTGGCCATACTTGACCAAGTGTAGAAGCGGCTCGGCTAAGGAGGGGAGCTCCTGTTGGCCGAGTGAATGTGGAGCCACTCGGATGAGGGGCTAATGAGCCCCAAGTTTGTCCGAGTGGGTGCTAGCTGATATTTGGCCATACTTGACCAAGTGTAGAAGCGGCTCGGCAAAGGAGGTTTGATCCTGTTGGCCGAGTGAATGTGGAGCCACTCGGATGAGGGGCTAATGAGCCCCAAGTTTGTCCGAGTGGGTGTTGTTGATCTTCGTACTTCGATGTGTTGAGCTACGTCTATTTTGCCCGACCGGATATGTCCGACCCTGAATGCCACATGGCCGCCTTTGATACTTGGGATCTTGGGTGCCCTTGTTATTGATCGAGCTGACGAGGCGTTGTAAGGAGTTTTGACGTTTCGTATTCCTTGGCAATGTTGGATCCTTGGTGAAGCAGACTGAATAGGTCCAGTTGGGCCTCTTTTGTAAGCCCATCATGGCGACACGGGGAGGTTTGCGTTGCACATCCCCCTAGGCGTGCCTATATATACGAGGGAGGAGAGAGAGTTTGGGATCATTTGCTCATTTCTCCACTTCTCTCTCTCTCAAAGATCTTCATTTTCTCTCTATCTTTCAAGCTCTTCTTCCAGTCATTTCGTCCGACCAGGTACGCTCTTGCTCTTTCTTTAAGTTTTCTTTTTCTTTCTTTTCTTTCAAATAATCTCGGCCGACTCCCTTGTCCATAAATAATGGGAGATTCGTCCGAGTCGTCGACACCTCCGACCTCACCTCCCTACAAATTGTCCGAGGAGGTGAGGGGGATGGGAATAACACTGGTGTCGGCAGTAATAAGTTGCCCCGACCCCTCGGTTGTGCCCGACGTAGTTGCTCTTCCGAGCCCGTCGTCTTCGGTGGAGGAGGAAGCCGAGGGTATCATTCCCTATCCTTGGGAAGTGTCGCTGGCCTATCCCCCCTCGAGGAGTTACTTAGACAAATATTTGTCTTCTGATGTAGTGAGGGTGGCCATGCCGAGGGGAGCAGGAGAAGCGTCCACTTCGGGTCAGGAATTAGAGTATCCCGACCTTGATCCAAAAGGGGGTCCAGGGACTTTCTTTCCCGAGCCAGGTGTGATAAAATCTCTGACCGAGGACCTCCGAGGGTCGGCAACGAGATTCCAAATAAAGGACCCTTATTATTTGGTCCGACCAATGGCCTATCACACGGTCCTCTCTCCACCACCCGGATGCATAGCGGTCTACTACAAATCGATGGAGACGGGGCTTCGGTTTCCTTTGACTTCTTTTGTCAAGGAGTTGCTAAATGCCTACAACTTGGCGATTTGCCAAATTTCTCCGAACTCGTGGGGCGGGATCAATGCTTTCCAGGTCCTCTGCGATTTAATGAACGTCCGACCGACCGTCAAACTATGGAGGCATATGTACAAGTTGGTCGAGGTTATGGCCGCGACGAACGAGCCTGGTTGGTGGAGCTTTCAAGTCCGACCAGGGTATCGGACTGTCCTCAATCTCCCTACATCTCAGAAGGGGTTTCGTAGGGAGTTTGCCTTCATTTATTTTGGCGGAGATTGGGGGATTCCCCTGTTCCCTCCTCCGACCGAGCCCCTCGTTGCTTTGAACATCCGAGTGGGCGAACTCGATGATGAGGAAGGTGCGGCGGCTTGCTATATGCAGACCGAGTCGAGGATCGTTAACGGGGGCGAGGTATTCGTACCTGACCAATGGTTGCCCGAGTGCAAGCTCTTCAAAGACGAGCATTTCCTCCCGGCCATGGGCCTAAGCTTGACCTTCCCGAAGGGTAATCTGCCGAGGGGGTGGCTTAGGGTGGTTAGTATGATAATTTGAGTTTTCTATTTGACTAACACTTCTGCTTTCTTTTTTTGTTTTGTTTTGCAGAGCCTGCCCGAGCATATATAGACGAGACCGACCCGACCATGGCTGACAAATTGAATGGTGCATCGATGAGAGCTGCTCGACTGAAGGCCGAGATCGCGTCTAAGACTATGAAGGTCCCCGCCCCTCCAAAGGTGAAATTTCCATCTTCTTGTTGTTCCTCTTTTTGGCCGAGTAACCATTCATTTGGCTCTTTTTGCTAACCGTTTTCTGCCTTGCTTCAGGATCCCGCAAAGCCTACGACAAAGAAGAGGAAAGAGCGATCGTCCGACAAGGTCGCTCGGACCGAGAAGGCGGTCGCGAGAGCTAAAGCTGACCGGGAGAGAGCTGATCGGGAGAAGGAGGCCAAAAAGGCCAAGTCCATTGAAGTAATCAGCCCGAGGGGGCTGCCACAGCCGACTGATGGCGGCGCTCTCTCCCTCCACTCCTCGGATTTTCGGTCGATTGGGAGTCCTCAATACACTCCCATGTCTCCGTTCTCCGAGCGGCTTGGGGGTAGCCCAGCCGATGGTGCGGCACTCGGCGTGCCATTCACTGGACTTGGTCCGGCTGAGAAGGATGGGCGTTGGACCAAGGCCCTAGAGTACATATATACTCCTGCCGACCGGGAGTACATCGAAGCCACCCACGGTCGGGGTGAGACCAACGAGCTCTTCCGCTCTTGGCTTGACGTAAGTGTTTCTTCTTTCTGACCCTCCCTTATTTTACTTGTTCAGTTTTCTAACCTCTAACCTCTTTCCTTCATTTCAGTTTTCCGCTCGGATAGCCAATGTTACTCAGAACCGAGTGAGCCTGGCCAAGGAGGTGGCCGATCTCAAAGAGAAGGCCAAGAAACAGTTCGACGAGGTCTATCGAGCCAACGAAGGCAAACGCATAGCCGAGTCGCAGCTTGCCGATGCCGAGAGGGCCATCAAAAACGATCAGAAGGACTTTGACGATGAACGGGCCAAGTGGGAGAAGGAGAGGGCCGACCTCGTCCTTGCCCGCGACTCGGCGAAGACGGCTAGGGATGATGCCCTTACCAAGCTGACAGTGGCCGAGCAGAAGGTGACCGACCTTGAAGCCAAACTGACCGAGTTGGAAGGCCAGATCAAGACCGAAGAGCAATGGTTCTCCGATTGGGAGAAGTCTGAGGCGGCCGAGGTCTACGCCAATGAGGTGCGCAGTGCGGCCCATAAAATAGGGGAGGATGAGGCCCTGGATCGATTGAAGAAAGTTTTGGCCGAGTTGCATCCCGATCTGATTTGGGCCGACGTCTGGTCGGGATATCAGATGTTGATCGACGCTGATAATGCTGCTATCCTGGCTCAGATGAAGACTGTGAGGGCCGAGACCGATGAAGATGATGAGGAGGAAGGCCGAGTGGATGTCAATGTTGTTGACGGCGATGATGATGATGATGATAATGCCGATGAGACAGCCAATGCTGATCGGGCAGGGGAGCTGGTCGGTGATAACACCGAGGTTAATGCCGAGAGTATGACTGACCGCCCTCCCCCTAGTTCTTAGGATATGGCATTTGTACTTAGCCGTTTTTGGATTCTGCCTTAATCACTTTTGTAATGACTCCTCATTTGTAATGTCCGACCGCCTTAATGAAATTTATCTTTTTTGCCTCGATTTTCTGCGTTTGTTGATTGAAATGTAGTCCAACTAGCTTCATTTTCTTCGACTGGCTTGACATGTTTTGAGTAGCTGTTCTATTTTCTGGTTTTTGACTTATTCCATTAGTGACTGATCGAGTCTTTTACCGAATGGATGCTACTTTTGTTTGGTCAATTTTTGTCGAATCGGACATCTTATTGACTGGTTAAGTCTTACAAAAGATGCCAACTATTTTGGCTGGTTAAGTCTAATGGACCGACTTTGTTACGAAAATGCCGACCAGCTATGATTTAACTGTCATTGCAAAAAACGCCAACTATTTTGACTGGTTAAGTCTAATAGGCTGACTTTGGTACAAAATATGCCGACCAGCTATGATTTAGCTATTACAATGTATGCCCCTATTGCAAGTAACAAACTTTACACAAAGTATTTTTTGAGGTTGTCTGCATTCCAGGGTCGGGCCAGGGGAACATCTTCTGGGGACTCTAGTCGGCATGTGCCTGGCTTGATGATTTCTGTTACCTTGTAGGGGCCATCCCAGTTAGGTCCTAGCTTTCCTTTTAGGTGCGAGAGCCCAGTGGCCTCTACTTTCCGAACGACCCAATCGCCAAGTTGGATTGGTCTAGCCTTTACGCGGCGATTGAATTACCGAGTGACTCTTTGTTTGTATTGGATGGATTTCAGCAGTGCATTGCCCCTTGTTTCTGGCAATAAATCTAAATTGACCGGTTTTTCCTCCTCGTTCTTCTCGAACTCGTAGAAGGTCATTCGGGGTGAGGGGATGCCGATCTCCATTGGTAAGACCGCCTCGCTTCCGTACACAAGGCTGAACGGGGAGTGCCCTGTTGCCTCCTTTGCAGTAGTTCGAGCTGACCAGAGGACTCCAGGTAGATCATCGACCCATGCTCCTTTGGCAGCCTCCAAGGATTTCTTGATTCCTTTGAGGACTACTTTATTAGCCGACTCGGCTTGTCCGTTTGTTTGGGGCCTGGATACTGCAGAGAATTTGGAACGTATTCCGAAACGGGCACAGTACTCCCGAGTAGGGCCGCTGTTGAATTGACGTCCATTGTCGGAAATCAGGACCCTTGGAACTCCGAATCTGGTTATGATGTTCCTCCAAATGAACGCTTGAACCTGCTTATCGGTTATAGAGGAGAGTTGCTCTGCCTCAGTCCATTTGGTGAAGTAGTCGATGGCGACTATAAGGAACTTTCTTTGACCGGATGCTGGGGGAAATGGTCCGAGCAGATCCATTCCCCATTTGTCGAATGACAGAACCGCCTGAATTGTGGTTAAGGGGGTGGTTGGTGCTCTCGGGATGTCCGAATGGATTTGACATGACGGGCACCTTTTGACCAGCTCGTGGGCATCGGATTTCAGAGTAGGCCAGTAGTAGCCCGCTCTGAGAGCCTTTCCAGCTATGGTCCTTCTCCCTTGATGACTCCCACAGGCCCCTTGGTGGATTTCCCTGAGGATGTAATCCCCTTCCTCAGGAGTGACACATTTGAGCAATGGGTGGGTGAAGGACTTTTTGTAGAGCTAGTCCTCATGCCATAGGAACCATCCCGATTTGTGCTTGACTCGCTCGGCCTCTTTGCGGTCTTCAGGCAATGTTCCATTTCTCAAATACTCGACCATTTCCTTCATCCATGTGGATGTTCGATTCAATACCAGCTGTTCTTTGACGTTGATGCTTGGCTGGCGAAGGATTTCCCACATTATTGTCCGAGGGGCCGACCCTTCTGCTGAGCTGGCCATCCGAGCGAGAGCATCTGCCTGCTGATTTTCCGATCGGGGTATGTGGGCGATGGTGAATTGAGACAACTGCTTGATTATATCTTGGGTCTTGGCCAAATACATTCTCATATTATCTTCTTTGGCTTCGTACTCGTCTGACACCTGACCCACTATCAGCTGCGAGTCAGACTTGGCGTTAATCTCTGTGGCCCCGGCCAGGATGCATATCTGGAGTCCGAGGATGATAGCTTCGTATTCGGCTTCATTGTTGGATCCCAAGAACTCGAACTTGATCGCATACTCCATCTTTTCCCCGACCGGGGGTTTGATTACCAATCCGGCTCCACACCCTGTCTTGGTGGATGAGCCGTCTACTTGCAACTCCCAGCTATCCTGATTGCCGACTGGGGGCCTGGTTGTACACTCCGTTATGAAATCGGCCAAGGCCTGGGCTTTGATCGCCCTCCTGGGCTCGTATTCCAGCCCAAAGTCTGCTAGCTGATCCGCCCAGTCGGTCATCCGACTGGAGTGGTTCCTGCTTTCAATGATCTTCCTGAGCGGCTAACCTGTGAGAACTTTAATCGGATGGGCCTGGAGGTAAGGCTTGAGCTTCCGACTGGCCATCACTAAGGCGAACACCATTTTCTCTACTTCGCTGTATTTGGCCTCTGCTCCCCGGAAGGCGTGACTTATGAAGTAGACTGGGTGTTGCATTTCTTCCCTCTCAGCTATCAGAACCGCACTGAGCGCGTATTCCAAAACGACCAAATAAATGAACAGCGTTTCTCCCGGCAAGGGGGAAATCAACTTAGGGAGGGTTGATAGATGTGTCTTGAGGGAGGTGAAGGCCTGTTCGGCTTCATCATCCCAAGTGAATTCTTTTCTCTTCAGTGTTTTGAAGAAGTGCAAGCTCTTATCTGCTGACCGGGATAGGAAAAGATCGAGGGCGGCCAAACAGCCGGTTAGGCGTTGTACTTCTCTTACATTCCGAGGAGACTTCATCTCCATCACAGCTTTGATTTTGTCGGGGTTTGCTTCGATTCCTCTCTCATTAACCAGGAATCCGAGGTACTTCCCTCCCTTCACTCCAAAGACACATTTTTTCGGGTTTAACATCATGCGGAATCGCCTCAATGTACTGAGGGTCTCCCTTAAGTCTGAGGGGTGATCACCCTGAACCTTACTTTTGACGATCATGTCGTCGACGTATACCTCAATGTTCCGACCTAGCTGGTCGCTGAAGATTTTATTGGCTGTACGCTGATACGTAGCCCCCGCATTCTTGAGCCCGAGGGGCATCATTATGTAGCAATACACCGCTTGGTTGGTGACGAAGGCGGTGTGGACTCGATCGTGCTCGGCCATTGGGATCTGGTGATACCCCGCATTTGCGTCCATGAAGCTTAGGAGAGCGTGACCCGCAGTTGAGTCGACCAGTCTGTCGATCTTGGGCAGAGGGTGGTTATCTTTTGGACATGCCTTGTTCAGGTCTGTAAAATCCACACACATTCTCCATGCCCCGCTCGACTTTTTGACTAGCACAACGTTGGCCAGCCATTCCGAGTACTGACATTCTTCTATGAACCCTGCTTCAAGTAATTTTTTGACTTCTACAGCTGCCGCGGTGTTTCTTTCGGGGCCTTGATGTCTCAACTTCTGTTTGACTGGCTTGAATCCTTCCTTGACGTTGAGCTCGTGGCACATGACTTTGGGGTCGAGTCCAGGCATTTCTGTGGCTTCATAGGCAAAGACGTCCTTGTACTCTGTGAGTACCTGGATTATTTCGTTTCTTGTTTGAGGGTCCATGGCCTTGCCTGCTCTTAAAGTCCGACCGAGTCTTTCGTCAATGATGACTTCTTCGTCATCCTCGGCTGGCTGAGGGCGCTCGTACTGCTTGGGGTTTTCTGTAATGTAAACCCCGAGGCCGCTTGAGGGCTGACCTTCTTCTCGCTTTCTCTTTTTCGAGTCCTCTTGGACGTCGACCTTGCTCTTCAAGCTGTTAACGTAACATTCTCTAGCTGCCTGCTGGTCCCCCTGGATCTTTCTGACTTTACCCTCGTCGGTTTCAAATTGCATAAGGAGTTGGTAAATGGAAATCGCTGCCTTGTCCTTGTTCAAAGTTGGTCTTCCCATTATGATATTGTATGGCAGGGGGATGTCCACCACCAGGAAGTCAATCGGTAAGCTTCTTCCTTTGCCCTTCTCTCCCATCCGAGTAGGCAATTTTATAGATCCGACAGGATGTACGGAGTTCCCCCCGAAGTCTATGAGTGGCTGATTGAGGGGGGTTACATCCCTTTCGTTGTATTTCAGCTTCCTGAGGCACTCTAGTGTGATTATGTCGGCCGAGGATCCACTATCCACTAACACCCTTTTGACTCTTGCGTTTGCCACTTTGAGTTCGATGACCAGGGGGTCATCATGGGGCGTGTGTAGGGCCCAACTGGATGCCCCGAACGTCATGACGGGGCAATCGAGGCGGGGATGGTGAACATCAAGCACTTGATGCTTAAGATTTTGGAGGTGGGCTTTGCGTGATCGGCCGATTAGGCCTCCCGACGCGAAGCCACCCGCTATGACTCCGATGAAGCCCTCCGTGTCCCCGCTGTTGGATTGACCGACCTTCTGTTTGCCCTTCTCCTCACTAGAGTGCTTGAGGTATCGGTTCAGCTTCCCCTGGTCTGCCAGGTTGTCGAGGGATTTCTTGAGTTCCCTGCAATCCTTGGTGGTGTGCCCGCACTCTTTGTGGTATTCGCACCACTGACTCTTATCTCTCCGAGCAGTTGACGTTCTGATGGGAGGCGGGCGGGGGAGCATGGACTTATCCTTGATGTCCAAGTAGATCTCTCTTCCGTTCTTGCTGAATCGGGTGTCGTTGCCATGGTCATTAAACCTGTCTAACCGACCACCCGTCTTCTGTTGTTTAGGCTGGTCCTTGTGATTTCCTTCTTCTTTTCTCTTCTTGCTACCATCGTCTGAGTGGCGACATATGTCTGTTGCTTGGATGAATCTTTGAGCCCGAGTCATCGCTTCGGAGAAGGTTTTAACTTCGTTTTCTACCAAGGACCATCTTAACCGACCAGGTTGAAGTCCGGACATTAGGGCGGCGAACGCCACCGCGTCTAGATCTGAGATTTTCAATGATTCCTCATTGAATCTTTTGATGTAATCGGCTAGGCTTTCATTCTTCTCCTGCCTGACTCCCATCAAATGGAGACTTGTTTTCTTCTGCCTTTTCCCGGCTACAAATTGGTGGATGAATAGGTCTTCGAGCACCGAGAAATCGGTTATGATCCCCGCAGGGAGCTCTTGGAACCAGTTCAAGGCCAGTCCTTTCACTGTTGTGGGAAAGAAACGGCACCAAGTGGCCTCACAGCCCGTTTGAACGCTCATTTGAGCTTTGTATGTGGCCATATGATCATCCGGGTCGGTCAGACCCGCGAATGGTTCGATTGTCGGGGTTTTGATCTTCCCCGGGCTGGGCGCCTCAAGTATGGCCTGGCTGAAAGGGACCATGAACTTAAGCGCCCCGCTGTTGATCCGAACAGGTTTCGATTGGGTGGAATCACCTTGTCCCTCACGCTGAGCGGCCTTTTTATTGAGGATGTACCTCGCGTCGTAGCCTTTGCTGAGGCGCTTTTCGTTGAGGAAGTGTCGGACATCATTGTGCTTATGCCCGACGTTACCTCGGGGTGACTTAGATACGTGAGTTTCTTCCCCCTTTCCTTTAGATCCGTGTCGCTCCTCTTCTCCCTGTTTGGATTGCTGCCGACCCTGATGACTATGTTCCCTCGTGCCCGACCGTTGCCGGCTAGGCTGACCTTGGTTTTCTGCCCGAAGGGATGGGACCAAGACTTGGTTTTTAGGGGGCTGAAGAAAGCATCCCTGCTGTAGGTTGGCTAACATATCCCTCAGGCTTTGCTGCAAGGTCTGCTGGAGCTGAGCGGCTATCAAGTTTATATCCACCGTGGATATAGGATGGGGGTCAGCGCGTTGTAGCTGCTGTGAGGGATCCTGTCCATTTTCAATGGATTGTTCTTGTTCTTCATGGTCGAGGGTTTGAACGGTCGGCGTTTTGGGCCGTTCAGACCTCCGTGGGTGAGACGGTGAGGGATCCCTTTCGGATCTCTGAGCCTGTGATGAGGGCTGTCTGATGCGAGTGCTCTTGGCTGGGGCCATTGCGAAGTGGATCTTACTGAGTGGTGGCGAAGTGACTTTGATTGTAACTTCCCCACAGACGGCGCCAAACTATTTCTGCTAAGAAATTAAGGATTACAATATGCTGTGAGATATGATGTGGGCCCCAAGAGCGTTCGCCTGAGCTCTGATATTCGCACGCCGAAAACCTGCAAAATGAAGTTAGACTACCCCGGGGGTCGTTCCGGGATCGCCCCTCCGACGCTCAAGTCATATGTGATTGAGGTAGAGAGATAAAGTCTAGAGAGAGATGCTCTAGTTTGTTAGGTGAGAATTGAATATATGTTCGTTGATGAGGTAGTTGGTATTTATAGTGTTGGGGATTTCCCAGACAGGAAACGTTGTTCAGATGGGCCTTTTTGGGATCAATGGGCATGTTGCCTTTTCAGGTAATGATTGCATTAGCCCTTTTAGAGGATATTCAAGCTTCCTGAGATTAGGTCAACCCTTAGGTGGGACCCATTACTGCCACCTGTCCCGGGCTTTAGGGGCCTTTATGCCCTTGTTGGGCTTCTGAACAATTGGGCCCAAACAGATGGATTCGGGTGAACATTTATGCGGGTGATGGATGGATCGAGTGAAGCGGATGGATGCGGGTGACGATCCACCTGCCCCGAACCCGATCCATTTCCATCTCTAGTCACCGGTCAGATTTTTGGGTTCACCTAGGCGGGTGTCTTTGGGTCGGATCATGTTCCGGCCAAACATTCCTTTGGGTCGGGTCCACTTGAGTCGGGCTACACCAGGATCAATGTATAGTTGTATTTGGATTGGGTCGGATAATTTTTGGATCCGTAATTAGTTTTATAGTAACTCTGGTTGGGTTCTTTGTGCGGGGAAAGTTGGATTTCGGTTGGCCTCAGGCTATGTCAATTTAGGGTTTCGGGTATACTTCGGTCGGGTCGAATTTACTTCAGATAGGCTTGATTCGGATCATTATGGGTATCGGCCCACTTGATGGTATCGGGTTCATCCAATAGTCGACGTGATTTCGATTTCAGTTAAAATCTAGATTGGGTGGGATCATCTTTTTATATTGTGCAAACATCTTCTTTATCGGCTAATAGTTTTTGGATCGAGTTATTATAAATCTATTAATACAAATATATGATCAATTGCAATTTTGAATTTGTAATAGATTCTATAAATGGCTCATATTCTTAAAAGTATTACCTAATGGCTCAAGTTCTTTCTCATTTCTCATTCAAAAGTCTATCTCATGTGATCTTGACCATATATATATATATATATATATATATATATATAGGAACTAGTTTGTGGACCCATGCACAATGCACGGGATAATTTTTGCTTAAATATAATGCTTGTAGGATATAAGTACCTCAAATTATTAGAAACCTAAATAAAATAACAAACTGTATGTAGATAAAAGACCATTCATCAACGAAATATTACTTGTACATAGCTTAAAAAATGATTACATATAAAAGAAAACATACAAGCAAAATGTAGTCATTTTGATAAAACATTATTGATAGGTATATTAATGGAAGTTGGTTGTGTGAAAAATATCCATTTACCCATCTTGCACAACAAAAAATGATAACATTAAAAAAATACAAAATAATACAAATTGTTGTAGCCTAAACAAATCAACGGCTCCTCAGGACACACGTGGATCCATCTAGAGCGTACACGTGTCCCCTCCAAAGGAATAAAAAAGAGGCTTAAACTCTGAGTTTTACTGAGCAAAGAGTAAAAGCCCACCTTTTGGCCTGAAAGAATATTCAGGGTCCAAATCCCAAAAAACAGCTGCATATGATTGGCTGGTGTTTATCACCCAATCATTGACTGCCACGTGTCGAGTTCTGATTGGCTAGCCAATCAGGTGCCCTTAAATTAGGGTGACCTCAAAAGGCAGCAATCAAATCCCAAACACTATAAATACTCCCCTTGAAATCAGGAGAAAGGTAACTTTTTGAACAGTGTGCCCATACTCTGTAGAAATTTTCTCTCACTTTCTCTCTCTATCTCTACTTTTCCTTTTCACTCCTGATACCTGACTTAAGTTTTGGAGGGGGAACCACCACCCAAACCTCCAGGATGGGTCCCTTTTTTGCAGGTTTGGGAACGGAGCTCAGGATCGGATTTACCTAACTTGACATTGTTGCACAAGTCTCCATTGAAGAACATCTTGAGGGATAATAGTTTACTTGCTAGCTAAGGAAACTAAACATTTGGCGCCGTCTGTGGGGAGACGCAACGATGACTGATTGTCACTCGTCCAATGTGGCAAGGAATCGAAGTTTTCAAATTCGAGTTGAAGATACGGTAGACGATGAGAGACCACCTCGAGGGAGGGATAGACCTCCGTCCATCATTAATGTCCCTGGACAAAGCCATGAACCTGTTATTCAGGAAAATCTTGAACGTCCAGTGACTGCTGCCCATCTGGAGAACGTCCTGAATGACTTTCAGACTAAGATGGCATCAGTCGTCCAGGAACAAATCAAGAACAATATGCTGTTTTTCCACGTCAATCCAGATACAGCGGCTAACAATCCAGCTCCTCTTAGAGGGTGTTCCCATGAGAATCGTCCAGGTCCAAGCCGACCTGCTCGTCAGGAACCCTGAGCGGCCAGAGAAAGATAGCCAGAAGTCAGTGAGCAGCGAAGGAAGATGGACTTGAACCTGGTGGTCAGGACCCAGGATAATGTTCGTCCAAATGGGCATATAATGGAAACGGATGCCAGGGAGTACCTAGAGGCAAAGAAAGCTGCTGCATTACAACGGTCGACCACAAGGTCTACACCGTATTTGAGAGATCCCCCTTTGAGGTTACCATCCAAAACAGAAGGAAGAAGTCTGGGCCCTTATCTTGCTCGTCCAAGAAAAGAGGAAACTGTACTACAATCAATGGTTTATAGGCGTCCAGCCCCTGCAAACACCTCATCTAATCCCGTGTTGAAAGAGTATCGTAAGGAGTTCATACCCATTGAGGGACAGCTGGGAGCCCTCCGGATCAACTGGCCGACCCCATTCTCGCCCAGAATCATGGAGGCGCCCCCCTTCCCAAAGGTTAAACTCCCTACCATAGAGCCTTTTGATGGAACAATTGATCCAGATGATCACCTATCCGCTTATAAGCATCAGATGTACGTCCAAGCAATAGATGATGCTACTTGGTGCAAGAACTTCCCGGCCACTCTGAAGGGAGTAGCTCAGAAGTGGTTTAACAATCTCCCCCCTAATTCAGTCAACAACTTCACTGAACTCAGTTATCTATTCACTAGTCACTTTGTAGCCAATCGGCAAGAACATAAGACAAGCATGCACTTGGGCAAGGTCGTCCAAGGACCAAAAGAAGCCCTTAGAAGTTTTGTTAAGAGATTCAATCTAGAAGCGTTGCAGATTCAGGATCTTAATGCTAGAGTGGCCTTTGACGCCTTCATCAGGGGGCTGAGGCTAAGGAGTAGAGATGACAATTATCCATGGGTGAGTGGATTATCCACCCACCCGCCCCGAATAAATGGGTGATCACCCGCGGTGAAGCGGGTGACGGGCGGGTGATGGATGGATCGGGTGGTGGGTTGGGTCGGATATGGATGATATTTTTTGGACCCATCACCCGCCCCATCACCCGCTCCATCCACCCATCCATTAATATATCCATCCATCCATCCATATATATATATATATGTATATATATATATATATAATATAATATAAAAAGAAATGTATTTTTTTACTGCCACGTGTCATTTAAGGTAATTAAAAATAATAATTTATTTAAGGGATAAAAAAATACTTATAATTACTTTTCGGTGTGTAATAAGATTGATATTTTGTCGCTTTATTTAATCTATGAGACTATGAGTCTATGATTAATTTTTCATATATTAATTTCTTTAAAATTGTTAAAGTCTAAAAAATAGTTTTTGTTCCTAGTATCACCCGTTTCCCACCCGCTCCACCCGCCCCACCCGCTGATGATGGGTGGAGCGGATATGGGTGAAATTTTTGGCGGGTGATGGATGGTGTGGATGGAGTTTTGGGTCGCGAGTGATGGGGCGGATGGAGCTCCACCCGACCCATCTCCGATCCATTACCATCCCTACCAGGGAGTTTTAAGTTTGATTTTATTAAGAAGAAAATCACCACTCTTGCGGAAGCCTTGAAGGAAGCTGAGGCATTCATACACGCCACAAAAGTTTGTGTTGAGGCCAAGCATTGTGAGTCCAAGAAGCCTGAAGAGGTAGCTCAGGAAAAAAAGAGCAATCCTAAAAAGGCTGAGACTTGGGCCATAACCTCCACAATCACTTCGTCCAGGCGAGGAAAGAGAAAAGAATCTAAATCTTCAGCTGATCCCATAGAATTTAGCAAAGATCAATACTCCATCCTCATGGAGATAAAGGATCAATATGAGCTCAAGGCTCCAGCTGAGATGAAGACTCCTTATAGGAATAGAGACAAGAGCAAGTACTGTCATTTTCACAAGGACTGTGGTCATGAGACCAATGAATGTAAACACCTTAAGAGGGCTTTGGAGGATTTAGCTCGAAAAGGAAAGATGAACTCATACTTACCCCAAGGGGGAAGGAAGTTTCAGAGGAAGGATGATCGTCAGAGCAAGAAGAAGGAAAGTGAGAGCACTGACGAGGATGTTGTTCTTGTTATCTCAAGAGAATTTACCGCTGGAGGACCAACCAATAGATGGTACAAAAACTACCTCAGGGAGCTCGGCCAAGTCTTACTAACTGATCAGACAAAGGCTGAGCCCTTCCCTAAGGTGGTAGTTAGTGAGCAAGATAGGGGGAAGTTGAAAACTCTTCATGATGACCCTTTGGTTGTAGAAATGAAGATAGCAAACTTGAGAGTAAGAAGAATTCTGATTGACACTGGAAGTTCCACGGACATCATAAGTGCAGATTGCTTGTCCAGACTGAAGTTTGATGAGAAGAACTTGGTTCCCGTCCACCATCCAATCATTGGGTTTTGGGGAGGAGTTATTCACCCTATGGGGACAGTTACTTAGCCCGTCCGAGTTGGAGAGGAGGAGGCCTCCCAGAGTTTGTTCATCAAGTTCTTAGTAGTCTGAGACTTGACAGCTTACAATGTTATTCTTGGACGGCCAACTCTGAATCATGTTAAGGCAGTGATAGTCACTCACCTGATGCTCATCAAGTTTGAATGTGATGGTGGTCAAATTGGTTCCTTGTATGGGGACCAGTAGACCGCTAGAGAATGTTACCTAACTACTTTGAAACCATCATCCTAGAAAGCAGAGAAGCAAGACCAGACGAAGGTCGCTGGTGAAAGGAAAACGACCGAGATTGTGAAAGACCAAGTGGCCTCTCTGAGAATGACAATTGAAAGTCCTCAAACGCAGGCTGCTCCCTCAAGGAAAACGTCCGAAAACCTTCCCAGCAAGAAAAGAAAGTATGTGCCCGTCAAAGAAGAACCACCTTCGTCTGGAGAAGTGATGGCCATCATGGGCGTGGCACTTGAACGTCCATAGCCTGTAGAGGCTCCAAAAGACATTTGTTTGGATGATGCTCGTCCAGAAAGAACTTTGAAGATTGGATCTTCCCTTACCCCTGAGTTAAGGGGCATTTTGATGAATTTGCTCAAGGAGTTTCAAGATGTGTTTGCCTATATTGTTGAAGAGATGCCTGGAATTGATCCAGACATAGCCGTCCATGGCTGAATGTTGATCCAAGTTTTAAACCAGTTCGTCAGAAGAAGAGACATTTAGGGCCGGCCAGAAATCAGGCGGTCGACCAAGAAGTTCAGAAGTTGTTGGAATCTCGGTTCTTCAGAGAGTGTTATTATCCAGACTGGATATCCAATGTGGTCATGGTACCAAAGCCTATTGGCACATGGAGAATGTGCGTAGACTACACTGATCTCAACAAGGCCTGTCCAAAGGACAGTTTTCCTTTGCCTAAGTTGGATCGTCTAGTGGATTCTAGGGCTGGCCATGCCTTGTTAAGCTTCATGGACGCGTATTCAGGATTTCATCAAATCCCTATGTGGCCGGAGGACCAGGACAAGACATCCTTCATTACAGAGAAAGGGTTGTATGGCTGGCTGAGGATGCCTTTTGGCCTCCGAAATGCACTGGCCACCTTCCAAAGACTGATCAACACGGTTTTTCAGCTACAATTGGGAAGGAACATGGAAGCATACATTGATGACATGATAGTGAAGAGTTAGCAAGAAGAAGGCCATGTTGGTGATTTAAGAGAAACTTTTGAAACTCTCAGAAAGTACAAGCTGAAATTGAACCCCAAAAACTGTGTTTTTGGCGTCTTGGCTGGGAAGTTCTTGGGCTTCCTAGTGGATCAGAGGGGAATATAAGCGAATCCTGGAAAGATCCAAGCAACTCTAGACATGAAGTCTCCGTCCAAGATATTATTTGTTTTATGTGTCACCAAAAATTAGTCTTTTATGTGTTTAATGAACCAACCTAGAATAATATTTTTTAGGGTGTTAAAAGATATTATTTGGTTGTCTAATTGCATAAAACTCGCACATGAATCGATATTAAGTAGAGGCCATCAATGAGCGAATTTGATTCATGATCATATTCGTACCCTAACCCCTGAACTCAAAATTAGGTTCAATGACCATTTATGGAGTCATGACGGTAATATCTGCATTGGATAAGTCACTAAGTTGTCCCTACGATTTTCCACTATCCAATCAGGTTTATGATTCTTCCTTGAAACACTTGTTCGATTAAGGTGAAGGATATGAGTAGGTACACACTCTTTGTCATACCTCGTCGACGAGCTTTGGCTGAGAATGTTAACGCCAACGACCGGAAGCGGCAATATCGTATGTATTTGCTTGGAAACGGACTTTAGGGAAGGATCTGATTTTTTTGTGAGATGGATAAGATATCTTCGGTATTACTGTTAAACTTTGTTATGTGCAATTGTTGCAATTTCATTAACATTGTTGTCTTACACTTCTATTTTTGCATAGGTTGATTTGGACTCATTTAAACCTGGAGAAAATTCTAAAGCAATGACTCGGAAGTTTTTGTTGTTACTAGCAGAGGATTGTCATTTTCGTCGACCTGTCGACTAGCGCTACTGTTCAAGAACAAGAGGGAAAATAAGTAAACATGGTGTGAGGTCAGTCTATATTGAAACTTACTTGTCGATACAGCATGTCTACCAGCTGCTTTTTTTCATTCTTTTGTGATGCGAAGAGTACTCAATCTACCAAAAGTAAGGCTTCTAAGCTAAGGCTGACTTGTGCTCATATAGTTGAGAGATTGAAGAAGAGAAAAACGTCGCCATCTGCGAGTCCGATTGATGTGGAAACGATTCCTGACACCAATGTTGTCGTCACTAAACCTTCAATGTCTTACGCTGCTTCTCTTCTGGAGGGTGATCATTTGCTACCATTTTGTCCCGACTTTATGAGTTGGGGAATGGACGTCAATGAAGCTTGGCTAGAGGCTGAGAGATTGTTCTTTCCAGATCCACAGATTCGTCTGAAGGTCATGTCGTCGACCCAGGTCTTGATTCTACATGTAAGCTTCTTCTTCACCACCTAACTAATTTTGTTTTCGTCGACACTTAATTATGATTATTGATGTTGATATATGTAGGCTTTGCAACATTGTTTGGAAGTATCGCGTATGTTCCTTTGAAAAGGAGACCAAAGCTTGGTAAAAAAACGTGGAGTCTCTGGAGTCAATGAAAATCCCACGCGCATTGAATTGAAACTAACTGAATAAGTTAAAGCATAGGTATAACCACAACAATTCAATAGCAGCAATATACAAGTATTCTACTAGTGTTTACGTGTTGTCTTTAATTGTCTTTGCTTTTTTGGGTACATGTTTCCGCTTGTGCTATTGAGGTACCTTTATGTATGACTTTGCCTTTTTTACTAGAGGTTTAGCTTATGTGCTAGACATTGTCGACTGAGGTTGTTGTCGTCAGAGTGTTGGACCCATGGTGAGTGTTAAGGTAGCGACGCGTGATGATGCTCGCATCTTCTAGCCACCATTTGATGACATCATTGTGTTGTCTTATCTACAAAAACAAACGTAACACTAGGGGGTGCTCATGGATGGTTAGCCATCCCGAAATGACATTTTGGTTGTAGTCGGAAATTTCGGTTCGACATTTTTGTGAACTGTAACCGTAACCGTTCAAATCGGTAACCGCCTAAGCGGTCAACGATTTTTTTGGTTAACCATTAACCGTTACTCAAGTTTTAGTTATTTTTTTACTCAAATTATGCATATAATTTTCACTTTTTCTCGACATAAATATATAACATTAATACAAATGATAAAATCCTAATTGAGTAATTGACTACTTTCCTCAAAATTGTGTATTGGGCCTTAGACGTCACCTGTACACCAGTTCCCATGTGACTTTTTTTCTTTCTTTCTTTGGAACGCATCAGCCATCAAGGGATTAGAGAATACTACTTAGTGACTTACTAAATACATTTATTAATAACTAATAATTAATTAATCTAATTATTATAAAAAATTGAAGAATAATAAAATAAATATTCGATTTTTCGGTTAACCGTTTTATAAAAATTATAATTATAACCGTACCGTTTAACAGTTATTTTTATCGGTTTGGTAAAATTTTCCAGTTCAGTTTCCGCCTATTTTCATCGGTTTTTCAATAAGGTTTTTCGGTTTCGATTTCTTGTGAACACCCCTACATAACACGGTAGCCTTTGGTAGCAACCATGTCTCTTCTTTCCTTCCAAAAAAATAACAAGAACGAACTAACAACACAACCTAGCAAAGATCAAACAATCATTGCTAAAAAATAGTTTTCCTGTAGCATTGCTTAAAACAATTAGTTGCAACATGCGGAGCTGTGCGACGGGCGCAAGGTCTTGTACCCTCATGGCCTCATCCCCCGAGTTCGCTTTTTGGTTCATTTGCCTTAGATTTGAAGTCATGACATGGACTTGTTGGCATCCCCTTGGTTGTGCTTTAATCGAAAAAACAAATTAGATTTATGAGTCTCTTTTAAAAGATTTTTGTCGACTTATTTTGATTTTATATAAAAAAACCTCTAATAAAATTAGTTAAAATTGCAATAGTATTGTATAGGCTTAAAATTGTGGCCCTAGAGATGTTCCACACGTGATAGGATAGAGACATAGAGTTCGAATTTGGAAAAAGGGTTAACATTTCACAAATTTCCATCTAGGTGTAGTCAGGCACTGGTTCAACCGCATCCACTCATATCTGTTTGCTTTATACTAATTACTAAACCCCAAAAACCACACTAACTCTCATTATCAACTGTCTCGTTGGTCCCCGCCCAAAAATAAAGATAAATGAAAATTTAACTATGCCGTTTGTTTATGTGACACAATGTGTCAATAATGCTTAATAAGTACTATTGGTGGAACGAGTACGCGTATCTATTACATTCGTTCAACCTGTCACGTGCGTACTGATTTATAAAGTCAAACCCATGTAGCAACAACGATTCTCAATCTCACAACTATCACAGCGAACTATAAAATCCACTATAAATGATTAATTTGCTTTTCTTTTAGAAAAAGAAAACTACAGTTCTTTCATAAAGTAAAAATTGACAGACATATATCTCAAGTTTGTAGGGTTTTTGATTGTATTGACATATTTGATTTATTTACGAATGATCACTGAGTTTAGTAATATCTACATTTGTTAATTAAATACTTTAAACAACTGGTCTTATGAGAGACCGCCTACTTTTAATTTAAAATTAGGCACATCCCAAGCCTATTATTAAGAAGATAACAGACCACCGTTGTGAATATAATGACTTGGTTAATCTATTTAGGGATCAGTTTAATCTACTTAGTGATTAGTTTAATTCATTCAGTAATCAAATTCTTTATTCCATTTAGTGACTAATTTAATCCATCTAGTGACTAGTTTAATCCATTTGGTAAGACTACCGAGTTATTTTTTAAAATTGTCTGTTGTAGATCGTAATTCAAAGGGAAACAAAGGAAAGAGAACATAAAGGATGACTAGGTTGATGCGAGATGTCAAGAGATAGTGTTGGGGAGTGAGATGGGATAGGGACATAGGGTTGCTAGGAGATTGTAAGTTCGAATTTGTCTAATTTTATGTCAAAATTAGACCGCCTATTCTAATAATTTGTGTACTTTAAAACCTTAATATCTCTAACTATTAGTAGTTCAAAATTACAATAAATTGGTATTTCGAAATTACGCGTTGTAATGTCGTCTCGGACATTTTCGAGGGCCGAAGCGAAAACTAAAAAAGGGGCCCCTAAACAGCAGAGACGTATTTGTTGAAATTTGCCCTTCATTATATTCATGATATTATTAGAATTTTGCCCCTTATATATATTGTTGGAATACTAAATTGAATTGTCGTAACTTTTTTCTATCAACCGTACCAAAACGCCGGCCACCACAAGAACTTGAGATGAGAAAAAGAGGAGAGGGCAAGATAAAATTTGTTGACATGGTTGTGAGTTTAACTAGGAGGAATAAATTGGAAAAAATATCAAAATTAAGTGAAGAATATTACACTAGTGGAAAAAACCTTATCTGTCACTTAGTAACAGATTCGGTTTTTACAAAACCGCATCCGAAAATCATTAAAAAAATGGGAGGGAAAGCTGGACGGAAAATCTGATCCGGTCCTTTAGTGAACCGGATCAGATTTTAAAAACCGCTCCGGTTTTATAAAATCTGATCTGGTTCAAAAGATCGGATCAGATTGTCCGTAATATTTCTAGGAAAAACCCGTGTTTTCCCTTAGAACGGCCCAAGTCCACATCTCTCGCGGCCCAATATGATAAACCCTAACTTCTATTCCCTTCACTCCCCTGACCCCTCCATCCTCTACTGATCCCTCATCAAACGCTTCTCCTGTCCTCGCGAACCACCCACCCCCAGCTCTTACCTCCGCCTAAACCAACCACCACCACCAATATCTTCATCCTCCTCCTCATCTCACCAGCACCACTCTCAAAAACCTCCGCCTCAGCAACAAGTTGATCTTCTGTCAAAATTCGAAGCTCTTGAGTGAAAATCTTAAAAATTCGGCAGATTTTTCCGCGAAAAAAAAAAATTCCCCTAGTAACGCAGAGGAGAGAGAAAACTTGGAGAAACACAACAATGACGGAAGAGCATGAGGAAGAGGAGAGAGAAAAGTAATGGCGTTGATTGAGAAAGCAACCAATTCAACCGAATCAGAGGTTGATCCTCGACTTCTCAGAGCAATTAAAATGGTCGTCAGATACTCCGATTTTGAGCTCAAACTCGCCGTTCAAACCCTAATGCATCTGATGAAGCGACAACACTCTCAGGTATCATTATATTGCATTTTAATTTCATCTATGAATATTGTAATTTGTATCAAATTTGTTGATTTTGGAATAAGTATGTGCGATTGATTATTGAAGTTATGGTTTTTTTTTGGGGAATCGCAGATTAGGTATCTTGCGTTGTTGATAATTGACGAGTTGTTTATGCGATCGAAGCTTTTTAGAACCCTAATTACTGAAAATTTGGATCAATTATTGAGTTTATCTGTTGGATTTCGAAAGAATCAACCACTTCTAAGGTTGCATCGGTTTTAAGGTCTAAGGCGATTGAGTTCTTAGAAAAATGGAATGCTTCATTTGTGCTTTATTTGCCTAATTTATGTTTTTTCATCTTCGCCTATAGAAAACGATTTTGATCTTCCCCTACAGATCTGCTTTGGTTGTTGATTTTTCTGCTTTAGGGCTTGAAATTTTTCTGCTTTGGTTGTTGATTTTTCTGCTGTAATTTGTGAATAGTGTCAAAAGTGAAAGGTAATTATTATTTAGGAACGGAGGTAGTATATTACAAGTATAAATTGAGAGGCGAGAGCCACATTCTTTGCCTTGTTCCTTCCAATATCTAGTCCATTCTGCAGTGACAATAGTAAGAAAAAATGGTAAAAGAAGGATCATCAAGAAAAGAAATGAGGATGGAATATTCCAGATTCCCTACTTTGTTCCTTAGTCTGCTGCAAAGTTGACATGGATGTGGAGTATATGTCCATTACTTGTCTGAACGTTAAGTCAACATTAATTATTCTTTTTCTTGCTAATCACTTGCACTGTCACATACTTCACAAACTGGATTTGGATGTCTCTAATGTTGCAAAGATATTAGGAACCCAATCCCATTCCAGTCAAAAATCAAATCTAAGTGCGCTCTTTACATTAATACATTCCATTGTGAAGCTTGACATTACTAAGCCTGCTGCCTCTTCTTTACTATGTAGTCCATGCTTGTGTTCTTCAACCCAATCAAGTTTGGTATCGCTTTCACCCTTGGAAATTTGTTTGCTACTGGGAGGTATGCGTTTATCTTTTTTTTTTTTTAATTCTATTTTTATAAAATTTATTATATTCGTGTTATGTTCTTATGTCTTGTTCCATCTCCCTTGCGTATGAAATTGAGGTTTCTGGTTGTTTGTTTTCTCCTTTTGAGTTTGGGATGATGGATCTGTCAGCTGGCTTGTTTTGATGACTCAATGTATTTCGTCTGTAGCTGAAGTTAGAGTTTAGGAACACTAAATTTCTCACCAGAGTTTATGTTTGATGTCCTATGTCGGATATTGTGTGGTAGCACAACTGTCCTTATCGGCCCCAAAAGGCAAGTGGCAATGATGCTTGATCCTGTACGTATATATGCAACTGCCTTGTATCTCGCGAGTATGATTATCGCACTGTTCTGCGCGCTCTATGTAAGCTTTCATATGGCTTTTGTGTTCATGTGATCCTTGTATTTGCTTTCATATATATTGTTTTTCTTTCTGTAACTCTATTTTGTACAATCAATTTGGACAGGTTCATAACAAGCTGTTGACTCTCTTGGCAATCATTTTGGAGTTTGGTGCTCTAACTTGGTATGTCCAAAAGCTCAAAGGGAAACCCCCCCCCAAAACAAACCCCCCCTGAAAAAAAAATCCAGCCTAGGAAAATTACTTTATGGCTCTTTTACTCCATATTTAAGGCTAGGGTGTTTGATCATAAAACAGATACTCGAGAATCATGTACTAAGAGCATGCTTATTATTTATGATATGTTTTCTGTTCACTCTTTTTTCAACGACAACTTTCTTATTTGAGTCATTCCCTTCTTTCTCTTCACTTGACACAGAATTTTTTGGTGATTGGGTTAGATGGTATGATCATAAACCAAACTCATGTGATGCTCGAACCAAAAGTAATCCTTGTCAAAATATATAATCAGCAAAATAGGATGTGCACTTATTTACCTCCACCTTTCCCCCGATACAAAATGAAAAATGATTGGAATGTTACAATATCATGTTTTTATTCTCTATTGATTATGGTGTCTTGTGACTGTATTTGCAGGTATAGTTTGAGTTACATTCCATTTGCCAGGGCCATGGTCAGCCGAGTTATGGTGTCTTGTTTTGACACAGAATTTTAGCTTGATATACTTGCGAACCTGATGAAGCGTGTATCCTTCTGTAGAAGGGACTGAGAGAGAACTCTTGTTTTGTACGGATGGTTTAAGCCTTTAAGGTGTACCGACAACCCTTTCCGGCAGTTGATTGAGTCCCATGATTCTTGTTATGTACATACAACGTATGTAGAATTTTGTCTGCGAAGGAAAATTGGTGAATATAATCGTCACTTGTATCCTCGAGTTCTCCCGTGTAAGTTGCTTTTGTTGCATATCCCTGTTGGCTGTTGGGATTGATACCATTAAGGTCTCAAATTTTATAGGATTACATTTTCTTGTATGTCATAGTTGTGTATGTTAATATTTTTATGTATTTAATTATATGCTTCAATTGGGCATAATATGCTTAATAAAATGAGTTTTTATAGATATTATTGATTTTGTATTGATTAATAATGAACAAATGAATTTTTTTTTTTTTTTTTTTGGTTTTTAGGGGCATTATCTGATCCGGTTTTTAGTGAAAACCGGATCAGTTAACCTAGTAAGGTGGAAATGCAGCAAAAGGAGACTAAGGGTAAGAGTTCTCGTTTTTCTTTTACTCCTAAAAATGAAACTTCTTTTTCTTTTGTAAAAACCGAAACTTTGGACAAGGGGAAATCTGGTTCGGAACTTGTGAAGGGTGAGGTGTCTCAAAAGTTTCAAAAGGGAGAGAAGGATGAGATCAAATGCTTTAAATGTCAAGGTAGGGGGCATTACAAATCCGAGTGTCCTAATAGGAGAGTGATGACTGCTGCCATGTTTAATACATTGGAGGAAGAAGAAACCAACCATGCGTTGCTTATGAAAGGCAAAGGCATTGATCATAGTGATGATGACATGGATGTGGTGAATTTAGAGGATCAACCCTTGTTTGAAGCCGCACCTGATCATGAGACATTGGTGTTGAGAAAAGTTCTTCATGCACAAGCAAGTCCTTTAGAGGATGTGAATCAAAGGGAGAATTTATTTCATACACGTTGCTTGGTGGAAGGAAGGAGCTGTTCGGTGATTGTGGATAATGGCTCATGCACAAATGCTTGTTCTAAGAAGATGGTGGATACCTTGAAGCTGGAAACAAGGAAACACGCAAATCCTTATAAGTTGAATTGGTTGACGAATGATGGTGGTGTGACTGTTACAAAACAAGCCCTTGTTTCGTTTTCAATTTGCGAGTTCAAGGATGAGGTTTGGTGTGACATAGTTCTTATGGATGCATGTGCTTTGTTATTGGGACGTCCATGGTAATATGATAGAGATTTGATCTACTTAGCAAAGAAGAACGTGGTTTCGGTGCTGCATGAGGGGCGACGAATAGGATTGACACCATTACCACCCAAGGTGAGTTCAATAGCTAAGGAGGGTACCAAAGCACTTTCTCTTGTTGATGTGGAGCAACCAGAATTGACTCGAAAATAAAGAAAAGAGAAGCACAAGGACCGGATTTTACAAGCATGGCAAAAGCCTCCATTCGAGATTGGTGACTATGTGTGACTGTCCTTGAGTGCTCAAAAGCTCCATAACAATTCAAAGGGGAAAATCGAACCTATTGAAGAAGGTCCATTCAAGATCGTGCATAGAGAGAATTATGATACTTTTCAAGTTATGCTTGGAAATGGCGTGTGTGCTTCATTGCTCGCTGCTGATTTGGTTCCATGCCATGATTTTGGAACTTGAGGACAAGCTTTTTCAAGAAGGGGAGAATGATACGAGATTAAGATAGGTTTAATTTGCTTTCTTAGGGTTGTTGCATGGTTTTACTTTACTCTCAAAGTAGAGGTTTTTCATGTAACCAAAAATATGTTTTTATTGTTATTGTTAGTTAAGTAGTTAGTTAAAGTAGCTTAATTAATAAAGTTCCGAAAATCAGCTTGTAATTCATTTGCTTAGGCTCCAAGTAGATGAGTTGTCATGAGTTGTAATAAGGAAAGAAAGGGAATGGGGAGTGCCGTGTGAAATTGTAAGGTTTATGGAAAGTTTTTGCAAAGCTTTCCTAAATCACTAGTTTCCTTATTTTTGTGCTAGATTGTAGGCTTTAATTTAGGAGAGAGTTTCCTTATTTTCTTCTATGATAGGCGTGTAACTTGATGTACTTGGGGAGCAAGGTTTTCTTGCTTCTTCTTCTATAAATACATGCCTAGTCCTATGAGGCTAAGTAAGAATTGATAATTGAATTTTCGGACTGTTTGTCTTTGTAAGTGTTGGACGGATTTTTCCAAGACTTGATTGTTTTTAGGGAGTGAACCTAAACACAAGAACCTTAGTATTAGGTGAGTGAAACCTAAAACTAAGTGAGATTCGAGTGAGTTAGTGAGTGAAGCTAACAAACTTGGTCTCAAACACCTCCTAACTTGAACCTTTGGTGAGTGAAGCCATTGAATTAGAGTTAGAACCCTTAGTGGAGATTAACTGAGTGAAGGTTATTCGAAGCTAAGCTAAATTCCATTCTCGGAATCATATCAGATCCACTTGGCGTGCATGCGTTTTGGAATCTCAACTCTCTCAGCCCCTCGTCTTCCATTCTCAGAATCACTGGTATATTTATACAAGATTTTGTTTAAACCTAGTTGACTGTAAGTCTTCTCCACTTTAGCATTTATTTTAAAGCTTACATTCTCTTCTTCTTCTTCTGTTTATCCATTTTCATTTATTGTCATTTATGAACATGCAACCCCCAACTCCCTCTCATAATTTTAGAATGGGTGTACTCTTTAATACACCTGACTTCAACTCCACTGCAAACATTAGTTGGAATACTTCTGTAATAGGAGTATTTTTTGGACCCAATCCCCCACATCCTCACCTGGTTCAAGGGTTGATTAATAATAACTGGGTTCGAAGAGGGAATATTAATGTTCACAGGACGGGTTCCTACTACATCTTTGAATGTGATAACCAAAGAGATGTAGATGGTCTTATTTTGCATCATACAGCGATTATCGACGACAGGGTAATCACCTTCAGGCGTGGTCACTGGACCATTGTTCCACAACATCTCAACTTTGACTCGGTGTGTCTTTGAGTTAGGATAGTTGGGTTACCTTTGGGTTTCTTAAACCAGGAATGGGTTCACACTATACTCAACCATGTGGGTTATGTTGATAAAATTCAGTCTCTTGATGGTTCTCTTCCCTCTCAGCCTGAAGCTCATGTACTGGTGTTTATGGATCTCTCTAGACCTCTCATTCCAGGTTGTTATCTTCCCCTTTATGGAGATCAGGTAATTTGGATTTACTTTAGGTATGAGGGGGTTTTTAATTTTGTAAATCTTGTGGTTGTGTTGGTCACTTCACAGTGCGGTGTAATTTATCTCAGTTTGATGCTCATCGAAAGATCCATAATCGGTTGTTAGAGTTTGAAAAAAGTGGACTAAAAGTACTTTATGGTCCTATTGATGCTTAGTATTACACTAATTTGGTCATAGGATCTCCGGATCGCTTTAGGTATAGAAATTCTCAGTTGAATCTTTCTTGAAGAGATGAACAGATGATTTCCCTGAGTTTCCTTGTCATTTTTTACCATATGAAGATCCACCGCAGGTAAATGTTCCAGATTTATCCTCTTCTTTCTCGAGTGATTATGAAACTGGTGATGAAAATATGGATGAAGATGACATGCATGAGGTATCTAAGGCAATTGAAGGTAATTCTACTCAGTCTACGGGTAATGTACCTTTTATCAATGGTTCTCAAGATAGGGTTTTAAGGAGCCCTAGTGTGAGATATGGGTTGGATGGAGATCCATATGGTCAATTTTATCCATCTAGTAATATGGCTGCTGGGGCTCTTTCAAGAGCAATGGACTCACATACAATTGCACAAGATGCAAACCCTAACTATGTCACTCACCTTCATCAACCTCCGAGCAATGCTTTTGCTATTCATTCCACCTATGAGATTGGGGAGTCTTCGAATGCCAGGGAACGTGTAAACCATGGTAATGCTCCTCGTCCTACTTTGTTTGAAACTCTAGGAATTTCTGATTGGGCTCAGCAACGTCATAACCCTATTCCTTCCCCTCTTAGAGAATCTGAAGATAATTTCATGTCTATTTCTCATCCCACAGGCCTCCTAAATGATATTGTGTCAAATCATTTACCTTTAGCTTATCCTCCTTCACAACCTCAGTACCACCTGCTATAACGCCTAGAACTTCGATTCTTAGGCATGCTAGTTTGAGACTTCCTCGTTTTCTTCAAAATCATAATAATCAAGTTAGGATTCACCCTTCTCTTGAAATTGAAATCCCTGAACCATAACCTTGGTCTCAACCAAACTCTCCATCAAATACACAAAACTTACATTTATCTGTAGAGCATGATCCGCCAAACACTCCAATTCAAAAAGTTTCGCAGTCTGGTCTATGAATATTGCTCAATTGTCTCAGTGGCCGAGAAAGAGGTTGTCAAGATTTTAGCTTCATAAATCAATTTCTACAGATAACTCCCCGCTCCCAGATGCTATTTACACTAACTGGTTTCGGAAAAAACGTAGGGTTAATTTGGAAAATCTGGAAGCTAAAGGTGCTTTTAAATAATGGCAAAACGTGGATGGATTTGCCAAGTTTCAGCTGAAAGCTATCACTGATGTTCAGTTAACGTGGGACTTGGGTGTTGAGGTTGAAGATGACTTTTTTAAAGGTTGTATTGGTAAACGTCATACTTCTTCACACGAAACTTCTGATGAGAATAACAAAAAAGCAAGGGTTCAGGAAGTTGATCCTGTTTCTTCTGATGAGTCTGTTTGTTCTCCCATGGTTATGGACTGTGATGCTCATTGTTCTCTGGTCTTATCTCTAACTCCTCCTGGTGAGTTGGCTGGCCCTTCACAGCCAACCAAGGATCCATGAAGTTCATCTCTTGGAATTGTAGGGGTATCAATGAGCCTGATTCTCCTAAAATTTCCTATATTAAGTGGCTCGTCTCTTCTAACCATCCTATGTTTATGTTTATTAGTGAAACATAAATTGACTATTTAGATGCATTAACAATTTGTAGGGTTAATCCCCCTCCCTCTTTGGTGACTGGCATAGATGCCTTAGGGACAAAAGGGGGCTTATTAGTGGCTAGTTGGAGTAGTCTATCTATTACTTGTACTTATAGTTCTAGCAACTTCATAGTTTGTAAGATTTCGGATGTTGCTAGTTTGGAATGGCATGTTATCTTTGTCTATGGGGAGCCTTGTCACCAACTCCGTCAAAGGGTTTGGGACCATCTTAAGCAGATTTTAATCACCTTAGATGTTTTTATGTTAATTGGTGATTTTAATCAATTAGTTAACTTTGAGGATAAACTCGGGGGCTCACCATAAATTAGAGACTGGAATGATTTTAACAACTTCAAAATTGATACTTTGCTTATGGAGATTCCTTACACTGGCCCACAATTTACTTGGACAAACAAAAGATTTCCACCCTTTTCTATTTTAGAATGGTTGGATCGTGGTTATATATCTGCTTCATGGCTCTTACATTTTCCAAATAGTTTAATTCTCAATCAGCCTCTCACTTGCTCAGACCATGCAACTATTATTTTCTCTAACAATCCAGTCACTACTTCTTCTAGAAGACCTTACCAACTGGAGAACTGGTGTTTATCGTATAAAGATGTCATTTATATGATTCAACAGATTTGGGATAATGAATTGATTGGAAATGCAAGTTTTATTCTCAAAACCAAACTTTCACAAGTTCGTCTTGCTCTTCAAAAGTGGTGTCTAAATCACAAGAAATTCAATGGTATTGATTGGAAACTTATTCCCACTACTCTTACACATTCGGGTTCTATTTCGAATATGCATCAAGTTACTTCTTATTTCAATTCTTCTAATGAACTTATGGAAGAGGCTACTTTGGCTTTATCCTATTGGAAACAAAGAATGAAAGACTTGTGGCTTATCTTAGCTGATACAAGTGCCAAAGTTTGTTATACTAGGGTTAAAGTGAGGGCCTCTCTTAATCAAATTCATGCTCTTCAGGATAACATGGGTATTGGATTTCTGATCAAGATAATTTACTTACACTGGTTGTAGATGTTTTGAATCAAGGTTATTCTCCTGATCCTACTCAAGCTTCGAGTATTGATATTATGAATATGATCAATGAAATGGATTTACCTACTCTTTCTTCAGATCAGTGTCATCATTTGCTCTCTATTCCTAGTGCTTCATAAATTAAAAAACATATGTTTGCAATGAAGAACAATGCTTCTCCAGGTCCAGATGGTATTACAACGAAATTTTTTAAGGTTCACTGGGATATTGTGGGGGCAATCTACTGTAGATGGAATCCATAATTTCTTTAGGACGGGGCAGTTACTTAAATTTTAGAATCATTCAATTTTAGTCATGATTCCTAAAAAGCTTTCTCCTCAAAACATAAACTAACTAAGACCAATCGGGTTATGCAATACTATTTACAAGTGTATTACTAAGTGTATAATTCACCGATTGTGAAGTTTCCTTCCTACTTTAATCACTGACTATCAACATGCCTTTGTTTCTGGACGCCAGATGACTGATAACATCCTTCTTAGTCATGAGTTATGCCATAAAATTACAACTCGCAAACAAGATTCTAAGGCATTGATTGCTCTCAAAATGGATCTCTCGAATGCTTATGACAAGCTTAACTGGAATTTTTTATTTAGTGCTTTAGAAGCTTATGGGTTTCCTCCAGCTTGGATAAGACTAATACAGCAATGTATTACTACTGTGTCTTATAAAGTTCTTATCAATGGTCATCTTTCAAAGGGCTTTCTCCCTGGTCGAGGTCTCAGGCAAGGTGATCCTTTATCTCCATATCTTTTCATAATTGGTATGGATGTCTTGTCGAGAATGATGTTATTAGCTCAAGATATAGACTCCTTTAAAGGTATTAAAATTACAAGAAGAAGCCCAACTATCTCACATCTGTTTTTTACTGATGATGTGATGATTTTCTTCCAAGCTTCGAAGCAAGCTGCTTTAAATTTAAGACAACTTATTCAGAGGTTCAACATTATGTCTGGACAACTGATTAATTGTGCTAAATCTTCCATTAAATTTTCTACAAACATTACTTCTTAACTTCGTCAAGACATAGTGGATTGTTTCAATTAGCAGGAGGTTGCTCACTTCTCTCATCATTTAGGTGCTCCCATTGATATTCAAGGTTCAAAAAAGCATCAATTCTCCTTTTCGTTAGATAAAATTTCTGCAAAGATTGTTCAATGGAATACTCTCAAGCTTTCTCAGGCTACAAAGCTAGTATTCATCAATACTATTTTAGTGGCAATGATTTCTCATGTCATTTCTTGCTATGAGCTTCCTGTCTCCATCTCTTCTACAATTGATGCCATGATTATGAGATTTTGGTGGGCTGGAAGTAATGCTAAGGGTATCCACTGGATCAAGAAATCTATTGTTCACTTGCCTAAAGGTATGGGTGGTTTGGGTATTCGAGCTGCCCCAATGGTGAATAAAGTTCTCTTAATGAAAACAGCTTGGTCGTTTTTTGTGAAGCCTCAAAACTTACTAAGTAAGGTTTACAATGCTATCAATCCTTCTCCTCTTTTGTCCGGTTCTCATCACTGTGTTCTTAGAACCTCATCTTGGGGTGCTCGTGGCCTTTGTCATGCTGAAAATATTCTTCTCAAAGGTTGTAACTGGAAAGTAGGGAATGGTCGTAACATTAAAGTCTTTGGTCATCCTTGGTTATATAATTCCATCCCTACAGCAAGTTCTAGTACTACTGTTAGGCAAATGCAAATGACTAGGGTTAGTAGTTTGATTAATACTTCTCCTCTTCCACATTGGAATATTCCTCTTGTGCGTCAATTGTGTTCCTTTAAAGACTCTGAAGCTATCCTAAGTGTTGAACTTCCTCATATGGACAAACCGGATGTCTTAGCTTGGAATTTCCAATCTGGAGCTTACACAACAAAAAGTGGGTATGCGTTTCTTAATTCTACCTTTGCTCCTGCAACTGTTTCTCTTGAAGGTAGTAGTTCGTTGTTTAAAATTATTTGGCATCTCAATATTCAGCCTAAGTGGAAATTATTCTCGTGGAAGATGAGTTACAATATGCTTCCTTTGCGCATAAACTTAGCTAAAAGAGGTATTGTTTCTTCCTTTTTGTGCCCTTTCTGGCAAAATGATGATGAAGATGATCTTCATTTATTTCGTCTATGTACTGTTATACAAGATATCTGGAGAGGTAGCATCTTGCTATCCACTCAAACTTAGAGAATTCTTTATCTATGAGAGATTGGATATTCTCATACATGCGACAGTTTATCAGTACGGAGGGTCATGATAGTCACAAGATTTCTTCCTTTGTGGCTCATTTATGGGGTATTTGGATTGCTAGAAACATTACTATCTTTCGTGGAGATAGTTTCTCTTCAATTCAAATTTCAGTTGCTATTGCGGTTGCTTCTGCTCAACATTTAAGATTTATTGAGATTATGGAGAGACAACTTAGGTTTCTCCACCCTCCTGAACAAACTCAAAATACCCCTCCAGGTCTCTTGTGGGTTGATATTGGTCAAAAGTTTACTATGATAGCCCCTATGACTATTCAAGTTGATGGATCTTGGGATAAAACTACTCTTCGAGCCGGAGCGGGTTGGTTTGTGGTTAATGCAAATGATAACCAAAACTCCTCTGGAGGTTATCATTTTATTGCAAAAACTACTTTGCAAGAAGCTGAATTATTTGTAGTCCTTCATTGTATTCAATGGCAATTGAAAGGGGTTTTTACCGCTTTTCATTTGTTAACTGACTCCACTAGTACTATCCATCTCCTTCAAGCGAAAGGGTCATCTAATTTATCTCTCAGATGGACGGTTCAACATATCCTAGCTCTTGCCTCGTCTCTTCCTGTTTGTATGCTGCGTAAGGTGGAGAGATTACAAGTTCAAAGGGCTCATGATTTAGCTAATGGTTTTATATGCTTCCCTTAATGGTTTCTTAGCTTTTCTTTAGTTTAGTTGTAGCCTTTGTCAAAAAAAAAAAAAATCTATTTAGTAGTTGGGAGTACATTGATCAATACTCTTGCCATTTGTCTTCCTTCTTGGTACGTTATCAAGTTAGGGGTATGCATACTTGGGACTTTGGTGTTTACCTTATCTAGTGAGCCTAGCTAGCTCATTGGGTTTTTAATACTTCCTACTCATAGATTACAAAGCAGTTATATTTGAATGTTTTACAGAATGGTTCAGAAAGAAAGAAAGATTGGATTTGAGGTTGTTGGAAAGTTAATATATTATATATATAATCCTACGTGCATTTTAAATGAATTTGCAAGATATTCCTATATGTCTTGCCTGCACATTGAATAGTTTTGTTTTATTATAGTATTAAATCTTGCTCAGCTTTTGGCTGATATTAGTCTTTAATGTGCAGGGACTTGAAGATTGTTAACTTCTGGTTGGGTTAAAGAGTGCGTTGGATCTCCTTTAGCTTAATAGACATTAATAAGACTTCTGCTGTTATTTATTTGACTTTAGAACTTATATTGCTTTGTAATAATTATTTACATTCTATTAGTTGGTCTGCAATAATTACTTAAAAGTTATTGTTTATTATTTCTAGTAAAAACCATTAGCCTTACAGTTATTATTATTAATTATCGCGGCGTAGCACCTTTGAAATTTCCGAGTTTATTTATTATAAGATGTTTTTAGAAGTATTGGAAATTCAGGGTTGTTGCATTACGGCATACTACAGTCGAATGTCCAAAAAAATTGAGTTTTTCACCCAAACACAAAATTCGCAGAATCCTAACCCTAATAACATGAAATTGGGCCACTTGAACTTAAAAGTGGGCAGAGCATAACAACTTAGGTTAAGGCACCAACCTTGGTTAAGTAATTAAACGTGAAGTAACACATGTTTAACGTCAAATCACCAAATAAGGCTATATAATAGAATAATTAAAAAACTTGGGCTACTACATGTAATTGCATTTGAAAAGTGCTACCATATATAAACTTAAAAACATTTACCATGTAGAATTTCCCACTTAATAAGTTCTATTTAGCCATAAAAGTCTAGTGGGTTGAAAAATATGACAGGAGCGAAAATAGTATGAATTTGGACCGAAAATATAACAAGATAAACCTTGAAACATTGTTATAAGTCGCTAGAGATTAATATAAGAAAAGGTAGGGATATTCTATATATGGTACTCGTCTGTTATTGACTTTTCCATTAGGTACCCTTTAAATTTAAAATTTTACATGATACCCTTCTACTATTGACATTTTTTATGGCAATACCTTATTTAATCACCCGCCATCATAACTACCCACCAACACCTTTCCACAATTCTCACTTCACTATTGCCACCACCTAGACTCGCCATGTTTCCTCTTCACAACTTTATTACTCATTATGATGGCACTATGTTATAGTTAACATCATATTATAAAGGGAAATTTCCAATGGTAGCCTCCAACTTTTTAAGTTTCCCATTGATAGCCTTGAACTTTTTTTATTCCTATTGATAACCCTCAATTATTATCCTACTCCCAAACGTGACCTTATGAAGCCAAAAATCGTTAAGTCCGTTAGCTTCCCATTAATATTAATGCATCGGTTTGCGTGCTTGAATATTGTCTCGGTTTGTGTGTCTAGAAAAATTGATCGATTAAGGTTTTGGAAGTCACTTTGGCCCTAAAGGGTTAAATTTGAGGCCGAAATTAGCAAAAATGGACCAGAAAAGCCTTGGTTTGCATATGAGAAAATGCCTCGATTTGCTTGCCTGTTTAATTGGCCAATTAAGGTTTTGCGGGTCATTTTAAGGGCCAAAATTGGCAAAAAAGGACTAGAACATCTCAATCTGCATGCCCAGGCATTAATTCTAACGGAAAGTTAATAGAACTAATTGTTTATTGCTCCATAAGTTACGTTTGGGAGTAGAACAATAACTCAAGGATACCAAAGGGAATAAAAAAAGTTGAGGGTTACCAATGAAAAACATAAAAAGTTGAAGGCGACCATTGAGAATTTCCCTATTATAAAGAGCTAAGGGTTGCGAAGAGGGGGTTAGTTAGTCTAGTTGATGGCGATAATCGGAGTGATGACTTGTAGAGGGTAGTTAACGGGTTATTAAGAAGGTGGGAGGAAGTAGTAGATTTTAAAGAGGTATCATATAGAAAAGTCAATAATTATTGGTTCTCAAAATACTAAAACATACGAGGATACTACATAGAAAAGTGAAAATAGAGGCACACCATATAAAAGAGTGAGGGATAGCGCAGTGGTTGCACTTCCTCTGGTTAGGGAGGCCCCGGGATCGGTCTCACCTCGACGAGTTGGGATCCCCTTTATTCCCCCCAATTTGTCAAGGTTTCTCCTTACCTTATTAAAAAAAAAAAAAAAAAAAAATATAAAATTATCTAAAAAGTATGATCAAATTTGAGATCATTTAGTGTAAAATAAAACAGGTTATTTCATAAATCATATTTAATTGAAGATGATAACATACCCGATTTCTGAATTCATGATTACTGTTGCCACAAGAAAAACGGAATTCATGATTACAATTTTTCTTATTTACATCATTATTGCTCATGTTTTACTTCACTCCGCATATTTTCACCTTATCTTTATAGACTATAGTTGACCAAAATATAAATTTTTCTGACCATGGCACTAATTATTATAATAATGCTAACTACTACCCAATGTGTTGCCTGCAAAAAAGGTCTTAATTATTAGGTGAGGTGAGCAAAAGCAAGTTTTTAGTACCAGCAACACTTGCAGATTTGCATAGCATATATATATATATACACGAATTTCCCATTTGAATCTCGACTTTTCATTTCCACGTTGGCTGAGAAAAAGCACCCCTCTTTATCTATTGTGTGAGCTAAATAGATCATTTAAAAAGTAACTTAATTAAAATTTAAAAGCGACTTCTTTAACATAAACATAAACATAAACAGTGAGACACTCTCGTCGTCTTATTCGACAATTTGCCTTCATTTTCTCCCCTCTATTAATACCCATATAAATTTTCTATCCAACTTCTATCCCCATATATCACAGAAACAAGTTCCTCTGTCAATCTGAAGACAGATTAGCAAAAATTCACTGAACGTCTTCTAAGATAATACTACACCATGTATAAGCAGGAATGCTCAATATGGTCCCCTAATCAGTGGGAAGATATCGACCTACTAAAAGATGTTCTAAAACACGCTGACCCGTTACCTTCGACTACCAGCTGGTTGCCTGCTCCACAACCGGCATCTAACGCCACTGAAGTTAGTCCACCGTCAGATGACCAACGATTCGTTAGCTCCGTGTCGTCGCCGTCATCATCTGATCAAAGCAATGAGCAGATTTCGGTGTACCACCAAATTTCCGCTGTCTATTCAGGGCCGACGGTTTTAGATATCGAGAAAGCTTTGTCTGTTACCACGGCTAGTTCGCTACGGCAACAAAGTCCCAGGTTCGCTTTTTGTGTTTAATATGGTATACTACTACATGGTTGATCGAAGATATTGTTTTTGTAAAGAGAAATTTTAATGAACAAACTAAATGCTTCATAAAAGGGAACAAGAGTGACATCTGATTAGTAAAATTTCCATTTTACTGCTTGTTAAAAAGTAGATGTCGTCTATGTTGCACAAAAATGAAAACGAGAATCAGATATGAGACACAAACAAAAGGGGAACGTGCTTTTAAATATTTAGCCCATGAAAAGGTTTCCTTAAGGTGTCCGTGCAATGTAGTCTCATAGTCTGTCGCAATATATACTCCTTTTTTTTAATAGATACTCCTTTTTTGACATTTACACTATTCACATACTCTACTTAGATCATTTTTTTCTACATATATATAAAATCCAATGTTAGGTATTGTTAAATTAAATGTTAATTTTTTTAATATTTTTAATAATGAATAATTAGATATATTAATGGTCATAATAACTAAAAACAGAAAAAGATTATGGATTGATTTGTAATGTACCAAAAATTGAACTATTTGTTCTAAAGATATCAGGTGAGAATGAACTATCCTATAAAAAAAGAAAACAAAAAGCAAAAGCAGGTTAGAGTGGACTATTGTGAATTAAGGAGAAGACACAATATTTAGGAGCTTATATGATGAATAAAATAAAAGAGAATATTTATTGACTAAAAAAGTAATAGAAAATTGTCAAAACAGACCTTTTATATACCACTTTTTGCGGAAAACAACCACTTTACAAAATTTTTATTTGAACTCAATACATGAAAATTATTATCTTTATTGCGACAAATAACCTTACCCTATATCCAGCGTTAATCCACCAGTTTTTGGTGTTGACCCACTTGAATCCCACATGTGTTGGGACTTTACACTCGTTTGAGGAGAAAATGGAGGGGAAAGGGGTAGAAAAGGAAAAAAAACTGACGCACATATAGAAATGTGGTATATAAAAACTACGAAGTTGGTGGGTCAACGTCGGAAGCTAGTGGGTTAAGGCTTGAAAATATGGATATGTTGTGTCTAGCAAAAAAAATACATATTAAGTTGTGGGAAAAATCATAATAGGTCGTTTATGGCAAAAAACTGTATATAATAGGTGGTGTGGTATGTCTAACAAATTATCCTAAGTAATAATGTAATTATTTTGAAACTTCATACAAAAATAGAGGGGTACGAATTATATAGCACGGAAGTTTTTTCGTTTTGTTTTGATGAGTTGACAATTTGACATAGTGTTAAAATTATCTACAGGATATCAGTGTTTGATAAAGAATTGAGTAAAACTGATAATAAGTATACCTTAAAGATCAAAAGCAGTAGCAATGGAATGGCTGATGATGGCTACAAATGGAGAAAGTATGGACAAAAAGTTATCAAGAATAGCCCAAATCCGAGGTATGTTGCTTTCTACTCCCACATTCCCCAAAGTATAAGTTAACTTTTACTTTCTCCTGCTCTGATCCAAAGTGTTAGGAACGATTTTCTAATATGGTGTTTAAAAATAAAGTAGCTAGTTCTTATTTTGGTGCTCAAAAAAAAAAAAAATTGATTCCGTGATGTGATGTTCGCATTGTACAAACTTAGATGTTAATAACGGAATTATTGAAAGCGATTTTCAAACCTCTAACAACCAAGATTTCATGTATAAAGTAATACTAACCTAGTACTTTCTCTATTATGAAATAAGTGAAACATTTCTCTCAAAAAACTCTCACGTAAAAAAGAGAAGTGTTTCACTTATTTCAAAATGGAGGAAGTATAATAAAATACTTAACCTTGTAGCGTGAATTCCGTAGCAAGATGCGGCTATTCCTCCGAGTATGAGATTAAAAGGCTCAAGTGTTGCCTCTCTAGTCGGTGCACTAAGCAACGAGTAAGAACTATAGATTGCTTGCTAGAGCAATGGAGGAAGAACCACTTTCTCTCTCTTTTTCTATAATACACGACCAAGAGGATTTTTGGAGAGGATCAATGTTTTTTCATTTTTTCTTACCAAATAGAATAGCCAGATATCCCTAAAATGATCATCTAATATCTATATATAATCATATATTAAAGACACATATTAGGAGATAACGCTTCTCCTACTTTATTTAGCCTTTGCCGAAATTCTAGGCGAATAACCACCTTTGGTTAGTCGCCTAAACTTATTCTACTTGCCTAGCTAATTTATGTGACCTAATAGGATTTAGATAGTTTGGCAATAAGTCTAATCCGTTTAGGACTTATAGATTGTAGTTGGTTTCTAGCAAAATTCTACAACGACCTAGATATCTAAATTAATTAATCTCAATAATTATCCTATATCTATTACTAGTAATTGCTAAACTTGATGAAAATACATATTTCCTCAATGTACCACTTGTTATAAAACAAGTGTGCAATTATAATTCCTTTGTCTCTTTGTGTATGGCTTAAACATTTGATAATATCATTATATTACAAATCATCTTCAATGTCAAATCCTTCTTCCTTGACTCCGAGTTTGAACTACTAAACAATTTATTATCATAATCCATTTGAGCAACGCAATGCTTTCCAGTCCAGTTCTCACTTTCAAGTGGCCAGAAGACACCATTCCTTTAATAAGGAGGACTTCTCCAATCTTGTGTAATCATAACTCCCACTCAAATTATGATAGTCCCTATCATTGCCTTTATAACCTCCTTTTACGGAGGCGCGATGTTTAACATTATCAAGGACATGCCAATTATTGAATAAGTGAAATGATACTCATGTATGAGGAACTTACTATAATAGATAGTTGAATTCTTGAACAATTTCAATGAATTCATTTGGTCTATCCAATACATAATCACCATTATGTATCTATGTAATTGACTATAGACAACTCTCGTCCCTATGGTCCATTGATCAGCACCATCAGTAACCTCTACAATCTAGTCCTGTAAGGATAATTTATGTTCATATCAATGATCCGAACTAGGGATTTATGATTTTAGTTCACTTAATAGGGTCTCATTTATCGAATCTCATATTTGATAAACCTATTTATTGATAATCAAAAATTATTTTGGGCAATTTATTTAATACATACTAAACAAAATCAAATAAATAACAAACAACTCAAACTTTTACAATCATAACAATAGTCTTACATCATGAAATATAATCCATAGCATCTATGTTATTATTCATGTGAACCTTGCAAACCTTTACATTTCCTCTATCAACGATCTCTCAAATAACATGAAATTTTCTTAGTACATGCTTGGATATCCGATGTGATCTTGGTTCCTTTGCTTGTGCAATAGCACCATAATTATTACAATAAAGGCTTAAGCCATCAGCAATGCTAGAAACCACTCCCAATTCACTGATGAACTTCAAGATCCAGACTCCTTTCTTTATTGGCAGCAATGTACTTAGTTTCAGTAGTAGAATTGGCAACAGTGCTTTGCTTCGAACTCTTCCAGCTTACGACTCATCCATTTAGAAGAAAAATGAAACCAGATTCGGATAGAAAAATCATCTTTGTCAGTCTAGAAGCTCGCATAAGTATATGTAATACCCCTCATGATTGCTTTAAAGGGATTTAGCAGGCTACTCATTCCAATAAGATGCATCTTTCTTTTAGGGAGCTTAATTCCTTAGTTACTCCACAGTTAAGCGTGCTTGGCTGGGAGTAGTCTTGGGATGGGTGACCTCCTGGGAAGTTTCTCAGGGTGCGCATGAGTGAGGACAAAATGCACCGAAAGAACTTGTGTTGGTTATTGAGGACAGTTGTTGGCCCTGGATGCGCATTGGTGACAATATACTCGACCCCGGATATATAATAAAAAAAAAGAACCTTAATAAAAACTCTTGATAATAATAAAAAAAGATAATAACACTATCTCCAAAGTACCAATAATCTCATCATGCTAATAACAACTCTTGATAACAACTTACAATAACATAACATTTACAACTAATTCTGTTAACATGCTACATACATCAAATAAGCATATATAAAAATCTGAGTTATAACTTAGATAAAACATGATTCTATAACTTAAATAAAGACACTACCTGCTCATACATTGAAAACGTAAAGACACCACCATATTATACTTTAACTTCACATAGGAAGCAACAACAAGCATGTAAAGACATAAGAAGGATTAGAAACTGAACAAACGAGAAACAACATACTGAGACCTCAACATTTAATTCACGAGCAACACACACACAACCCGCGAGATACGCCAACAGAAGCACTGGTGTGTTGCTGCCAGCCAAAATTCGTGAGCTGCAACTTCTACTCCAGTCAACTAAAATGCTACCATACTTATTGATCTTCAACCCCTCCCTTAAACTCATGCTCACACTACTTTCATATTTAAACATAAATTTGCAGCCATGGTTTTCATGAAAACAACAACAAAACATCATCACGAGATAAGAGTTCAAGTAAAACATGAATTCTATATAAACTTATCAAAACAATAATACTAAATTTAAAAACGTGGCTCACAAAAATATTCCAACTAGATCACAAAATTTACAAGTCATCAAGTGTTAAATAACTCATGAAAATTCATGTAAACAAACATATAACATGTAATTATTCCCACCCAAGTTCCTAAAATAATACAACCCAACTTAACTATCAAAACTAGCATAATCCCTATACGAATACTAATCGATCTAGGAGAACCGCTAGTTACCTTTGAAGACCTCCAATTGCTTGCATTTCCATTATGTACTGTTCTGATTCGACCACGATTCCCGACGATCTGAAACTCCGATGCCAAATCTCTACGGTCAAAGTGATGAACAAGATGTTCTAAACATGCTATCCAAATTTGAAGACGATCCAATGGTTAGATCTCCAGATATGGTCATTTTCGTGAAGGTGTGACAGGAAAACAAAATCGGGTGACCCGTCTGATTGAAACGGAAACTGCAGTCGCGTCTTTCCCTCTCTTCAAAAACAAATTACACCACGAGAAATATCTTTCCGAGTAGATGGATTTTGACTACTCACACGTCCAATTCCGATAAGAAACGAAGGAGATATGATGCAAACAAGTTACGTGTGTAAAAATGGACGAAAATCCGAGTGAACTCTTTCTCTTCCTCTCACTTGCAGTGGCCGAACAAAAATATGGGAAGATGGCCTTTTCAGACCCAAAATCAGCATCAAAAGGGAAATAAAAAGGGGGTTACATATATCTCTCAACAATTAGGTTATTATCACCTCCATACACCACAAAATCATCTTTAGTTCTTCTCAAATACTTAAGAATGTTCTTAGCTGCATTACAGTGTGCTACACCTGGATTTCATTGGTATTTGCTACACATACTTCAGACATATGAAACATCTGGTCAAGTACAAATCATGGCATACATGATGGACCCTATTGCAGAAGCATAAGGTGTTGAACTCATTAGTTTTAGCTCATCAACATTAGATGGGCCCTAAGCCTTACTAAGTGTAATGCCATGTTGCATAGGTAGGAACCCTCTCTTGGAGTTTTCCATTCCAAATCTTTTAAGGACTTTATCAATATAAGTTCCTTGGCTCAATCGTATCAATTTCTAGGATCTATCTCTAAAGATCTGGATTCCAAGAATGTACTCAGTATTTCCTAAGTCTTCCATACAAATACATTTTCCAAGCTATACCCTTACGGACTTTAGCATGGGAATGTCATTTACATACAAGACTAGGAACACTACTTTGCTCCAACTAGTTTTCTTATACACACAAGTTTCTTCTTCATTCTCTTTGATGGCCTCATCAAATCGAAGATTTCAACTTCTGGATGCTTTGTTTCAATCCATAAATGGGTCTCTAAAGTTTGCATACCTTCTTAGGGTTTTGTTGGTCCTCAAAACCTTCAAGTTGTGTCATGTACACATTCTCTTTCAGATAAGCGATTTTGCCATCCATTTCCCATATATCATAATCACAATTAGCTGTAATTGCTAAGAGTATCCTGATGGAATTTAGCATGGCTACGGAGAAAAAGATTTATCATAGTCTATGCCATGAATTTGTTTGAAGCCTTTTGCAACTAGTCTTGCTTGAAAATAGTTACATTTCCATCCTTGTCTATTTTTTAATTTCAAAACTCATTTGCAACCTATGGGTGTTACCCCATTTGGCAATCAAACAAGTACCAAACATGGTTTTCAGACATGGATTCAATCTGAGATGTCATGGCTTGATGCCATTTTTAGATTTCAGAACTCATCATAGCTTGTTTATAGGTTATAGGCTCTTCATTTTCTAAAAGTAAGATTTCAAGACTCTTAGTTAATAAGAAATGAACATATTTCTGATGCCGAGTTCTGGGCCTATCTAACCTACGTGAAGCTACAACAATAGTAGAAGAGGTTCCAACATTTTGAAAATCTTTGCATGAATAGTAGAAAAACCTCAACTGATCCGGTCAAAACAGGTCTTACTGATCCAAAAATGGACCGGATCGGGTGGGGGCGGAACTATTAGTCTATTAGAATAAGTCAAACTGATCGGGATTAGTTTAGCATTAATTGATCCGATTTGTGCAGAAAACCGGATGAGCTAATAACTTAACTAATTCGGTTTTCTTAACAAACCCGGATCAGTTTATGTCATAGGCTAGCACACTATGCATACAAAGAGCTGTACTGATCTGATGGTTTTAGAAAACCGGATCAGTTAAGTAACATATGAATAAAAGAAAATTTCTTTAGCCCACGTAACAGAATTTACAATAACAAAATTCATCAACCCAAAAAAATAGATTCATTTTAACAAATAAAACAACATATAAACCAAACAAATAAAAAAAAAATTATAAAAACAGATTCTGAAATCATTTCAACATTAACAGATTCTGGGAAATGGCGGTAAAATAAGAAGGAAAAAACATTCAACATTAACAACTAGTAAAAATAAATCAACAAATAAATTAATAAAAACATATAACGAAAATGGCAGTAAATTAACAAAAAACTTAAATTACATATAAGTTACAAATAAACTACGGAAACGTGAAATTAATTCCGCAAATTACAAAAACACAAAATTAATATCAAATAATATAAAACAGGATTGAAAAACCATAAATTCGTAACTATACACAACCAAAATTCAAAAAAATCTCAACTAATTAACCTAAATCTCAAATAAAATAAATAATATCTAACCCTAGATCCAAGACGGCGATAGTGGTGGCGTACGCGGAGGAGAGAGATGGCACCGGTAGAAGCCAGACGGAGGAGGATTTGAGCGAAAGCGAGGAGAAAGGAGTCTTCGTTTCTTCTTTGTTTGATTCGCCGGCAATGAGAGAGGAGGCCGGTGGAGCTGCATTTGTCTAAACCACCCAGCCACCTTCGAGATGTTGGCGATGGATTCCGGCGATAAATTCCGGCGATGAGTAAGGAGTTTTATCGACGTGTCGGGAAGGCTTGGAAGAGGGATGAGGAGGAAGACGAGAGAGGAGGGTCGGGGACTAGGGTGGCGCCGTGGAAAGTTAGTGTTAGGGTTTAGAGGAGAGAGAAGAGAGAAATGGTGGACTGAAGTTGAGGAGAGAGAAGACAGAATTGTGCGTTCAAGGTAAATGAAGAAGGCCGAATTATTTGAGCCATTTATAAAAGGCCCAGGCCCATCAACTGGTCCAGTTGGGCTACAAACCGGATAAGTTAATATAACTTATCCTGCTTGTAGCCCAACCAGACCAGTTATTTGAAACTTTTTTTGCGCGCCCAATCCTAATGACTTAACGGATCCGGATTTTGTAGAACCCGATCCGGTCTTTTGTATCATTTAGCCTTTTTTCCACTAGTGAATTAGGTTCAAGTGGGACGGTATGGGGTGACGCGCGTTAAATGCGCCTTCCCCGAACCTAGCTTTCGTTGGTCTGGTCGTCTCTAACATGGTGTCAACCATGTCCTTTTGGTGCTAATCTCGAATTTCTTAGAGAAAAACATTACTCTCACTTATCTTTTTGGAAATGAACTCCTTTTCCATATTGGTACCAGTTCGGGTAACAAACTCTTGTGCTTGGTAGGATTGTTGAAGTAGTAGCCCCTTGTTCCTTTGGGATAACCCACAACGAAACATTTATTAGATTTGGGTGCAAGCTTATCAGACTGTAAGATCTTTACGTAGGTCCTCACATCCCCATATTTTAAGAAAAGACAAGTTAGGAACTCTCCCTTTCCATATCTAATATGGTGTTGTCTCAACCGCTTTTAATCGTGTTCTATTTTTGTTATTTTAGTATGAACACTAGACCAACTACAAGAGGGGGGTGAATTGTAGTTGAGGAGAAATTTTCAATTTGTAATGCGGAATTAAAACAAACTTGAAAGTAGAAAGAGACAAGCACACGAGATTTTTACAAGGAAAACTTCCTAGGCCCAATAGGAAGAAAAACCTTGACCACGAGGGATTTTGACTCAATCTCTCTTTACTATAATAGGCCAAAAGACTCTTTCTTTTACAACCTATTAATGGACCTTCTCTGCTCCTCTAGGAACTTGTTCTCCAGTCACTCAGTTCCCCCTGAACTGATGACACTCACTCTTGACTTCACTCGAAGTCTTCTCTTTTCTCTCTTTCTTTCTCTCTCTTGAATACAAGAATATTCTCTGAATTTTCTCTCACCCACACACTATGAATATTACAATAATAAGTATGTTGAATTGAAGAGGAAATTACATGAAAACTTTCTAAGTAGATAATTAAATGTCGCTCAAGAAAGTCATAAGTTTTCAGCAAGTAATTTCTTCCTTATATAGCTGTTGTAATTTTTCTTCTTCTGTATACGTTGTGCTCCATGTTCTCCTCAAATAGCGTGAGTAGAGTTATGGAGATCATGGCTTGATTTTCGCTGCATACCTCCATGAACAATGCAACGGTAACTAACCATCCTCCACTATCCGTTAGTGGACTAACTTCCAGCAAGTAATGCGCAGATGAATCAAGTTAGTTGGAGAGCTTCAAGGAGGTAGCTCCACAATTTATGCCACACAATTTATGCCACGCAATCTCCAACTGATTTTCACGCACAACAACAGCAACAAAAATATCTACTAACACTAAGAATCTTTTGTTCAAAGATTCCAAGGTAGTAGATTATTAAACATACCTTATAATAAAAATTCAAAGTGTATAATATCTTGACTTAGATTAAATAAATAATCTTTCTCCACAAGATATAAATGCAAAATTAAACATTACATTATTTTTGGTATTTTATATTTTTCGCAAAATAAAAACTATATAGTAAAATTAACCTAAGTATTTGGCATCATCAAAACATGAAATACAACAATATTCCCCCTTTTTGATGATGTCAAATATAAGGCATATAAAAACTAAATAAGAAAAATAAACTAACTAGAGCAAAAGAATTAAGAGCTAATGACTTTAAAAAGTAAAACTAACAGAACTAACAAAAGACTAAGAAAATAAATCTAGCCCTAAACTAACAGAGAAAAATTAATACTAAACTAACATAAATCAGTCTTGAGTATAAGGCAAAGTAAAATCCGAAAAGCATCACCTAGAACCGAAGAGGACTAGAATTTGAATTTTTATATGCCACTTTACTTCTTTCCCCTTTTGTCATCATCAAAAACAATAAGTACCCAGCAGTACTCTAAGAGTTCATCATATACAACAATATCAAAGCGTAGTAGCTCAAACACGCATCTAATAATACTAGCCGTCCAACATGTAAATGAGCATATAGAGACAAAACAGATGCAAACAAGCAAGGTATGAGCAGTAACAGAGTTCAAGAGATGAAAAGAAGAAGGAAAGCAAATAAAAGACGAATAAGAAGGAAAGAAAAGAAGAAAAATAAACCAAAATAAACCGATGTGATTAACACATCCAAAAAACCAACGGTAACAACGAGCACCAATGTTTAGTTACAAAAACCAAAAGTTATATTGTTTAATAGATTGAGGGAAGAGTGATAAAGGGCTGGATCAGGGCTTGGGATGGATGACATAGGTGGAAACAACGGAGTCAATCTTCTCACGAACAACGGCTTCACCTTTCTTTACGCAGAAGAAGAAGATGTTCCTGTTGAACATCTACGCGAGCAATCCTAGCTTCCAACCCCTGGACCCGTGAATGAAGAAGAGACAGGGACCCTTGAATGTCTTTGAGCAGACTAGCAAGACCAGCAGTAGAGAGCAAAGGAAAATCGACAGCTTTGGAATTAGATCCTGTAGGAACTGGATCCTCCTCCAAGTCAATCATGACAGCATCATCATCATCCTTGTTCCTTGGGGACTTGGTATCTGCCAACCTTCTACTCTTCCTCACTGACTTGGTTCCCCCCAGCACTCACTTCCTCAACAGGTTTCCTCTTAACCACTACTTCACTTTTAACCTTTTGCTCTTCAACATCAAACACCACTTTACCACCCAGCACCTTCAAACTCAGTCTTCCAAGTGTATCTTTGGTCAAATAGTTCTCAGGTTCAAGTTCAAAGGATGTACTAGAAGGGAGTTTAATGTTACTCTTTTTGAAAATAGTAGTAAGAATACTACCATAGCCAACTCGGTTATTGTGGGTAATGCAATGGGTCAAATGGGTAATCATGAGGGAAGGGAAATTAATCTTGATGTTGTTGGCAAGACAATACATAAGGGACAAGTCCATGAGATTGGCTTGGGTTCTTTTAGAAGTACGGGGCAGGATAAAACGCCAAACAAGTTGAAATAGGAATTTGTGAAAAGGTGAAAGGTCTTTTTGGTGAAGAGAAAAATCAGTAGACTTTCCACCAAAAAACGACATTTTATCATTTGAAACTCCATTTATATTCAATTGAACCTTGCCCTTAATGTAGGTCTTGTACCCTTCAGTTGGTACATCCAGCCAGTCTCCTAGAATTTTTTCAGTAAATTTCACCAATTTACCATTGACAACACTCATACACATACCATCAGAATTTTCAAACTTTGAACAGAATTCACCCATTTCAGCCTCAAACAAACCCTCATCAGAACAAAGAATTTTATACCACTTCTGAAATTTCACTAAGTCAAGAAATTCTACCCATTTAACTTTCTTGCACCATGCAAGATCAACACAGAATCCAATCAAGTATTTGGAGGATTTTGATTTCTTACCCCTTTTATCGGCACATTGATGATATTTTCTTGCTCTGTTTCATCCTCGCTGACATGTTCTTCTTTCTTTGGTGACATTTCTTCATTTCCAGAGGATTGCTCAAGTGAATCCTTAGTTTCTTGATTCGAATTTGAAGATTCGTGATCGCTCTCGTCGTATTCCACCAAAGGTGAGGATTTTTCAGCAGGGAAATTTTGATGGGGTTTGGTCTCTTCAGAATTTTTTCGTTTTGGGGCCATTGATGAAGTTTTGAGAAGGATGAAGAAGATGAGTAGTTTTGAGAGTTGATGGTTTTGGGTGAAAAGTAAAACTTGCCGTGAAAAGAGAGATGATTTGACAGGGTTTTTATGCGGCAGTAGATTTATGGGGTTTTGTGAAGGAATTAATGACGGCTATTCACTCTCCTCTTAATCCATTGAATTTTTACTTTGGCTTTGAACTTAGACTTATGTGATGCGTCGCATTGTACCAGAGTGAGATATTTTTGTGGAAAAAATAAAAAAGAAAAGAATAGAAAAATAAAAGTGGAATCAATATTTACAAGAAAAATAAATATTTATGGACAAATATGTACGAGAGGAAAAGAAAAAAAATAAAAGAAAGAAATAAAGAACTCATGCATTATTCATGTATATGCTTTATTTACACAAATCTCATCAAGTTTTGCTCAACAACAATGTATGGACAATAAGGGGAGTATTATGAAGACTAATGTGAGTCCTTTACAATGACTGTGTAATGAGTGATTAAATTCACAAAATGTTGCTGGCCACTTAGTGTAATCTTGTAACTAAGGATTTTATTTGAAGTAGCACACTCAATGAATTCTAATCATCCCTAGCTCTAAGCGAATTTTCTCAAATTTTTCTCTAGGAAGTGGTTTAGTCAAAATGTCAGCTATTTGATTTTCAGTTGGACAAAATTCGACTTTAACAAGACCTTTTTCTACATTATCCTTAAGGAAATGATGTCTAATGTGAATATGCTTGACCCTTGAATGATGAACTGGATCCTTAGAGATACAAATAGCACTAGTATTATCACAATAGATAGGAACACACTTAAACTTAATGCCAAAGTCTCTTACTTGTTGCTTGATCCAAAGGACCTGGGAACAGCATACAGCAGCAGCCACATATTCTGCCTCTGCTGTGGATAAGGCAACAATATTTTGCTTCTTAGAGCTCCATGACACCAAGCTTGTTCCTAGGTACTGGACAATACCTGATGTGCTCTTGCGGTTAACCAAGTCTCCAGCATAATCCGCATCCGAATAGCTTACTAGGTCAAAAACATCACTTCGAGGATAAAACAAACATAAGTCATCGCTTCCTTTCAAATACCTTAGAATTCTCTTAACTACTGTTAAGTGAGATTCTTTGGGATTTGATTAGAACCGAGCACATAAACCAACACTAAAAGAAATATCGGGTCTACTTGCTGTTAAGTAAAGTAATGAACCAATCATACCTCGATATTGCTTCTCGTTTACACACTTACCATTTGAATCTTCATCTAACCTTGTTCCTGTTCCTATGGGAGTCTGGTTGGTTTTTGAATGTTCTAGTCCATATTTCTTGAGCAGTTCCTTGACATATTTTTGTTGATGGATCATTGTTCCTCTTTCAGTTTGCTTAATTTGCAATCCCAAAAAGAAGTTCAACTCTCTCATCATACTCATTTCGAATTCACTACTCATAAGATCAGCAAACTCCTTACAAAGAAGATCATTAGTAGCACCGAAAATTATATCATCAACATAAATCTGGACTACTAATATGTCTGTTCCTTTTGATCGAAGGAACAAGGTTCTATCAACTTTACCTCTTATGAAATCATGTGAAAGTAGGAATTTTGACAACCTTTCATACCAAGATCTAGGAGCTTGTTTCAACCCATAAAGAGCTTTATCAAGCTTATAGACGTGATTTGGAAGTTCTGGATTTTCAAATCCAGGAGGTTGTTCCACATAGACGTCTTCAATTAAAAAACCATTTAGAAATGCACACTTGACGTCCATTTGGTACAACTTAAATCCCATAAAGGCAGCAAAGGCAATCAAAATTCTAATTGCTTCTATTCTAGCAACAGGAGCAAAGGTTTCATCAAAATCAATACCTTCTTGTCGATTATAACCTTTGGCAACAAGTCTGGCCTTGTTCCTTATCACAATTCCATGCTCATCAAGCTTGTTCCTGAAGACCCATTTTAGTCCTATAACCTTCTGGTTCTTTGGTTTGGTCTCCAGGTGCCATACCTTGTTCCTCTGGAACTCATTTAGCTCCTCTTGCATAGCGTTGATCCAATCAGCCTCCTTGAGTGCTTCCATATGGTCCTTAGGTTCTGTCATAGATAAGAAAGCGTGAAAAGCACAAAAATTCTTCAATTGGGATCTCGTTTGAGTTCCCTTTTCAATGTCCCTTATTATCAATTCTAAAGGATGAGAATTTTGGTGTTTCCAAGGCTTTGGATCAATTCTCCTAGTTGCTTCTTGAGTTTCTTGAGGTGATTGATTCACTTGATCTTCTTCTGGATAAGGAGATCCTTGATCCTCCTGAGCTCCTCCTGTAGCTTGTTCCTCAAGGGGATCAGGCACAAGGTTATCAGGATCAGGAACTTGCTTCTTCTCTTTTACTGCAGGGGTTAGTTCCTCATCATTTTGATTAAACTCATCAGGGCGAGTCAAACCAATTTCAAAGTTATTATTGTGACTCTGTTCCTGCAGGGAGTTAGTCTCATCAAAAATAACATGGACACTTTCCTCGACACACATTGTTCGCTTATTGTAGACACGATAAGCCTTACTTCTGAAGGCATATCCTAGAAAAATAGCCTCATCACTTCTAGCATCAAACTTTCCTAAGTTGTCCTTTCCATTGTTATGTACAAAACATTTACATCCAAAAACACGAAAATAAGAAATAGTGGGTTTTCTTCCTCTAAGGAGCTTATAAGGTGTCTTCAAGGTGATTGGTCTTAGCATGACACGATTGATGATGTAGCATGCCGTGTTCACTACTTTAGCCCAAAAATTCTTCGGAAGACCGCTTGCAATAATCATCGTCCTTGCCACATCCTCAAGAGTCCGGTTCTTCCTTTCGACTACACCATTCTGTTGTGGTGTTCTTGGAGCTGAAAAGTTATGATCTAAACCTTCATTGCTACAAAATTCATCAAACTTGGAGTTTTCAAACTTCCTACCATGGTTAGATCTTAAATGCTTTAATTTAAAACCACTTGTTCTTTGAATCTTTTTAGCAAAGGTTAGAAATTCATCAAACGTTTCATCCTTACTGTGAAGAAAAATAACCCATGTGTATCTCGAGAAATCATCTACTATGACTAATACATATTTCTTACCGGATCGTCTTTGGATGCGTACAGGGCCACATAAGTCCATGTGAAGAAGTTCTAATGGACTTTGTGTGCTTACCATTTTCTTGGATTTGAATGAGGATCTCACTTGCTTGCCTTTAACACATGAATCGCAAACATCGTGGTTTAGTGACTTAATTGTTGGTAGACCAACCACCAAGTCCTTCCCACTTAGTTTATACAGTAGGGACAGGCTTGCATGACCACATCGTTTGTGCCACAGAAAAGGATCAGCTTCGATCACACTTAAGCATGTGAGATTATTCCTAGGAACAAGGTTCAAGTCAACCATATAGGTATTCCCTTTCCTCGTTCCCTCAAGGATCTTGGTTCCTGTACTTTCATTGCTGACTACACAAGACTCATTAGTCAACTTCACTGTATTTCCCTTATCACAAAACTGAGATATACTAAGTAAACTATGTTTTAAACCCTCGACCAAAAATACATTATCTATGGAGTGTGACTGAGATTTACCAATCTTACCAACTGCTACAATGTTTCCTGTAAGATTGTCTCCAAAGGTCACAGTTCCTCCATTGAAGACTGAAAGTGAGAGAAATTTTGATCTATCTCCTGTCATGTGCTTAGAACAACCGCTATCGAGGTACCACATGTTGTTCCCCCTCACTTCAGCCTGTACCATAACAAACTAGTTAGTGGTAGGAACCCAGTCTAGCTTGGGTTCCTTTGTTGGACTTGAGTCTTTCTTAATTTTCCAAACCTGTTTTACTAGGTACGTGTTCCTCTCAATACGTTCTTCTCTGGTGGAACAGTCAGACACAATGTGACCACTGTTCCCACAGTAAGAACATATTTTACTACTTGGCAGATCAACATATTTTTTTCTTTTTGTTCTTCTTCTTGTGATTGAAACCTAAACCATCTCTTCCTTTGTTTTGATACTTATGTATCCATGTGACTGGGTCAGGAAGCTTGTTCTTTGAGGGCTCCAATTTCTTCCTTAATACCAGGTTTTCTTGAAAAATATTGTCATAATCGTTTTTCAAATTTTCAGCAATATTTCTGGTATTAATTGAAGAACCTGTTCCTTAAGGAACAAACAGTTTCAATTCTGCCAATTCCAAATTCAAAAGATAATTTTCGTTTGTGACCTTCTCAAATGCTTCTTGATAAGCTCTACTCTTGTCAAAAATTTCAAAGAATCTTTTTTCAGTGTCACATTTTAATGTGTTAAGCCAATTGGAATGGTTCTTAGTGACTTTCAAGGCATTAGTTAATTGATCTCTTTTTGCGCATACTTCCTTGTGTTCATCTAAGGTTTCTAATAAAAGTTTTATTAATTGGCTTTTATTAAGTTCTGTAAGTTCCTCTTCAATGGCATTAAAACTTACCTTGGGGTTTGAAGATTCCACTTTGTCCTCGATATTCGCCATGAAACATAGATGGGCAGTTTCTTCCTCAGTCTGTTCCTGCTCCTCCTCTGAGTCAGACTCTCCCCATGCTGCAACCATGGCTCTCTTCATATCATTTCTCGAAAAGGACTTTTGTTGTTCCTTGCCCTTCTCTTTGTATTTCCCTTTTGCTTTCTCGTTTTCCCATTGAGGATACTCCTTGATGAAATGATCGAGGCCTCCACACTTATGACAACTTAGCTTCGTTGGTTTATTTTGTGACCTTTCCTTTGTAATTCTTGTTGAAGAATTTCTTGAATCTTCTTACAATCACTGCAACCTCTTCATCATCAGTTTCTGAGTCTTCTTGTTCCTCAGACATGAGGGCCAGAGCCTTAGGCTTTGATGATTCAGTTTCATGAGTTTCGAGGTGTAACTCATGGGTCATCAAGGAACCAGCAAGTTGTTCAATGTTGAACGTTGTGAAGTCCTTGGTTTCCAACAGTGTCGTTGTCTTGGCCATCCATTTTTCATCTTGTGGTAAACTCCTTAGTACCTTACGGACCTGTGTATACATAGGTCCACCGACATCTGTATGTATGAGTCTTAAATATGTACCTCTTTCACCAATTCCAGTAAAAGGTGATTAAGTCATTTTACCCATTAAACATGCTTCACATGCATCATAGGATTCAGAACCAAATTATGTTAGAATTCCTTCTTTTTGGATCTTCTATATGCGTTTTATGTTAATGCGACCCAAACGACAATGCCATAGGTATTATGTAGTATTTGGCTCCTTTGATTTTTTTTCTTTTTGTTATTTATATTATAGACATGGGACTCTAAATCTAGTATATAGAGACCATTAATCAATTTTATATTGACATAAAACATCTCATTTAAATAAACAGAACAATAATATTCTTTATAATAAATGAAAAGCCCATAAAATCCAACACAAAAACTGAAATGATGTTTTTGGTTAGTGCAAGAACAAAATAACAAGTATTTAATTCTAACACTAAATCACTAGGAAGAGTTAAGCTATCATTCCCTACAGCTAGAGCAATAGCCTTTGCTCCATTGACTACTCGTAGGTCTACATCTCCTTTTGCCAAGCTCCTAGTTCTTATTAGTCCATACACATTAGAAATTATGTGAGAACCACATTTGGTATCCAACAACCAAGATGAATAAATGCTTGCCATATTGGTTTCAATAAAGTACCTGAAAAAGATACTACACATCCATTCTTCTTGTCGTCGAAGTACTTAGGGTAATTATGGTTCCAATGACTAATCTTGTCACAGTAGTAGGACTAACTGTTAGCAACAATCTTTTGCTTTTGAGGAGTTTCAGGTTTGGTAACTTTCTTGCCTTTCCCCTTTCCAGGGACCTCCTTTCTTACCAGTCCATGCCTTTTTAAAAGCTATTTCCCCTTTTCACCACCACAAAATCCTTCTTAGGTGCAGTTTTGATGTTTGGCTTAGGCGCTCAGCAATCTTGAGCATCCCATGGACTTCAACTAAAGTCCTCTCGACATCACTCATATAAAAGTTAAGATGAAAGTCTTTATACCCCTCATGCAACGAGCGCAAAATGATGTCAGTTGCAAACTCTTTGCCATTCTTGACTTTACTCCAAATTCTCAAAATGACCAATCATTTTGAAAACGTGGGGCCAAACTTAGCTGAAGTTCACACTCAAGGATTGCCTTAGAGGTCTTATACCTCTTCATCCTAGCCTGTTGCTGGAACATGCTTTTCAGATTTTGGATGATGTTGTATGCATCCATTTTCTCAAACTTCATTTGGAGGCCTGATTCCATAGATGCCGACGTAAGGCAAGTGATAAGTAGAGATATTTTTCTAATGTGCCTCTCATTGTTTCTTTGAGGCTGAGTTAGATTTCTAGGACATCCGCTTTTTCTTCAGACATGAGAACAATTCTCATATTCCTCTCCCGATCAAGGAAGTTGTTTCCATTAAGTTTCTCTCTCTCATGGATCGAACACGGATTGAATGAGTTATTTTGATCATTGTTTTTGATAACTACAAAACAAATATTTGCAAGATTCAGATAATGGCTATAAGACATACTACTAAGGTTTTAAACTATTTAGACACATATAAGCATATAAGTATTACTTTCATGTATCAATTTTTCCCTCTAATGAAATTAATAAATCTAAAATCCTAATTCACAATATATTAAGCGGACGAAGGGCGGCCCTACTATTACAATTTAGTGATTTGGGCAAGTAAACTCTTTTACCAATTATAATAATTATAAGGAATATTGGATTTTAATAATCCAACCTTTGACCGATCTTCTTAAAACAGTCCCACTTATAAGTTTTTTTTGAATAATCCAACCTTTTGTTAGTATCTTCTCATAATGGTCCTTGACCTGTTGTGACCGCTATAACAGGTCAAGTGTGACACGTGTCATACTATCATTGGTCAGCCCATTTTCTCCCTCCTCTACCTCTTTTCCTCCACAAACACCACCACCTAGCCACCACGACCACCACCCCATGCCAGCCCCTTATCCCCACCCCCTGCAGCCCTATCCCAACCCCACCCAGCCCCCACCCCAACCCCACCCCAACCCCCGCCCACCCCACCCCACCCCCCCCTGACCCGAGCCCCCACGCCCACCGGACCCCACCGCCACCCCAACCCCACCTCCCCGCAACCCTATCCCAACCCCACCCCAACCCCACCCCAACCCCATTCCCCACCGCACCCCCACCCCCCCCCCATCCCGCGGCAACCCACCCCACCCCCATCCCGCGGCAACCCACCCCACCCCGCGGCAAGCCACCCCACTCCAATTTCGCTGCACCCCACCCCCACCCCCCCCCCCCCCACTCCCACCCCACCCCTCCTCCCTTCTCCTCTTCGCCCTCGCCCCTTCCCCCTTCGCCCCATGCCCTCGTCGCCCTCCCCCCCTTCTCCTCTCCCGGAACTTCCCGTATTGTTAAGGACGACCACAACCACCACCACACACAACCACACGCGATTCGAGAAAGAGGAGAGAGACAGGAGGAAGAGAGAAGTGACGACGAAGGGAGAGAGGGGTGGGGGCCTGGTGGCTGGGGCGGTGGCCTGGTGGCTGGGGCGGGGGCCGGTGGAAGGGATAGGGTGGGTCAAACTAGAGATAGGGAGGTCAAGGGGGAGGAGAGAGAAATGAGTAGGAGAAGGGAAAAAAATTACCTGAAGTTCAAGTCACAAGTCACCGGGGACTGTTTTAAGAAGATATATCAAAAGGTTGGATCATTCAAAAATATCTCATAAGTGGGACTGTTTAAGAAGACCGCTTAAAGGTTGGATTATTAGAATCCAATTTTCCTAATTATAACTCTTGGTCTATAGATAACATCCTAATGTTTTTACTCTATCTCTTAACCTCAAAATTCAAAAAGGAACCTTTGATATTTTGTTGAGCTAAACCAAAAGACATGAAATACCCTTAATTGAGATTACCCATAATATCCTACCAATCAAAGCAGCGCCCTACTGGGGCAGGGAACATTACTCTAAGTAATAGGCTTCATAAGTGTGAATTTGGAAAGGCAATACTCAATATTACTTTTGAGGGACCAAAGTTTAACTATGTTGGTCGAATAGAAGTAAACTCATGCATGAATTAAGTAACATGTAAACTTAATAAGCATTTTAAACAATAACTAAATTTAGAAATAAATGTGATCCTAGTATTGGCCCATAAAACTAAGAATATTGTTATTCTAGTATGAACACTAGACCAACTACAAGAGGGGGGTGAATTGTAGTTGAGGGGAAATTTTCAACTTGTATTGTGGAATTAAAACAAACTAAAAATAGAAAGAGACAAACACACGAGATTTTTACAAGGAAAACTTCCTAGGCCCAATAGGAAGAAAAACCTTGACCACAAGGGATTTTGACTCAAACTCTCTTTACTGTAATAGGCCAAAAGACTCTTATCTTTTTACAACCTATTAATGGACCTTCTCTGTTCCTCTAGGAACTTGTTCCCAGTCACTCAGTTCCCCATGAACTGATGACACTCACTTTGACTTCACTCTAAGTCTTCTCTTTTCTCTCTTTCTTTCTCTCTCTTGATTACAAGGATATTCTCTGAATTTTCTTTCACCCAAACACTATGAATATTACAAAGTATGCTTGTTGAATAAGAGAGGAAATTACAAGAAAACTTTCGAAGATAATAATAAATTTTCGCTCAAGAAAGTTCTTCTATTTTCTTTTAATAAACTCCCTCTTATATAGCTGCTGCTATTTATCTTCTTCTTCTGAAAATATAATGCTCCACGTTTTCCTTGATAAGCGTTTGTAGAGTAATGGAGATCATGGCCTTATTTTCGCTGCACATACTCCACGATTATTGCAACGGTAGCTAACCACCTTCCACTATCCGTTAGTGGGCAAAGCACACGCAGGTAGTTGAGTTTGTTGGAGAACTTCAAGTAGTTTGTTCCACTTTATATGCCACGCTTATTCAACCCCCATTTTCAAGCTCTAACAACAACAACAAAAATCTAATAACTTGTAGAATCTTCTATTTAAAGATTCTAAGTTATTAGAACATTAAACATACCATATGATAAAAATTCAAAGTGCTACAAATAATATCTTGACTGAGATTAAATAAATAATCTTTCTCCACAAGATATAGAAACAACAATTAACATTACAATATTTTTGGATTTTCAATTTTTGCAAAATAAAAACTATATAAAACAACCTAAGTATTTGGTATCATCAAAACATGAAATACAACAATATTCCCCCTTTTTTATGATGGCAAATATAAGGCATATAAAAAGATAAAATAATCAAAAACTATGGAAAAAAAATTAACAAAAGAATCAAAAGCTAATAACTGGTAAAATAAAACAGAAAAGCTAATAACTTTTAAAATAAAACAGACAAAACTAACAAAAGACTAAAAAGGAAAACTAGCACTAAACTAACAGGGACGAACAGGCTAATTAATCCTAACAAAATAAAACTAACAAGCTAATGACTCCTAACAGAAATCAGTTTTGAAGATAATGCAAAGAAAATCTGAAAAGCATCACCTAGAAACTAAGAAGACTAGAATTGAATATTTATGTGCCACTCTACTTCCCCCTTTTGTCATCATCAAAAACAACTAAGTACCCAGCAGGACTCTAAGAGTGCATCATATACAACAATGTCAAGGTGTAGTAGCTCAAACATTCATCTAACAATACTAGCCATCCAAACATTTTAATGAGCATATTAAGATGGAAGCAATGCACTGAGACATGAAAAATGCACAAGCTGAGTTCATAAAAAATAAAAGAAAGAAGCAAAGAGGACAAGAAGAGAAGCAAGATAATAAGAGATGAAAAGAGATAAAAGATATAAACCAAAAAAAAAATTTATCACCATACACTGATGTGTTTACCACATCCAAAAAGGTGATAAAAAGATAGTAACAACAAACCACCATTGTTTAATACAAACCCAAAAAAAAATTGTAACATTGTTTCATCAGATTAGAGGGAAGGAAAGGGGATTAGGGCTTTGAGGGTTTAGGGAGAACAACATAAGAAGCGACCACATTGTCAATCTTCTCACGAACTGCAGATTCTCCTTTCTTCACTCCTTCTAGGATCTGCTCCTGTTGAACATCAACTCTGGCAATCCTGGCTTCAACACCCTGGACTCTTGTGTGCAGGAGGGACAGAGACTCCTAAATTGAATGTAGAATGCCATGGAGACCAGTAGTGGAGAGAAGGGGAAAATCAACAGCCCTTGATCCTGAAGGAGCCTGATCCTCCTCCAGATCAATATGAACAACACCCTGACCCTGTTCCCTGGGAGCCTTGGTCATAACAATCCTTTGACTCTTCCTTACTGACCTAGGTCCTTCAGTACTGACATCCTCCTCAAACTTCCTCTTGTTCCCAGTCTCTACCTTTTCCTTAGGTTCTGCAACCTCAAATTCCAACTTCCCACCCTGTACCCTCAGAGACAGCCTGGATAAAGTCTCCTTAGTCAAATAATTATCAGGCTCTAAATCAAAGGAGGTACTAGAAGGGAGTTTAATTTGGTTCTTTTTGAGAATAACAGAAATAAGGTTTGCATACCCAACTTTGGTGTTGTGGGTAATACAATGGGAAAGATGAGAAATCATTAAAGCAGGGAAATTTATTTTTATATTCTTGGCAAGACAAAACATTAAAGAAAGATCCATGAGGCTCGCTTGAGTCCTCTTGGATGTCCTTGGCAAAATGAAGCGCCAAACAAGATGAAACAGAAATTTATGATATGGAGAGAGATCTTTTTGATCTAGGGACAGGTCAGAATCCTTACCCCCAAAGAAACTCAGAATAGCAGAATTTGAAGCACCATTGACATTCAACTTAGCCCTACCCTTTATATAGTCCTTGCACCCTTCAGTTGGTACCTCAAACCATTCACCCAAGTTCTTTTCGGTGAACTTAACCAGTTTTCCATTAACGACACAAATGCACAGCCCCTCGGTATTTTCAAAACTAGCAATGAATTCACTCATCTCACTCTCATAAAGACCCTCATCAAAACTTAACACCTTTGCCCATTTTTGAAACTTAACAAGATGAAGAAACTGACCCCACTTAATTTTCTTACACCAAGAAAAATCAACACAAAACCCTATGATGTACTTGGAAGACTTAGATTTCTTACCCCTTTTTGTAGGAACCAGAACTTTTTTTTCTTGCTCTGTTTTCACTTCATCAAAATCTTCTTCCTTCTTTGGAGAATTGACCTCAATGTCAGCCGAAATATCTTGAGAACCCAGGGAATCTTCATTTGAGTTGGAAGATTCATTATCGCTTTAGTTGTAATCCACCAGAGGTGAAGATGTTTCTGCCGGAAAATTTTTGGTATCATCGGAGGTTTTTCGTTTGGGAGCCATTTAGGGTTTAGGTGAAGAAGATGAAGTTGAGAGATTTTTTTGTGTGAGAGAGAGAGAGAGAGAGAGAGAAAGACGGTTTTGCAGAGTTAATGGTTTTGGGTACAAGAGGTGAAATTTGCCGTGTAAATTTTGTTTGATGTGATGGGTTTTTATTTGGGGAAGATTTATGGGAGATGGTGAAAAGCAATTAAATGCGGCTTTTCCTTTCTTTCGTTAAATCCGTTGAATCATTTTATTTTCAGGTTTGTACATGAACGCTGGTGAAGCGTTGCCAAAAAAAATTATTTGTGGGGGGATGAATGAAGAAAGATGATAAATTAATGAAAAGGAAAATATAATGAAATAAAATAGGGATAATATTTACGTGAAAAGAGATAAAAAGAATAGAAAGTGTGAACTCATGCATGTTACATGTTCAAGCTATATGTACAGAGACCTTTCTATTTTTGCTCAAGTATATGCATGGACAATAAGGGGAGTATTATGAAGACTAATGTGAGTCCTTTACAATGACTGTGTAATGTATGAATAAATTCACAAAATGTTGCTGGCCACTTAGTGTAATCTTGTAACTAAGGGTTTTATTTGAAGTAGCACATTTAATGAATTCTAATCATCCCTAGCTCTAAGCGAATTTTCTCAAACTTTTCTCTAGGAAGTGGTTTAGTCAATATGTCAGCTATTTGATTTTCTGTTGGACAAAATTCGACTTTAACAAGACCTTTTTCTACATTATCCTTAAGGAAATGATGCCTAATATGAATATCCTTGACCCTTGAATGATGAACTGGATCCTTAGAAATGCAAATTGCACTAGTATTATCACAATCGATAGGAACACACTTAAACTTAATGCCAAAGTGTCTAACCTGTTGCTTGATCCAAAGGACCTGGGAACAGCATGCAGCAGCAACCACATACTCTGCCTCTGCAGTGGACAAGGCAACAATATTTTGCTTCTTTGATCTACAAGAGACCAAGCTTGTTCCTAGGTACTGAACAATCTCTGACGTGCTCTTGCGATTATCCAAGTCTCCAGCATAATCCGCATCCGAATAGCTTACTAGGTCAAAAACATCACTTCGAGGATAGAACAAACATAAATCATAGCTTCCCTTCAAATACCTTAGAATTCTCTTAACTGTCGTTAAGTGGGATTCTTTGGGATTTGATTGGAATCGAGCACATAAGCCAACACTAAAAGAAATATCGGGTCTACTTGCTGTTAAGTAAAATAATGAACCAATCATACCTCGATATTGCTTCTCATTTACACACTTACTATTTGAATCTTCATCTAACCTTGTTCCTGTTCCTATGGGAGTGTGGTTGGTTTTTTATTGTTCCAGTCCATATTTCTTCAGCAGTTCCTTGACATATTATTGTTGATGGATCATTGTTCCTCTTTCAATTTGCTTGATTTGCAATCCCAAAAAGAAGTTCAACTCTCCCATCATACTCATTTCGAACTCACTACTCATAAGATCAGCAAACTCCTTACAAAGAAGATCATTAGTAGCACCGAATATTATATCATCAACGTAAATCTGGACTACTAATATGTCTGTTCCTTTTGATCGAAGGAACAAGGTTCTATCAACTTTACCTCTTATGAAATCATGTGAAAGTAAGAATTTTGACAACCTTTCATACCAAGATCTAGGAGCTTGTTTCAAGAGCTTTATCAAGCTTATAGACATGATTTGGAAGTTCAGGATTTTCAAATCCAGGAGGTTGTTCCACATAGACGTCTTCAAGTAAAATACCATTTAAAAATGCACATTTGACGTCCATTTGGTACAACTTAAATCCCATAAAGGCAGCAAGACAATCAAAATTCTAATTGCTTCTATCCTAGCAACAGGAGCAAAGGTTTCATCGAAATCAATACCTTCTTGTTGATTATAACCTTTGGCTACAAGTCTGGCCTTGTTCCTTACCACTGTTCCATGCTCATCGAGCTTGTTCCTGAAAACCCATGTAAGTCCTATAACAATCTAGTTCTTTGGCTAAGTCTCCAGGTGCTTGACCTTGTTCCTCTGGAACTCATTTAACTCCTCTTGCATAGCATTGATCCAATCAGCCTCTTTGAGCGCTTCCATATGGTCCTTAGGTTCTGTCATAGATAAGAAAGTGTGAAAAGCACAAAAATTCTTCATTTGGGATCTCGTTTGAGTTCCCTTTTCAATGTCACTTATTATCAATTCTAAAGGATGAGAATTTAGGTGTTTCCAAGGCTCTGGATCAAATCTCCTAGTTGCCTCTTGAGTTTCTTGAAGTGATTGATTCACTTGATCTTCTTCAGGTACAGGAGCTCCTTCATCTTCCTGAGTACCTTCTGTTGCGTGTTCTTCGTGAGGATCAGGCACAGGTTTCTCTGGATCAGGAACTTGCTTCTTTTTTTTCCTGTAGGGGTTAGTTCCTCATCACAATGATTAAACTTATCAGGACGAGTCAAACTTATTTCATAGTTATCATTATGACTCAGTTCCTGCAAGGAGTTAGTCTCATCAAATATAACATGAACACTTTCCTCAACACACATTGTTCGCTTATTGTAAACACGATAAGCCTTACTACTTAAGGCATATCCTAGAAAAATAGCCTCATCACTTCTAGCATCGAATTTTCCTAGATTGTCCTTTCCATTATTATGTACAAAGCATTTACATCCAAAAACACGAAAGTAAGCGATATTGGGTTTTCTTCCTCTGAGCTCATAAGGTGTCTTCAATGTAATTGACCTTAGCATGACACGATTGATGATATAGCATGTCGTATTCACTGCTTCAGCCCAAAAATTCTTCGGAAGACCACTTGCAATTATCATCGTCCTTGCTATATCCTCAAGGGCCCGATTCTTCCATTCGACTACACCATTTTGTTGTGGTGTCCTTGGAGCTGAGAAGTTATGATCTAACCCTTCATTACTGCACAATTCATCAAACTTGGAGTTTTCAAACTCCTTACCATGGTCAGATCTTAAATGTTTTAATTTAAAACCACTTGTTCTTTGAATCTTTTTAGCAAAGGTTAGAAATTCATCAAACGTCTCATCCTTACTATGAAGAAAAATAACCCATGTGTATCTTGAAAAATCATCTACTATGACTAATACATATCTCTTACCAGATCGACTTTGGATGCGTAGAGGGCCACATAAGTCCATGTGAAGAAGTTCCAATGGACTTTGTGTGCTTACCATTTTCTTGGATTTGAATGAGGATCTCACTTGCTTGCCTTTAACACATGAATCACAAACACCGTGGTTCAAAGACTTAATTATTGGTAAACCAACTACCAAGTCCTTCCCACTTAGTTTATGCAGTAGGGACAGGCTTGCATGACCGCAACGTTTGTGCCATAGTAGAGGATCAGCTTCGATCACACTTAAGCATGTGAGATTATTCCTAGGAACACGGTTTTGGTCGACCATGTAGGTGTTCCCTTTCCTCGTTCCCCCAAGGATCTTGGTTCCTGTACTTTCATTACTGACTACACAAGACTCATTAGTAAACTTCACATTATTTCCCTTATCGCAAAACTGAGATATACTAAGTAAACTATGCTTTAAACTCTCGACCAAAAATACATTATCTATGGAATGTGACTGAGATTTACCAATCTTACCAACTGCTACTATATTACCTGTAAGATTGTCTACAAAGGTCACAGTTCCTCCATTATAAACTGAAAGTGAGAGAAATTTGGATCTATCTCCTGTCATGTGCTTAGAACAACCGCTATCGAGGTACCACAGGTAGTTCCCCCTCACTTCAGCCTGTACCATAGCAAACTAGTTAGTGGTAGGAACCCAGTCTAGCTTGGGTTCCTTTGTTGGACTTGAGTCTTTCTTAATTTTCCAAACCTGTTTCACTAGGTACGTGTTCCTCTCAATACGTTCTTCTCTAGTGGAACAGTCAGACACTATGTGACCACTGTTCCCACAGTAAGAACATATTTTACTACTTGGCAGATCAACATATTTTTTCTTTTTGTTCTTCTTCTTGTGATTGAAACCGTGACCATCTCATATTTTTGTATCCAAGTGACTGGATCAGGAAGCGTGTTCCTTGAGGGTTCCAGTTTCTTCCTTAATACCAGATTTTCTTGAAAAACATTTTCATAATCATTTTTCAAATTTTCAGCATTGATTCTGGTATTAGTTGAAGAGACCGTTCCTTCAGGAACAAACAGTTTCAATTATGCCAATTCCAAATTTAAAAGATAATTTTCGTTTTTGACTTTTTGAAATGCTTCTTGATAAACTATACTCATGTCAAAAAGTTCAAAGAATCTTTTTTCAGTATCACATTCTAATGTGTTAAGCCAATTAGAATGATTCTTAGTCACTTTCAAGGCATTAGTTAATTGATCTCTTTTTGTGCAAACTTCCTTGTAGTCATCTAAGGTTTCTAATAAAAGTTTTAGTAATTGGCTTTTATTAAGTTCTGTGAGTTCCTCTTCAATGGCATTAAAACTTACCTTGGGGTTTGATGATTCCACTTTATCTTTGATATTCGCCATGAGACATAGATGGGCAGTTTCTTCCTCAGTCTGTTCCTGCTCCTCCTCTGAGTCAGACTCTCCCCATGCTGCAACCATGGCTCTCTTCATATCATTTCTCGAGAAAGGCTTTTGTTGTTCCTTGCCCTTTTCTTTGTACTTCCCTTTTGCTTTCTCGTTATCCCATTGAGGACACTCCTTGATGAAATGATCAAGGCCTCCACACTTATGGCAACTTAACTTCGTTGGTTTCTTTGTGACCTTTCCTTTGTAATTCTTGTTGAAGAATTTCTTGAATCTTCTTACAATCACCGCAGCTTCTTCATCATCAGTTTCTGAATCTTCTTGTTCCTCTTATTTGAGGGCCAAAGCCTTAGGCTTCGATGATTCAGTTTCATGAGTTTCTAGATGTAACTCATGGGTCATCAAGGAACCAGCAAGTTGTTCAATGTTGAACTTTGTGAAGTCCTTTGTTTCCAACAATGTCGTTGTCTTGGCCATCCATTTCTCATCTTGTGGTAGACTCCTTAGTACCTTACGAACCTGTTCTTTTGGAGAGATTATCTTTCCCAAAGATTCAAGTTCGTTTATGATGTTTGGGAAGCGAGTGAGCATGTCTTGAACAGGCTCCTTTTGTTTCATGTGAGACAATTCGTACTTATGCATAAGCATATCAATCTTTGATCGTTTTACTTCGCTTGTTCCTTCATGTGTGATTTGAAGGAATTCCCACATTTGCTTAGCAGTCTTGCATCCCATGACTCGGTTGTGTTCATGGGGACCAAGACCACAATGGAGCAGCTTCTTGGCCATGTTGTTCATTTTCATTTAGTCGAAGTCATCTTTGTCAAACTCGGCAAGGGGTTTTGGAATTTGTTCCCCTTTCTCATTCTTCTTTGTGACTTCAAAGTCACCAATTTCAATTACCTTCCATACTAGGTAATTTTCAGCTTTGATAAATATCTCCATACGATTCTTCCAGTATGGATAATGTTTGCCATTGAACATAGGTGGACGTTGAGTTGAATACCCTTCATCAAGCTTTTCTCCCGTAGTGTTCATTGTTCTAGGTACAATCTCCTCAGTGTTAGCTGATTCTAGAGGTACTAGGCTCTGATACCAATTGTTATTCTAGTATGAACACTAGACCAACTACAAGAGGGGGGTGAATTGTAGTTGCGAGGAAATTTTCAACTTGTATTGCGGAATTAAAACAAACTAAAAATAGAAAGAGACAAACACACGAGATTTTTACAAGGAAAACTTCCTAGGCCCAATAGGAAAAAAAACCTTGACCAAAAGGGATTTTGACTCAAACTCTCTTTACTATAATAGGCCAAAAGACTCTATCTTTTTACAACCTATTAATGGACCTTCTCTGTTCCTCTAGGAACTTGTTCCCAGTCACTCAGTTCCCCCTGAACTAATGACACTCACTTTGACTTCACTCTAAGTCTTCTCTTTTCTCTCTTTATCTCTCTCTTTTGATTACAAGGATATTCTCTGAATTTTCTCTCACCCAAACACTATGAATATTACAAAGTATGCTTGTTGAATAAGAGAGGAAATTACAAGAAAACTTTCGAAGATAATAATGAATTTTCGCTCAAGAAAGTTCTTCTATTTTCTTCTAATAAACTCCTTCTTATATTGCTGCTGCTATTTATCTTCTTCTTCTGAAAATATAATGCTCCACGTTTTCCTTGATAAGCGTTTGTAGAGTAATGGAGATCATGGCCTTATTTTCGCTGCACATACTCCACGATTATTGCAACGGTAACTAACCACCTTCCACTATCCGTTAGTGGGCAAAGCACACGCATGTAGTTGAGTTTGTTGGAGAACTTCAAGTAGTTTGTTCCACTTTATATGCCACGCTTATTCAACCCATTTTCAAGCTCTAACAACAACAACAAAAATCTAATAACTTGTAGAATCTTTTATTTAAAGATTCTAAGTTATTAGAATATTAAACATACCATATGATAAATAATCTTTCTCCACAAGATATATAAGCAACAATTAACATTACAATATTTTTGGATTTTATATTTTTGCAAAATAAAAACTATATAAAACAACCTAAGTATTTGGCATCATCAAAACATGAAATACAATAAATATTGTTCTTCTAGAGCCACCATCTTGAGCAACTAGATTACTCTTCATGGGCCTCCTTATTGGGCAAGTGGCCTCTCCATCCTTGAATCTACAATCAATTGCTTACAAGTAATTTTTTATAAACTACTTAACGATACACAAATCGTATTTAAAATTACAATAAAATAATAACGATACCTAAATCGTATTTTTTATCCTATTTTGGGACATGCCAGTCACTGCGTGGTATATCAAATATCATACACACATACATGAAATTAACATCAAATATTAACATCCATCGCATGCCCTTAAAAACAATGAAAAACATGCATCTCATGCTATTAAAATAATTAAGCCACTACACATGCTATAAAATATTAACACATAATTAAATAACATATAATATATTTATTATTCTAATCAATTAATCAAACATGTAAATATTAATTCTAATAATTAATAATTGATAATTATTAAACAAATTTGGAAGCTAAAATGCCCAAAAAATATTTTTATCAAAACGCTTTTTCCACCTAAAAAACACTACTAAAAAGCGCATATCGGACACGTTTTGATTTTTTGGCAGATTTTACTAAATTTGTCAATGTAGAAAATTTAATATAATTAATGAATCTACGAAAAATAACCACCATCATACCAACCTAATCAAATTAGGGTTTCCAGAAAAAAGAAAATAGATTCGAAAAGTAATAATTATTGAGTAATAGACCTAAATCATTAGAAATAAATCTAATTGATTTTTTTTAACTTAAAGCATCAAGTAAATCTACATTAACAAGTAATAATCCAAATTATTTAAAGTTATAATTAAATTTATACAAGGAACCAAATTTATTGCATAAAATAATCACTTCGATCTAGAGTTATCAAATAAATTAATAAACATTTTATAATATTTGACAATCTAAAATATCTGAATTTTATAATAAATTTATGAACAAAATTCCGAACTTTTAAAAAGAAAAAATGAATTTTTTTGGATATCAATAATTAGGCTACAAAAATTATAAATTTTGTTAACAAATTAAGAAATTTTAACCAATTAATTAGACGAAATTAATCATGAAAAATAATTCACAATATTAATATTTCTCTAATTGAATTAAAATAATCACAACAAAACACATAAAGATCTAATCTTTCATGGTGACTATTATTACTATATGACAAGAGACTAACTAATACTACTGTAGGAATTAAGATGCAAATAGAGGAATGATTGAAAATGATTTTCAAACATCTAACAACCAGGATCTCATATATAGTAATACTAATATAGTATAATTAAATACTTACCCTTGTAGCATCAATTTCCTAGCAAGACGCGACTTCTCCTCCAAGTATGAGATTAAATGGCTTCAAGTGTACCCTCTCTAGTCATCCCACTAAGCAAGGAGTAAAAAATGTAAATTGCTAGAGAAATGGAGCAAGAACCAGTTTCTCTCTCTTTCTCTATAATCCACGGCCAAGGGGGTTTTTGGAGAGGGTTAGGATTTTTTCTTTTTGTCTCATCAAATGAAATAATCAATATCCCTAAAATGATCACCTAATATCTATATACCTTCTCCTACTTTACTTAGCCTTGGCCGAAATTCTAGGTGAATAACCACCTTTGGTTATTCTCCTAAACTTACTCTAGTTGCCTAATTTGTGTGACCTAATATGATTTAGATAGTTTAGCAATAAGTCTAATCCAATTAGGACTTATAGATTTGAAAAAATAGACAAGGAGAGTCCCGACCAACTATAGCCCCTCTGATAAAAACGATCCCAACTTTTGATTAATATTTAGCAATCCCAACCCCCCCCTTACACATGTGGTCCAAGTCGACCGGTGACCGGTTGAGCCAATAAAAAATTAACCCCTCGTTATTTTCCCTGTTTTACCGCATTAACTCCTTCAGCCATTTGCGTCCTTGTTCATCATCTTCTAATGTTGTCAAAAGCATCCTGAAACATCTTCAGAACAAAAATGATTACTTTCTGATGTCAGATGATCATTGGCACTCTTTAAATCTATAGTTGAGATTACATACCAAAATAATGAGAGAAACAGGGTGAACAAAAGATAAAAAAAATGCTTTATCTTTTTCCACTTTAGTGCAACAACTTTGACCAATAAAACATAAGACATACTGATGCAATTTGTGATGATCAAACGTTGTATTTATATTTGTATCCAACACTTTAAAAAAAAACTTCCAAAATATATGCTTTTCCAAAACATCAGTATAAGAAGCAAAGCTATACTTAAGCAAAAATTGTTTTAGGGCAAACTAAGGTATCAACGATGAATCGAAAAAACCTTTAACATATATAATTCGATGAAAAACCATATTTTCTCCAGCTTAATTACTATAATTTCCCTTTTCTTTGTAAAGTCATTGTCGTTGTATTTGATAAATTGTGGGTTTTGGTTGAATTGATTTTTAGACAAAAGGGTAAAAGGAAGGTAAAAGAATGTTCTTTTCGGGTGATCCATCGTCTCGAAAGCGGATTGAATTGGGGTCGAAGCTCAATGGAGATAGATAAGCAAAAGCTTTCTGAGCAAACTCGATTTGAACGAAATCATAGATTGTTTCAACGTCAACATAATTTTGTTGCTGTTAAAAATTAAGGTTAGTTTTAGGGTTGGGGAGGAGGTTTCGAGGTTGGCAGGGGAGGGGCTTTCGGGGGGGGTTGAGGTGGCAGGGGAAGAGTAGGGGCTTTCTTGGATGACAGGCTAGCATAACAAGGGAGGAGGAGGGGGTAGCAGGCGAGAAAGAGCAGAGGAAGGGGCTGAATACGGGTGACAGGGGAGGAAGGAAGGAGGAGAGTGAAAGAGGTTAGCCTTGGCCGAAATTCTAGGTGAATAACCACCTTTGGTTATTCTTCTAAACTTGCTCTTATTGCCTAATTTTTGTGACCTAATAGGATTTAGATAGTTTAGCAATAAGTCTAATCAAATTAGGACTTATAGATTGGGAACAATTGACAAGGAAAGTCCTAGCCAACTATAGCCCCTCTGACAAAAACGGTCCCAACTTTCAATTAATACTGCGTAGTCCCAACTCCCCCCCCACTTTTAAATATGTGGTCCAAGTAGACCGATGACTTGCTGAGCCAATAAAGAGTTGACCCCCCTATTTTGCCCTTTTTTCCGCATTTACTCCTTCATCCATTTACGTCCTTATTCACCAACTTATAATGTTGTCCAAAGCATCCTGAAACATTTTAAGAAGAAAAACGATTACTTTTGGAAAAGAGATGATCATTTGCACTCTCTAAAGCTAGAGTAGAGATTACATACCAAAATAATGCAAGAAAGAGGATGAACAAAAGATATCAAAAATGCTTTTTCCTTTCCCAATTTAGGGCAACAACTTTGACCAATGAAACATAAGACATACTAATGCAATTGACGAGATTGGTGATGATCAATCGTTGTATTTATAATTGTATCTAACACTTTTCAACAAAACACCCAAAAATATTTGCTTTTCCAAAACATCAGTATACGAAGCAAAGCTAAACTTCAGCACAACTTGTTCTTAGGGCAAACTAAGGTGTCAACGATGAATTGAAAAAACCCTTAACATGTTTTCTCTAGCTTAATTACTATAATTTCCTTTTTTCTCTGTAAATTCATTGTCATTGCATTCGATAAATATGGGTTTTAGTTTAATTGATTTGTAGAGAAAAGGGTAAAAAAGGAAGGTAAATGAATGTTCTTTTCTGGTGATCCATCGTCTCGAAAGCAGATTGATTTGGGGGTTGGAGCTAAAAGGAGAGAGAGATAAGCAAAAGCTTTCTAAGCAAACTCGATCGGAGCGAAATCGTAGATTGTTTCAACGTCAACATAATTATGTTTCTATAAAAATTAAGGTTAGTTCTAGGGTGGGGGAGGAGGTTTCGAGGTTGGCAGGGGAAGGGGAGGGGCTTTCGGGGGTGGGGGGGTGAGGTGGCAGGGGAATAGTAGGGGCTTTCTAGGATGACAGGCTAGCAGGACAAGGGGAGGAGGAGGGGGTGGCTGGGGAGAGAGGAGAGGAGGAGTGTGGCAGAGGAGGGGGCATAAAAAGGGGTTGCAGAGGAGGAAGTAAGGAGGAGAGCGAAAGAGGAGGAAGAGGATAGGAAAACCCGTAAATAAAATAAATAAAAAAATTTAACCGCTCCAGCACGTTACTAACCTGCAAGACCACGTGTATGAAGGGGGGTCAAAGTTAGACTCCTTAATATTTATCGAAAGTTGGGACTGTTTTTGTCGGGAGAGGGGGGTATAGTTGAGACTATCCTTGTCAATTTTTCGTATGGATTGTAGTTGGTTGTAGCAAAACTCTACAACCACTTATATATCTAAATTAATTATTCTCAATAATTATCCTATATTCTATTACTAGTAATGGCTATACTTGATGAAATGACATATTCTTTCAGCATAAGTATGGTTTTGGTTCGTATTTTTGATCTCCTGAAATGTTGTCTTCATAAGAAAAAAGTATTGTTTTAGTGCTCAAAAATTGTACTTTGGAAAGCTAAAAAATTAGCTTTTGGGATAGACGTTAGCTATTGAATAAAGAATATAGTTCATTTTTATTATTTTTCTAAACCAACAACTAGTTTCAATGAATTATACTCCAACTTCAAATTATTTTTTGCTCAACACTTAAGGGGGAATTTTTTTTTTTGACACCATTTCAAAAAATAATTATTACAAAGCAAAATCCAAAATTGTGCAAACACCAATTGCGGAATTATTTTTTGTTAAACACCAAAATGAGAATTTCTCTATTTTTAAACAACATTTCAGGAAATCGCTCGATTTTTAGTTTACTCCATATCTTTACAATAGTACTTCTAATAGTACTAAAAAGTGGTTTAAGAGAATTATTTTAAAAAAGAATCATGTATTTATACTAGAAAGTATTTAATTGGTAGAATAAAATTGTTTATTTGCAATAATGATAATAATTTGTAATTACTAAAAACTGGCATGGTGGAATAATTTTTTAACTTCATTTTTGTTTAACTCTTATAGATTGGAAAAACTCCTAGACTTTAACAATTGGAGTCCAAAATGGACTTTAACATGTAATAAAAAAAATATAAATATGGTATTGGTATAAATAGATCTAACCGACATTAAAGTCTGTTTAATTAGTACTACCAGTAGAGGATGAAGGTTGACATAAAGAATGATCCCTAATTTTCCCTTCTTACAAGGGAGTTTTCCTTACCCTAATAAACAAATAGTACTACCAATAATACTTTTGGGTTATACAAAAAAAATAGACTGATGAACAAGAAAATTTTTAGTTGGTACTATAAAAGGTTAATTCAAAACTCGAAAATCTTCTAATGATATATTATCTTTTATTTTCTTTTGAGGGATTCAATGATACTTATTCTGGTAAAACTGAAAAGTGTTATAACCGATAACAATACTATTTTAAAAAGAATCTTTTATTGGTCTAGAAAATGTTTAGTTGGGAAAAACAAAATTATGTCGTACAAGTAAATGTACCAATTATAAATTAATAATACATGTAAGAGTAATGATAAGTGCTCTGATGGAACCATTTTACAACTTCATGTTTGTTTGCCTTGCGAAAATACTAAGATTACCCTTGTTGGAGCTCTATTGGGGCCTCCAATTGTTGATTATTGAGCCTTTGAAAGTTCGCTGTATTTTCAATTTGGGTGAGAGGGTCCCCTCGATCTCTTGCTCTCTACTCTGTCTCCTATTATTTTACATGCTGATAAAGGTTGAAAATATAAGTCCATGCAGAATCCTACATAAGGTAATGTCTTGAAAAAAAAATCACAAAAGACAGTTTGGTGTCACTTTTTCTAAAAAGGTATTTTTTTTCAAAACGTAATATTTAGATGGTAGTTTATCACAAAATTTCTTTAGCATAACAAGTATGAGAACATCATCTGTCACTTCCAATGATGACGTATGAGTTAACCATCATTATTATCATTTGTCCATTGATCCAAGAATGTAAGCTACAATTCTTTGATGGGAGAACTATCATCTTTCCTTTCGAGTATTACAACTTGGTAGCTAGCAAATACGTTATACGTCCGAATTTGATGCTTTTCGTTTTACATGATTTATTAGAGCATCCAAAACGTAGAGGAACTAACATGCTCCAAAGCTTTTCTCTCCTCTATATGGCCATGATCTGCATTATGGAATGTTGCCTAATATTTTTTTGGTAAAATGTAAGAATATATTACCAAATGCAATAAAAGCCATCATCAACACCAGTACATGCACCAGTGAGTAAAATACCCTACAACATCCAACGATACCACACTACAAACAAAAGAATCTTAAACAACTAAATTTAAGACCCAGCATTTTTCACTATCGGACCACTTCTCATTCAATCGTGATCTAGCCCTAAGATACACATTTGTCTGAATATATTTCACAACTCTTCTAGGCAGCTGAACAACATCATTGCAAAGTGAGTGGTTCCTTGCTCTCTAGATATAGTAAACAATAGCAGCTAAGGTAATGTAACACATCTGTTGTTGTCTTCTACTTCTGTATCTCATCCCCCACTTCTCCCAAGCTGTGTACAAACATTCATTAGTAGCAGCCCTGATATTGAGCCATTGCATAACCAGAACACAAACCTCCCTACTAAAAGGGCATCTAAAAAACAAATGCAGACAACTTTCGTGTCCTTGATCACGTAATAAGCTTGAGTATCGTTGCATATTCCTGTAGCAGCCAACCTTTCCCTAGTTCTAACCCTACCCAATGCAACCAGCCAACCAATGAAAGCATGTTTAGGAACATTCATGTTATTCCAAACCTAATAATGTCACTGACCTTTTCAAACTGCCCTTTCACCCAATTATACCCCTCTTTAGCAGTATACTTCTTTGAACCATCTCTCCAGCTACTAGTTCTGTTATAAGCATCCTTGAAGATGTCTTTAGTTTTACGTATATCCTTCCATATCCAACTAGCAGACCCTCGAGCTTGGTAGTCCCACCAATTACTCTGCTTAATATAGATGTCATGAACCCATTTGATCCATAAAACATCCTCTTTTTGAGCTACCTGCCACACAAATTTACCCACTGCAGCTGCATTCCATGTAATACAATCTCAAATGCCCAAACCACCATTCTTTATAGGAAGACAAACCCATGACCAAGCCACAAGATGTGGTTTATTCAGATACACCTTCCCTTCCCAAAGATATGCTCTACAAATTTAAGTGATTTTGTTAAGCACACTTTTAGGCAATAAGTATGTATAAAGACTCAGTAGCCCCAAGTTTACAAGAGTTACTCTAGTTGCATAAGAAAGATGCCTAGAACTCCAACATGTAATTCTTTTCAACATTTTATCAACCAACATATCACAATCACACCTTGTTAACCTCTTTGAAGTAATAGGGATCCCTAAGTATCTGAAAGTAAATTATCCTCTCTGAAAACCTGTAACTTAAAGAATCCTGCTTTGAATCTCCCCTAGAACATTCTCATAATAGACAGCAGTCTTAGCTTAGCTAGCTTTCAATCCAGATGTTTCAGCAAAAGCCTTTAAAGTTTTCTTCATAAGCATTGTTGACTGAATATCCCCTCTACTGAATAACATCAAATCATCAGCAATATAATGATAAGATGATTTAATGAGAAAGAAGCACACCTATGATGGAGTTGGAATTCTGCATAAGTCTAGTAAAATACTCCATAGGAATGACAAATAGCAGAGGGGATATAGGATCCCCCTGCCTTAAGCCTTTTTTACCTTTAAAGAATCCACACAACCCTCCATTGAAACGTAGGGAATAAGTTGGAGTAGAAATACAACAGATTATCCAGATAACAAAAGTATCAGGGAAGTTTAAGCAAATGAGCATTCTCTAATAGATTCCCAATCCAAGGAATCACATGCCTTCCTCATATCCATTTTATGGTACATCTAGAAGGCTTACTCTTCCTATTGTAATGCTTCATAATATCTTGATACAGAAAAATATTATGAAGAATTACTCTGCTTTCCACAAATGCACACTCAGCAGGACTAATCAACATAGGCAACACTTTTTTCAGCCTATTACACAAAATTTTAGATATGACTTTATAAACCACATTGCAACATGCAATAAGTCTGTATTGAGTCACATCCACAGGTTGATCGCATTTAGGCACTAAACAAAGAATGGTAGCATTAATTTGTTTAAGTAACCTGCTAGTCTGAAAAAAATCCATAACAGCTACTATTAAATTTGGACTAACTTGCCGCCAGGCCTTCTTGGAAAAACAACTTGTATACCCATCTGGGCCAGGTGCTTTCACAACATCAATATCAAATAGGGCCTGCTTCACCTCCTCACTAGTGATAGACATACAAAGGTGATTTTGCTGCTCCTGATTAAGAGTAACCCCCTCATTCACAATAGTCTGGCTAACGTTCTTCCTCTCAGCCATACATGCACCCAGCAACCCTTCATAAAACTGTAAGAATGCACCTTCCAAGTCTTGCTGATTCTCCACCCACTCACCATTTATATTTTTGATTCTATACACATGATTATATGCTCTCCTTTTCCTCAGACAAGCATGAAAATAGGTTGTGTTAGCATCACCTCCTCCTAGCCAATCTTGTTTCACATTTTGCTTCAAAAAACTCATTCTTGCATTATGTAACCTCTCATAATTTCATTTTGCTTCCTTCTCCAGCCTGTAAAGATCATAATTATGAGGTTCTTCATGCAACTGCATCTGAATAAGCTTCAACTTCTTACTAGCTTCCTCAGCTTCATGCTCTATATTAGCAAACCTAGTCCTATTCAACTCTTTTAGCCTAGGCTTCAAACCTTTCAATTTTGTCACTGATGAGTTTGAAAATGATTACCGCAAGTGCATGGTGCCTGTTGTTAGCATAGACTTAGCAAATACGGGTCGATCCCACAGGGAGAGGATTTCTATCGATTTTCGCTTAATTATATTTAACTATCTCAGGAAAACGAATATTTTGTTTGAGCAATAACTAAACTAGGAACAAGTAATAACAAAATTATGGTTTAATCAATAAATTAAGAGTAGGGCATATGTTCGGTCCACCATGCTTATACCAATCTAAGAATACAAATTAAATCAATAACGGATAAACTAGAGGGTGAGTAATTAAAGAATTGGTTAATCCTTCGGTTGGGTATAAACACTTTTAATTCAACCTATGCAGTACGATCGCTAAAGTATCTAGAACTGCCAATTGTATGAAGCCTCTAAGACTATGCTCTTTGAATTCTAATTCCTATTAGCAATTTAATTAACTTTTGATATCGGCCAATTACAAGAATCAAACTATTTAAACTTATCGATTGGAATTACTCAAAACCCTAATTTTATAAATCAATCAATTTCAAAGTATAAATATCATGGTATAAACATGGCTTCCATCACTTCACCCCAAAAAAGAGACTACTCACTCATAATTGAAATAACTAAAGCAAAATTAAAAATTAGAATTCATGATTTAGAAATAATGAAATAATAATGAACGAAAATAATAAAGAGGAATACAATAGCAAATATTAATAAAGAAGAAAACAATGAAAAATACCTCTAGAACTTGAATTAATGGAAGAGAATAAAAACTAGGGTTCCAAGGAAAGAGATGAAGAGCCAAACGTAATATTAGAGTTCTCTAGGAATAATAATCATGAGAAAGAAATAAAATAAACCCTCTTTATATATTCCTCTAATCTAATCTCCAAATAAATGAAAGAAAATAAATAAGAAAATAAACTAATAAAGAAAGTTTGATGATTGGTCGATGGTAGCGACAACGGCCACAAGCCCTTATCCGCATCAAAGACTTAGGCGAGTCGAGTCAGTCGACCGTTGGGTGCTGGCAAGCCAGCGGGCCAGGCAGCATTGCAGTCGCAAGAGCGAAGAGGCAACCCATTGGGCGCTGGGCGACGACAGCTTCTTCCGAAGGCTATATCTCGAGCTCTAGGCATCGTCTATGGGCGTGTGACCTAGCGTTGCGAAGATCTTCAAGTCTAGTTTCCAACTCAACTTGAATAACTTCAATCCAATCTGTAGACCTCAACTTCTGATCAAAAGAGTGAACATGTGTCGGTTCTTATCACTTCGGGACTAATGTATTTCTTCGCTTTCAACTCAAATTCACTCTCGAAAGATATGTCGCGATCCTTATGGAAGCTACTTCACTTAATATGATTATAGGGATAAAGAAAAGCATCCACGAGCATATATTCATCGATCAAAACCCACCATTCATCAACTTCGATTGCAAGAATTTTCCAATTCATCCAAAATTGTTTCGAAAGCGTCCAAATAGCTATGAAACTACCTGAAACATTAAGAAAACGATAAACAAAGCATAATAGAGCACAAAATGGATAATTCATGCTAATGACACCTAAAATGCAACTATATGAACTAATATGCTCTAACAATGTAACCTAAATGTGCCTAAAACTTTATATAAAAATAATTTATCATTCACCAATCTATACATTGCAACATCCTAAACCTCCTGTTGCCAATTACTCTAAAAAATAGCCCCAAACTCAGGATCTAAAGCCCACATATTATAGAATTTGAAGGCTTTAGGCTTGGAACTCACATTGTTATCCAACTTCACCATACAAGGGCATTGATCTGAGATGCTTTCAGGAAGAAAATTAACACTTACATTCTGAAATATATCCTCCCACTCTTCATTGATACACACCGTATCAATCTTTGAAAAACCTCTATCCAGTCCATCCTATTTATTTGACCAACTGAAAAAAAGCAGAACTCACAGCTTCATGTAACAAACAATCTCTAAGACACTATCTAAAATCTGCAATTTCCTCAACTGGAATAGCATACCTTATTCTTTCATTGAAATTCAACACATTGTTAAAATCTCCACCAATTAACCATGCCCCATTGTTAAAAACCATAACTAAGCTCTATCTTTAACAACATTAGCTTCACACACCATATTAAGGAAGAACTTCTTATCTGATGCTTTATGATACACCTCACAGTGTAAAATTTGGTCAGTCACAATTCTAATATTCACATCAAATTTAGTAGGAACCCAAATCAACCATATCCTCCCCTGTGAAAATTATAGTTTGTAACCACACTCCAATTATCACAAACTCTATTAAATACTTTATGAAAATTACAGGCTTTCACTCTTGTTTCTATTAGCCCAAATAAACCCAGGGAATGTTGGTTCAACAAGACCCTCACATCACCATGTTTATTAGGACTATTAAGCCCTCTTACATTCCAAAAGCTTATACTATCGATTAAGTGGATTACTCATCTTCTCCCCATCCATAGAAGTACCTACCTCATCAGTTGTACCAGGTGGTTGTTCAGTCCTTGATACAGAAACATCTTCTCTATCAGTCACCTTTGCTGCCCCTAAAACAAAAGCTTCAACTGCAGAATTATTTACAGTCACCAGCACCCTGCTTTCAGTATTATCAGCACCATGAGTCATACCCACCTCAATATCTCCTTGCCCAACCAAAATCTCATCATCCTGTTGCATTACCCAGCTTCATCTTCCCCACCATTCTCATCAATAGTAGGTAATTTAGGCTGTATCACCTATTGTTTAGCCTTCTGAGGCTCTTTTACCACCCAAATCTTCTTAAGTTGCAGTTTGCTCTTCGCTATTTCAAACCTCTTCTGCCTGCTCTGCTCCATGGTATGACCCACTCCTCTACAGTTTGAATAGATTATAGGCTTACATTCATACTCCACCTTCTTGCTCTGAAACTGACCCTTCTAATTTGTGAAAGTTATCACCTCTGGAAACTGTTGGTCAATATACATCTCTACTAAAATTCTAGCATAAGCTAGCATATCTTTCTGAACTGTAGCTTTATCTGATCTAATAGAAGTACCAATTAACCCAGCTAGTTTAAACAAAGAAGATTGTCCCTAATACTTCAAAGGTCAACCAGGGAATCGCATCCAAGTGCGAACTATTTTTACATCTTCAGCATTAATATCCAGATTAGGTGACCAACGTTTAATTATAATTGGTTTCCTATCATAAAGGATAGGACCAGCAACCAGCTTTATCTTTATCCTCCACAGTTCTGAACTTCACCATGAACACACCATTCTCCAACATAATAATTTTCTGCACCCCATATTGCCTCCAAATCCTTCTAATGAATCCATCAATGATTCTGAAAGGAGGTTCAATCCCCAAAATATAACATACCACAACAGTTCCCCAATATTCAATTTCAGGTTTAACATCCTCTATAGTGATTTCTACCCTTTTTTAGGTAATATTTACCCTATTTTCACGAGACCCATTTCTAGTTAAATATAAACCTCCTTCACTCAACTGATTAAATAGTGAATTACACCAAGTAGCTTGATTAGAAGCAGGCATACCTGGGTGACTCACTAGCTGTTGCATCGGGTATGGTGTCGGATTAACTGGAAATGATGTTGAATCAACTCAATCCAACTAGCCGTTAGACTCTTCGCTGCTTCAAATGATGCTGAATCCAGCTTAGACATGGATGCTTGTGAATAATTATCATCCTCTTCTTCAGATGTCCAGCTCAGCGCCGAAGTTTCTTGTATTTCATTAACATCCTTCATCTTCCTAGCATCCCCCGATTGAGGCTTACGCAATACCTTTTTCCTTCTGTGCAATCACTAATTGTTTCTGCTTCCGATTGTTATTCTTCTGACCTACCTGTCCTTTCTTAGCACCTTTTGCCATGGCATTCAGCAGATTCGAGGCACCAATAAGTAATAGGAAATCAGTTTAGAAAATCGCAAAATCTAGAGAGAAGGGAGAGTTTCTCTCTCTAGACATTCTATGCGCAATTATATGGGAATTAATGTTAACTAATATTCTAGCATGCTCTAAAATTGGGGCAAGTACCCAAGTAAAATAAAAAAATAAGGACTACATGCGGCAAACGAAATGATATGAGATTTGATATTATTTGGCCAAAACAAGAATATGCGGTGAAATAAGCAAATGCAAGAGAAATAAATTACTAGCAACCGTAGTATTTAGAGGAGCAAAAAATATATTGGGGAAGATAAGGGAATACAATTAGTGGAAAGTGAGGTCAAGGAAGGAAATGAAGAAATTAAGAACATAGAAATAAGGGAAATTCCCAATGGGAGGCTCCTATTCTGGAGAATTCCCAATGGTAAATTCAACTTTTTTTCCCATTGCTAGGCCTCAATTTTCCTAATTTACCCAAAAGTAGCATTAATGAGGCTTAAACATTAATTTCATTTTTAGTTTTAATACTTCTGCTAAGTTTTGCCTAACCCCTACTAACCATGGTTTATTTAGGTCTAGACTCCTAACTGACTAACAAAAATTTTCATAAACCTATATGGATGGTAGTTAAAAGTCATGGAAGTATACATTACTACTATATTAGTAGTGTAAATTGAACAGTGATAACCAGAAATCTATAAGGATGGTAGTTGACAAAGAAACAACATCCATATTTTTTTTCATCTACAGATTTATCTATTCGTGAGTGAATAGCTCAAGAATAAATATAACAAGCATGACAGTTTTTGTAGTTGGATAGTTCTAGAATGATTAGATATAGTTTTAGTGTTGATCCTTGAATATGAATTAAGGGCTTCACATAATCACATCCTTATGCATCGTGAGACTCTAGAATCCTTATCTATGACAAGAAACGACCTCGCATCATCACGGGCTCGTAGAAAGTGCAAAACTGTGGAGGTGATTGGAAAATTTTGAGATCCAATTTACCGGCTGTTAGGAGTCTAGACTTAAATAAACCATGGTTACTAGGGGTTAGGCAAAACTTAACAGAAGTATTAAAACTAAGCATGTAACGTTTAAGCCTCATTAATGCTACTTTTGGATAAATTGGGAAAACTTAGGCCTAGCAATGGGATAAGAAATAGAGTTGAATCTACCATTAGAAATTCTCAAGAATAGGAGCCTAACATTATATTGGGAATTGGATAAACCTTGCATTATGCATGCTTTTGAGATTCCTATATATATGATATCATTGAAGACATGACCTGCTAACTGTCAAATTGCTATGGAACCTAAATTTTCCATTTTATAGTGATGTATCCTCTAGAGTTTTGAGCATAACTGACTGAAATTGAAGTCAAGAACACGTACTTGATTGGATTGAAAACCCAATATTTGACGCCTTTCTTTAAGCATGGATACTCGCACGAAGTCTTAATTACACTCCAACATAGAATTTAAACTAGTTATGAAGCTTCTGTAAAAAAAGTTTAAATGTATATCAACCTCCATGTAAGGAGTTAAACTAATTCACTGAGGCTTTATGCTCATCATCATTGAAAAAAAAACATATTATTAACTAAATATAATTTTCATCTGTATATATCAATGTTATTTGGCCAAAATTTTGTTTCAACCAATAGAAATAAGTTAGATAAGTTAAAATCACTAGTTATATTAAGTATATTATAATCTGATTTAAATGATATGAGAGAAAACAATAGGAAAGCATAGATAGAAAACTAAAGCACATTCAAAATAAATGGTCGGAAAGGTACAATCGAATTAGAAACAAATTAATGTAGATGCTTATATATCGGAATAGACATATGAGAAAATTTTATATTTCTTTCAACCATGTGCCAACTACTTATGGTTTTATTTGGCATGCAGAAGCTATTACAAGTGCACAAATCCAAGATGTGGGGCAAAGAAGCAAGTAGAAAGGTCCATTAATGATCCTGAAACTCTTATAATTACTTACGAGGGGCTTCACCTCCATTTTGCGTACCCATATTTTTCTAATAGCCATTCTCAACAAGTAAATCCACCTTTAAAGAAGGCAAATAAAACATCTCTAGAAGATCTTCGGGAAGACATGCAAAAACAAGAAGTCACACATCAAGCAGGTGTAGAAACAAAGGATCCCTATCAAAGTCCTAAAACTGATACTCAACAAGCATTAGTAAGCTCTCAAGGATTGCTTGAAGATGTAGTCCCAATACAAGTACGAAACCCATCAAAGAGAAGCATGTTTGATATTAGTTCCGCGTGTTCTACTTTTCTTCCTTCTTTTATCACATCTTCCACTTCTCTTACCTCGTCGCCCAATTATTTCCCTTTGCTTTGACTCAAGAAGTTGTCCTTAGTTCTACCATTAACTACTTATTCCACCTCTAAATTATATTATCGGTTTTATGATGTAATATACTCCGCTTTTAGATTAGTTTACTGAAAAGAAATATTGGTTGACAAAAAAATAAAAATATATATGGTTGCAATAATATTAATGGTGTACAAAAGGATTAAATCATTTCTATTTAGCACTTAAAACTACAAAAAGTGCTAGCAATTACTAACTATATACTTATGTATTACAGTAGTGCATTGTTACTTATTGACTAATGTTACACCCATTTTTAACTTTTGGGCCACCAATCTCTATGTGAAGGAGCAAGCCCAATTAACTCTAAATATCAAGCCCAAGTTGCAAAAAAATTACGACCCAAGCAACCAAAACAATAAAATGAATATCTCACACTGGCGCTACAGGATCATAAGGAGTAAACGAGAAAACTGACGCTAAGGATGGTTAAGCAATTAGAGGCGCGTAAAACAAGAAATATCGATTAAAGCACTAATTGGAAAAGGAAGTGGGGAAATATTCAAGCATATAGGCATGAGCATGTACTATTAATACAACCCAACAAGTCATTCCATTAATGGATATGAATATCAAATGGCAAGAGGACATCAACATTAAACAAACTATTATCTTCTAGATTTCTTAGCTTTAACTATTGGCGTTAGTCTTAGCATCTGGGCTCAGTAGCCTAGATTAGGGTAGTGACTCAGTTTCTCTCGTGTATTTGGGCTAATAATTTGGTTGATCTTCTGCAATTGACAAGTTTATGATAGCGGTAATTTCGTCTTCTACCAATACTCCTTGCAATTGTCCAACCTCAATATATCTTTTGTTTGTGCTCGACTAAAGTAAGGTTTACCGAGTTTAATTGAGTCTAGCTATAGAGGAGGTTTGTGGTTTGTGGTGTCGTGGTGAGTCAAGTTGTAAGTACATGAATTTGTATGAGGTTCGATATCTGGTCTCTTAGTCTACTCTTATAATTATGATATCTTTCATATGCCCGAATATCATGTCTTGGAGGTTTAATGGTTAAAATATCTAAATCTTGTATAGAAGGGTATCTTACTCTTTCCTTGTGAATTTTTTTGGTTTGCTTGAGGAGCAAATGTTTAGCTTGAGAGAGTTTATCATTTAGTTGCATATTAGGGTGCATTTTCATGTAGTATTAGAGCATTTACATTGTATTTGTGCATCCCTTTTTCGAAGTTATGTTGGTTTCATGGGTTGTCTGGTCTTTTGATATAATTTCAGGTAAATTATACTCCAATGCAAACATAAGAGGATTAAACCACATAGATGATCTATGAAACGATATATCATATGCCTGAAATGGATTGGAATTGAACAAGATACAACCACTTTTTTATAGTTGGGTGATATATGACACCTCTTCACTATTTTGCTCATAACTTTTTGTATAACTATGACAATGAGGTAATTTCAACTAGGTTCAAAACTTATAGACACAAAATTGTGTCTCCCTATTGAGTACCCAATGATGAAACATACCGTCGTCCTAATTGGTCCGGTCCAAAGGAAGAACAATCAAACGAGCTAAGTCAAAAAGCGTTTTGAAAACATAAAGTCTATTTATTAAATCCAAGCACAATTTTAAAGGCCTGCTATATATTCCTGATAATTATTTGTATCTTTAGTATTCTTAATAATTATTCTCTATAATTATTTTCTAAAGGATAATTTGAGAATCATATTTTTATTCCAAAAGATAGGTGATTTTGGACTTTAAAAGATATTATTTCATCAAGGATAAAAAGGAACCTTTAAATGAACAAAATTCGGTCAGATCTACGGATGCGCACCGCTCCCGGATGCGTTTGGCGCGCCGATGTTGAGCACGCGCAACGTCGATGCCGTACATAATAACCAAAAACGTAAAGCAGACGTGCTAGACGCACAAGCCATGCGCGGCGTGTACGACTTTTCCTTATCTCTTCGTGTTGTTTCCGGTTTCCTTTGCCTATAAATAGCTGTAATTTCTAATGCTTTTCAAACTCTTTTCCTACGACTTTAACAATTCACATTACACTCCAACACTTACAACACACATACATACACATCATATTACACTCAAACATATTTAAACTACATTCAAACTCCCTCGATTTGCGTTGAAGCTTCAAGATTGCTTCTTCTACAGATCGTCACATAAGACCCAAGCGACAAAGGTATAATTTCCGAGGTTCAATTCTGATTAATTCCTTTTTTTACTTTACTAATAACCTATTTGTCATGATGTAGATCGTTAAAGGAATATAATTAACACTTTCTTGTATATTCTAATATCTACTCTTCTCTTTATTCAATTTTTCAATACATCATTATTATTCATATACATGCTTGAATGATTTAATGCTTTCATCACCGCACATGTTTATTTTTTATAATTAAAGACCTAAATAAATGTTCCAACGCTGAATTTAGGTAATTTGGACAATTGGATTAGGTTCCCAGTAATTTGATTGCATAATAACATTTCACTAAAAATTAGTCTTTTGTTTGTTCAATGAACTGACATAGATTAATTTTACATTGCATTAACATATCATGTGGTTGTTTAATTGCATAAATATTAACATGAATCGATATTATGCAGGAGCCAACAATGGGTAAATTTGATTCCTGATCATATTCGAATCCTTACCCCCGAACTTAATTTTTTGGTTCATTGACCATTCATGGAGTCATGACGGGGAAATCTACATTGGATATGTCCCAAAGTTAACTCGACGATTTGTTAATATCCAATTAGGATTATGAGTCTTCCTTTAAAGACTTGTTGACGACTTCTTTATTTCAAAACATTTTTATAAATAAAACCTTTACAAGAGGTAGTTTAATACGCGCTTATCCCGTGTAGGCAATAAAACCCCGCCTACAGTTTGGCGACTCTGATGGGGAGGATTTGAAAATCAATTTTTAATGATTGGGTGAACCTCAAAAAATAAGATTCATACTTGTTTTATGCTTTTAAATAACATTGCAGTTTTCCATAAGCATGGCTATTTCTCTGGGCCACTATAAGGTCATTGTCCATACCTCATTACCACATGTTCTATGCATGAGGCCACCTCCGGGGTTTGCGCTTTGTCCCTCCAAAAAGCTTCCTGAGCGAAAGTGTTGGATCTTAGTCATAAGCAAACCTACCCAACCATGGCATTGCTCCCTTATTCCTGACTTAGGACTGGAGTGTGTCTTACACGTGGCCACCTTTTTAAGCAAAGGTACAAAGTGTGGGATCAATCACTTTGTCATGTACCCTATTAAGCCTTAACCAAAGCCTGACCATAGTATGAAACATTGATCTTGACTTTAGGTTGGAACTGCATACTATTCTTGCCTATATGACATTATTGATTGCTTGTTTGCTATGTTCAACATGCTTTCCCCTCGTATTTCCTCTCGAATTAGGCTAGAAATCATCAAAAAACGACAAATACATCGTTGAAATAAAAAAAAATATGGCACGCGACATGCTTGTGTGTGGCACAAGCTGTTCAAACTTTTTGCGATTCATTTTCATCAGTCTATTTGTCGGTTTTTTATCTATCTTCGATTATCGTTCATGATCACTTTTACGTCATGTTTTTTAAACAAAATTAACCTAATGCAAAGATAGAAATCGATCTTTTCACGTTGATTCTATCCTAAAAAGTACATCCAAATAAGTGATCATGATAGAGTTAGAGTCGTAATGCATGTCTACCTCATCCCATCTTATCTCTTCTATCCAACTTAACTCTATCAACACATCTATCCTATCATATTCCATCCCTTTAAAAAACATATCTTTTTCAAAATCTATCTCACACACTCTTCCATTCTATCTTTTTCGAAAATATTCACTAATCATCATCCTACCACACGTACAAAAATATTCACTAATCATCATCCTACCACACGTACAAAAATATTCACTAATCATCATCATCATCTTTTCCAATAAAATATAAAAACAAAGGGATCCCTTTCAAAAACAAATTTCGAACATTCTAACTCGGTCCAAACATCTTGATCCAATCCAATCCAATTAATCTAATCCATACATATCCACTCATATTAGGCCGATGTGCATTAGAGTCCATGCATTCATATTAGGCCCACTAGCATTAGTGTCCATCTTAGGCCCATATAAGTCAAGTTCATATCAAAATGTAGCCCATTTGCATCTTTATGTGAACTCTAGTCTATGTCAAGCCCATGTAGGCCCAATCTAAGTCTAATCCCAGTCCACTCTAATCTAAGTCCAAACCTAGTCTATTTTTAAAGTCAAGCTCGTGTGCATCTCCAGTCTAAGTCAAACCTACATGTTAATCCCAGTCAAATTCCAAACTTAAGTCCATAAAGACCCAATTCATTTCCTAGGTCTAGTTTGCATCTCCATGTAAGCCCTAGTCAAGTCTAGTTCTAAACTCTTATAGGACTAAGTCCAAAGCCTAAGCTCATAGAGGCCCAATCCAAATCCTAGGTCTAGCCCTATTCAAGTTTAATTCCAAACCAATATAGAACCCAGTTCAAAACTTAAGTCCATAAAGGCCCAACTCATGTCCTAATTCTAGTCAAGTCTGATTCCAAACCCATATAGGACAGAGTCCAAACTCTAAAACCTCTCAATCCTTATTGTTCAGCCTGCTCACCCTAAACGTAAGTTCAAATTCTAGTCACCTTTGAGTTTAGCTAAGCCACTCACCTCAAGACCATAACGACACCCTAGCGAAGCTAGTTATCCTTAAGACCTTAAAGGCAACCCTTGAGTTTAGCGAAGCTACTCACTGTTAAGACCATAACGACATCCTAGCGAAGCTAGTCATCCTGAAGACCATAACAACAACCTTTCAGTTTAGCGAAGCTACTCACCTTGAAGACCACAACGACATCCTAGCGAAGCTAGTCATCCTTAAAGACCATAACGGCAACCTTTGAGTTTAGCAAAACTACTCAATTTTCAAGACCATAACGACATCCTAGCGAAAATAGTCATCCTCAAGACCATAACGACAACCTTTGAGTTTAGCGAAGCTACTCACCCTTAAGACCATAGTGGCACCCTAGCGAAGGTAGTCATCCTTAAGACCATAATGGCACCCTCCGAGTTTAATGAAGCTACTACTACCATAAAGTCATAACACCCTAAATCCTCTAGTCTAGTGAACCTAGTCTACCTTAAGTCCACAATGGCCCAATCCTCAAGTTTAGCAAAGCTACTCCCCTCTAAGTCCATAACAACCCATTAAGTCTAGCGAAGCTAATAGCTTATCACCATAAAGGCCCAATCATCGAGTCCAATCTACTTGCATAGTCCAGTCCATATCTGCATTTGTATATAGTTAAGCCCATACTACTCCAAAGCCAATACCCATTCGAAATCCTCCATTTTCAATTTCCATGTCTCATTTCCGAAATCATTTCTTAAAACTTACAAGTAAGGTCCATTCGATATCTCTGAAGGACAGGTCGTGAGGTTATAACTTGGGAACGTCCAACAGAGAGGGAAAAAGGTCAACCCGCTCCCAGACTCGTCAAACAAATCTCACTTTTTCAGACGAGTCGTCTGAAACTTCTGAATCATCATCTGAAATGGGAGACACTACTAAAGAACTCAATGCCATCATTTCTCAACTCCATGAACTCTCATCCAGAGGAATAAGACAAAGAGCGCAAAGTACTAAGGGAAAAACTGATAACTGAGGAAGAAGAACGTGAAGAGACTCCACCACAATTACCTCCTTTCAAGTCCGAGACTAATTTAAGGTTCGAAAAACTCGAGCAATTAATTCAGTCAAATCCTGCACTCGAGAGTCATGTTCATGGACATGACATCATTGATCCTGGACTGAGGGAAAAGCTCCCTTTTTTTTTTGAAACAAGCGAAAAGCTCCCTAAAAAGGTAGAATTTAGTGACCTCCTAAAATTCAAGGGGGTCGAAGACCCAGGCGACCATTTGAGAGTCTTCTATGTCTCTCAAGGGCATGAGCAATGACCTGTTTGCTTATATCTTTCCCTTAACTTTGGATGCACATCCATCCAAGTGGTTCAGATCACTAAATAAAATAAAGCTGAATAACTAGGACTACATCAAAGTAGAGTTCCACAAACAATATCGCTACAATACTCAGCTTCCTATTGGTCTTCTTGCGTTGGAGTTAACTCAACAAAACCCCGAAGAAGACTTTGTTACCTTCCTTAATAAATAGAAGGAAAAGGTTGCACATATGACTAATAGACCATGAGAAGAGGATCAAGTCCGACTGGTGATCCGTTACAATCCAAGTACGAAGATCACATCAAATTCCAGCATATACAGTCTTTCCCGAAGCTCTATAAGGTTGGTCTACTGATTGAAGAAGAGGTACAAGCTTTTAAAAATAAGGGTTACAATATCAACAACTCTTTCAAGAAGAGTAACAATAACCCTTCAAGCTCGAATAGCAACGAGGTCCATGCCTTGAATACTGAAAAGAGGGGTTATCGAAGGCCTAAAAGAACCTTCACTCCTTTAGGCATGTCACTAGAAGAAGCATTCACTAGGCTTCATGCAAAGGGATCAATCCATCCTCTTGGCCCTACTCCAGACCCTACTCTAGAGAATAGGTTTAGGAAGTGGAATCCTAATTCCTAGTGCAAGTACCACCAAGGGAATGGGAATATGACATCATAATGTTGGACTTTGAAGCACACCCTACAGGACATGGTTGAAGATGGTAGATTGCCAGTTCCGCCTCTAGCAAGAGCGAACATCAACAGCAACCCATTGGTCAATGTCTCTATAGTGCAGGGTGCTTAGCCATTTAGCGCTAGTTCTTGGTTGAGTCAGCGAGTCCCTAAAACACCCCCAAATTACTCACTTTAGAATAAATAAATAATATTTGAGTAATTTGGGATTATTACCGCCACGTGACTATCACGCTTTCGGCAACTAACTACTAACTAACAAAATAACTTGCAGCGGAAGACTCTAACAAAAATAATAATAACTCTTTATTACTAGAAATAAATATTGTCTCAAACTTAAAACAAATAAAACATCCTAATCTAGGTGAAGATCCCCTTCCTAGTATGCTGTCATGCACATCCAAAGTTCACCTGCAAAGCTGCTTACCAAAAGGTAAACAGGGCAAAGCAAAATAGGAAAAAGGAAATACGCGTCAGTATAAAACTGAGTACGAAATGCACTAGATAAGTAACACATTTACTAGTTCGCAACATTTTACATTTTGAAAACTCCATAACTAATAATTCAACGACAACTTTTATGAACAAACTCTTTTCAAATAACTTGGATTAAATTAAACTTGAAAACAATTCCTCTTCTTATCTCACCTTCCTTTACCTAAGTGTGCACACCCCCAAGATAGTCATTCCATCACAGATCTATATCAAGGGGTAACAATAATTGCCAACAAGTGGACTTAGAAGCATGAACCCTTCTTGAAATTAATCAAGCGGTAATAATAATAATAATAATAATAATAATAATAATAATAATAATAATAATAATAATAATAATAATAATAATAATAATAATAATAATAATAATAATAATAATAATAATAATAATAATAATAATAATAATAATAATAATAATAATAATAATGATAATAATAATTATAATTATTATTATTATTATTATTATTATTATTATTATAATATGACTTGTAAGTCATGAACAAATCTCCTTTTCTCATAAATAAATTTTTGAACATCACTATTCTTTGTAATAATACTTTAAATTTCTAAAAAGGATAACAAAACTTTCATATAAAATGATTGATAAAATCATTCTTTCTTTTTATTTCCAAAAGTGAACAATAAAATGTTGTAACCATTTAAAACCAAATTTCTAAATCCATTCAACCATTAAATCAATAAACAACTTTAACACATAAAACCATATCTCAAAAGATCTAGCTACATAACGTACATTGATCTTGCACAAAGAGTACACTAGTATCTTCACTTAGTCTTATGCTTGAGCGTTCTCCTAACCAACCAATAATATAAAAATCTAATAAGTAACATATCACATGAACTTGATCATGAATCAAACATGAATTCTTACATAACCTATCACGAGCATAATATTTTTGAGTAAGAAACATGAAAATCTTTTACTTGAACCAAATAAAATTGGAACTTCAATAAAGAATACAAAACTAAAATAGATTAAGAAGAGAAGGAATAACCTTGAAGTAATAGAGTTTGGATTCTTCAAAGTTTTGGTGTGGAAAATATGGCTTAAGGTTTGGGGTATTTATAAGTGTAGAATAGGTAGTACTTAATTTCTAAAATTAAATAGTTTGTCACCTTCACCATAAATTAGGAGATTAAACCAAGATTTGTAACCTACACACTAATTAGGGAGTTTTGGAAAAATTAAAACCACCCCCTCATTAAGGGTGGCCAACCATCCTCTTTAAATTTTTTTTTGTTTTTAAAATCTCCATCATAAAGAAAAATCTTAAATATTTAAATGTTTAAAACTTATTCAATAAAAATTTTGACTAGGGTTTTAAATAAAAAAGTTTAACAAATCCAAGTTTGGCTCCATATTCCCGCCAAAATAATTTTAAACAAGTGAAATTATTAAAATACCCTTTGCTTAAATTATTTATTTTAGAAAATTAATATTTTAATTAGTTAAATAAATACTCAAAAATATGGGGTATTACAGTCTACCCCCCTTAAAAGAAGTTTCAACTTCGAATCTTAAGACAAAAATTCATAATCACTTTCCAAAAAAGGATTAAAATCTAAAATTGCAATTTCTCACTCAAATGCTCATGCCTAAAATGCATATAATGACTCAAAAATATGCTAAAATGCAATAACTATGGTAAAAGAACGAAACTCTATCGCATTCTACCCTCCTTAAAAGGAGTTACGACCCCGTAACTCGACAACTAATCTCGAAAAATAATGCCGGATATTTCTTGCGCATATCCGCCTCGGCCTCCCATGTTGCTTCCTCAGTGTGATGGTTTGACCACAATACTTTGACTAATCTAACATCCTTAGTCCGAGTACTTCTAAATTTACTATCAAGGATTCTTACAGGTTGCTCCTAATAAGTCAAACTATCATCTAACTCAATGGTCTCAGGTTGCAACATATGGGACAAATCTGTAATATACTTCCTTAACTGAGATATATGGAAAACATCGTGGACTCGGCTTAAGTCATTTGGCAAATCCAACTTATATGCCACTTTTCCGATCTTGTTTAACACCTCATAGGGCCCGATATACTTTGGGCTCAATTTTCCCTTCTTCCCAAAGCACATTACCCTTTCATTGCAGATATTTTCAACAATACCTTCTCCCCAACCTCAAACTCTTCATCCCTCCTGTAGGCGTGTTTTTATTTCGCCTACGCGGTGTGAGCACGTATTAGATTTGACTACCCCATTGTAAAGGTTTTATTGAAAATTATTTTAAAGTCGCCAACAAGTCTTTAAAGGAAGACTCATAAACCTAATTGGATATGGGAAATCGTAGGGACAAATTGTGGGACTTATCCAATGTAGATTTCCCCATCTAGACTCCATAAATGGTCAAAATGAACCAATGATTGAGTTCGGGGGTGAGGGTACGAATACGGTCATAATGAACCACGTTTGCCCATTACTGACCTTTACTAAATATAGATTCACAACAAATTTTATGTCAAAGAATAATCATATAATATTTTTATACACCCTAAAAATATTTAGTTTAGGTTGGTTCAGGAAACACATAAAAGACTATTTTTTAGTGACAAGTTATTATGCAATCAATATTATAGGGAACCTAGCAGGTTGTCCAAATTAATCTGATTAATGTTAGAACAATTCTTTAGGTATTGATTACCAATAATAACATGTGGGTGATAAAAATATGCAGGACAATCATTTAATATGAATAGAATAATCAGGCAAGCATATAATAAATACATAGATATGAATAATAATAATATGAATATAAAATAAAGTATAGAAAAAGGATTAGAACATACAGTAGGACGATTTTATATCAAAGATCTACATCATGAAATAAATGGTTAGTAACTTCAATATAAAAATAGAGAATTTATTCAAGGACCCTTAGGATTATACCGTGGCTTAGGTCTGCGAGATTGACAACCTTCGAGACGATCAATCGTGAAGCCTGAAAATCTGAAAATCTGAATGTCTGAAAGTATGTAGATTTGATTGTGTTTGAAAGGTTTGAGTTTTGTAGGGAAGTTTTGTAGTTCGTAGAGAGGTTCGTAAGGTATTTGTAATTTAAATTCGAGAGTTGTGTGTGAAATCCGTCCTGCAATCTGTACGAAAATCAGGCCTATTAATAGGGAAAACGAAACTGCGCCTGGCGCAGGCTGACGTAGACGCGACATGCCCAGTAGAAAGCGTACACGTGGTACGTGCTTTGAAAAAGATAAGAAAGAAAACTTGCGCTTCACGCAGAGCAGTGAGCCAGGCGCATGACTCAGTGTGTGGCACAGTGCCATGTGTCAGGTGCATATTGGTGCACCTGACACAGGTAGACTAAGCGGCGCCTGACGCAGCAAGGTGCGCCAAGCGCAAGGTTGTGCCAAGCGCAAGGTGGTGTGCCGGGCGCACCAGCCTGGCTTTTGGCAAACCTTTGCCAGCTTTTTTAGAAAATGCGTTTTAATGATTTTCTTTTATCTTTTAACTCCGAAAATCCGATTTTACGGGATAAAATCTGATTTTAATTATAAAAAATATCTTTGAAAATATTTATTTATTAAAATAAAACAATTAATTATTATTAAATAATTAATTGGGCTTTTCAAAGGATTGGGCTCAAAATACAATAAATTATCATGAATAATTAAATGGGCTTTAAAATAGGATTTTAACACTTTTCGAAATAGTTTTGGGATGGCTTTTCAGACTGCTCTGCCCTTGAGTCGGACCAATTAAGACCACGGTATGTTTCATCATTGGATCATTAAATGGGGAGACACGATTATGTGTCTACAGATGCCCCCACTTTGACTGAGGTTCAGGAAATCGAAAGTCAAAGTATACGATGTCGGGACGGAGAACGATTCTAAACGCTCTGCAGTTTAGAACTGATCTATATACGCCTGTCTCTGCAAAACAAAGTTAGTATGCAGGACAATAACTACAAGCAATCTGATTACCTACAGAAGAAGATGTTAGCAGATAGGTGCAAACAACTCAGATAAAGCACACAATGATGCAATAATGCGAACTTATACTCTCTAAGGATGCATGAGACGCAATGCAAGGATTAAGATTATGCAAAGCTAAGGGATGACACGTCATGCAAGGTCATGGTTATGCAAGACAAGAATGTATGAAATGCAATGCATGGTTAGGGTTTTGCAAGGCTAGGAGATCTGGATATGTAGAGAAATAGAATGATCATAAATGAATAGAATGATTTTCGAAAATCATTTTTAGTAAATAATCGGGTTCCGTAAACGAGGTCCGCAAATTACAACTCTTCGGGAATTTGATTTGAATTGGAGGAACCACCACACATAGGAAGCCCCCACTTCGGGTGAGCCTGTCTTGAATTTGGCATGTACTTGATCTGATATTATAATGTAGTTGATCTGTCTTGAACTTTGAAAGTTGTCCCTGGGGATTCTTCTTTGGGAAGTTGATCCAAGCAAAGTCAAATATCGTCAGAGAACATGGAATTGTCGGAGAGTCCTTCAGGGACAAGGAGAGCTTGGATTAAAAAATAAAAGGTTAAAATTTGTAGCTTAAATAAATGTAGGTGGGAAAAGGCTTTAATGAGGTTAGGTTCAGACTCGAGTCTATGTCGGGATCTAGAAAGAACATGCTCCTGAACTCTAGAAAATCAAATAGTTAGACCTTGACTATTTCTTTTTATTGAAGCGGTCCGACCTCGAGATGAGGATTCCTACATATCCTTGCGGAATCAGACCATTCGTAGTTCTGGATCTGATTTCTTTTTTATTATTATTATTTTTTTGTGCCCTAACTTTTGCCTAGGCCGCCCTTTCGGGTTTTTAACCTAGCGGGCTTGGACATACCTTGAAAAAGGAGTTAGGGTTGAATATGAAAGGTTGAAAGGTTTGAAGTTTTAGGTTTTGATGAAGGTTTAATTGGTTAGGATAATGTAAATATCATGGATTTGGATTATATGGGCTAAAGCTTTGATGGGTTGAAGGATTTGAATGAGGTGTAGAACTTGTGTGCAAGCCCCTCTAGCTTGACTTTTCATCTTGCCTTTGGCTTTTTTTTTTTTTTGCATATTTTCTTTTGCTTTGTGCGTTTTTCTTTTTTTCTTTTGCTCTTTTTTTTCGCACTTTGATCTTTTTCACTTTTTTTTTTGTTTTTGCCTGGCATTGATCTTTTTTATGTAGCAGGACTTGCACACAAGTTTATGGTTATGGGTATTGGAAGGTTTGAAGGTTGTTTATGGAGCATTGTGTTTTTTTTTTGTGTAGCATGGACGAGGATGTTTTATGGATGATGGAAGGTGATAGAGGAAGAGGGAATAACTCATAATCCAAAGTATGGCCCTTTTTTTATTTTTTTTTATTTCAGATCTCTTTTTATTATTATTAGTCAAGTTCATTAGGTGATTTAAATTTCATCATTGAATTAGAAGCATAGATAAAATGATGGAAGGCCAATGAAAATGAAAATGAAAATGAAAATGAAAATGCAATTATTTTATTAATCTGAAATAAATAGAAACAAGGCTTATTAGAAATAAAACATAGACTCGACAGGAAAGGAAATGAAGGAGCTAGGGGAGGGACTTTCCGACTCAACCTAGAAAACTAACGTTAAATGACCATGCCTGGGCATTATTTAGGCATTGCCCAAGGGGTTGCCGCTATTGCTGACTTTTGATGCAGGCGGAATTGGCAATCTACCGTCTTCAACCATATCCTCTAGGGCATGCTTCAAAGTCCAGCAGTGTGATGTCATATGCCCATTTCCTTAATGGTACTTGCAGTAGGCATTGGGATTCCATTTACTGGATCTTTTCACAGGAGCAGGGTCTGGAGTAGGGCTAATAGGCTGAAGTGCTCCTTTTGCATTAAGTCTAGTGAAGGCTTCTTCTAGAGTCATGCCCAATGGAGTGAATGTCCTTTGAGGTTCTTGATAACCTCTCTTGTCAGTAGTTAGGGCATTGATGTCGTTGCTTTTAGAGGTAGAATGGTTGTTATTACTCTTCTTGAAAGAGTTGTTGTTGTTGGAACTCTTGTTCTTGTTGGCTTGTACCTCTTCTTCGATCAGCAGGCCCATCATATAGAGCTTCGTGAAAGACTCTATGGGTTGGAATTAAATATGATCCCCATACTTAGGCTGCAGGTTACAGATCACTAGTCGGACTTGATCCTCTTGAGATGGCTTGTTAGTCATTTGTGCAGCTTTTTCCCTCCATCTGTTAAGGAAGGCGACGAAATCTTCGTTGGAATTCTGTTTAGTTAATTCCAACTCACGAAGGCCAATGGGAAGCTGAGTATTGTATATGTATTGTTTGTGGAACTCTTCCCTGATATAGTCACAATCATTCAGCTTGGTCTTATTCAGTGACCTGAACCACTTGGATGGATGTGCATCCAAAGTCAAGGGAAAGACATAAGCAACCAGGTCCTTGCTCATGCTTTTGAGAGCCATAGATATGGAGAAAGCTCTCAAATGATCATCTGGGTCTTCGACCCCCTTGAATTTGGGGAGGTCACCCAATGTTATCTTTTTAGGGAGTTTTTCCCTTAGTTCAGGATCAATGATGTCATGGCCATGAGCCAGACCCTCGAGCGCAGGAATTGACTAGATCAATTGCTCGAGTTTTTCAATCCTCAGTTCTGTCTCGGTCTTGCCAGGAGGTGGTGGTGGCGGTGGAGTGTCATTCTTCTCTTCTTCTTCAGTTAGTTTCTCTCTCAGTGCCTTAATCTCTTTGTCTTGTTCCGCAAGATGAGAGTTCATCAGTTGAAGTTGGGCCATGATGGCACTGAGCTGCTCATTAGCGTCCCCCATTTCAGATGATGATTCAGATGATTCAGAAGTTTCAGAAGACGCGTCTGAAAAGGTGAGAACTCGTTTGACGAGTCTGGGAGTAGGTTGACCTTGTATCCTCTCTGTCGGGCGTTCCCAAGTTATAATCTGACGACCTGTCCTAAATAGAAATCGAATGGACCTCGTAAATTTTAAGAAATGATGCTTTCAAAATGAGAAATGAAAATGAGGGAAGGAGAAATGGAAATGGAGATGAGAGATGAGAAATGAAAATGAAGGTGGAAATGGAAATGGGAAATGATTAGAAATGGGTATGATTATGGTTATGACGGCGACATGGGCCTAACTATATACAGATGCAAATGTGGACTGGACTGGACTGGACTATGCAAGCAGACTAGACTCAAAAGGATTGCCAATGCTAGCTTTGCTAGACTTAGGAAGGAATTGGCTTCGTCAGACTTGATGATTTTGGGCCATTATGGACTTAGGGTAGACTAGCTTCGCTAGACTCGAGGATTTGGACTGCTATAGATGTAAGATAGGAGTAGCTTTGCTAAACTTGGAGGGTGCCTTTATGGTCTTAGGGATGACTAGCTTCGCTAGGTCTAAAGGGTGTCGTTATGGTCTTAAGGATGACTAGCTTCGCAAAGGTCAATGGGTGTCGTTATGGTCTTAAGGATGACTAGCTTCGCTAGGTCAATGGGTGCCGTTATGGTCTTAAGGGATGACTAGCTTCGCTAGGTCAAAGGGTGCCGTTAAGGATGACTAGCTTCGCTAGGTCAATGGGTGCCGTTATGGTCTTAAGGATGACTAGCTTCGCTAAGTCAATGGGTGTCGTTATGGACTTAAGGGTGACTAGCTTCGCTAGGTCAAAGGGTGCCGTTATGGACTTAAGGGTGACAAGCTTCGCTAGACTTAATAGTTTGGACTTCGTCCTATATGGGTAGGGGTATTCATAAAAAATCGAAACCGAAAAAACGTACCGAAAAACCAAATAACCGGTCTAAAAGGGTGGTAACCGTACCGGTAAAAAAAAAGTTTTAACGGTACGGTTACCGAACCGGTAAAAGTAACGGTTAAACGGTACGGTTACGGTTATGATTTTTGAGTAAATGGTTAACCGAAAAACCGAAATATTTTTTTCCTCTATTTAATTATTTTGAAACTTTTTCCAACAATTAATTAAGTAAGAACAATTAGAGGAAGTATGTGATTATTTGGAAACTTTAGTACTAATATAAACACTATAATTAGGAAATGGAGTAAATTATTAGTGTTATTATGTCTTCCAATGGATTTATTATGCACTTTATAATACATTTTATATTAGAGTATATATAATATTAAAGTATAAGCACAAAAAATTAGAAAATATATATTTACATTAAGTAAAATATAATATTATAACATGAATAACTGTTAATGGTTTACCGAAAAACCGTACCAAAAAAGACGGTTAACCGCTAGGCGGTAACCGGTCTAAACGGTTACGGTTACGGTTTGTAAAAAGAGCGAACCGAAACTATCGGTTACCGAACCGAAATATTGTTTCGGGACGGTTAACCACCCATGAACACCCCTATATATGGGTTTGGAAATGGACTTGATTTAGGAAATAAGTTGGGCCTTATATGGACCTAATTTTGGACTTAGTCCTATATTGGTTTGAAGTTAGACTTGGAAAATGCACATGGTCTTGACATTGGAAATGGATTGGAATAGACTTGGACTGGGCTTGACATTGGAAATGGATTGGAATAGACTTGGATAAGACTTGGACTGGGCTTGACATAGACTAGGGTTCACATAAAGATGCAAATGGGCCTAGATTTGACATGAGCTAGACTTATATGGGCCTAAGATGGACTCTAATGCTAGCGGGCTTAATATGAATGCATGGACTCAAATTTAGAAGGACCTAATATGAATGCAAAATGGACTCTAATGCATATGGGCCTAGAAATGAATGCAAGTGAATTGGACTCTAATGCATATGAGCCTAACATGTATGCAAGATGGATTGGATTTGGTTGATTGAATTGAATGAAGGTGTTTGGACTGGGCTTAGAATTTTCGAAATTTGTTTTTGAAATTAAAGGAACCCCTTGTTTTTATCTTTTGTTAGGAAAAGATGGTGAATCAATTTTGGAAAATATTTTTTTATTGAATAGGTGGTATGATGATGATTAGTAAATGTTTTAGAAAAAGGTAGAATAGAAGAGGGTGTAGGATTGATTTTGAAAAATGTATGATTTTGAAATTTATTGGATATGATTTGGTAGAATTGATAGGGAAGATTAGTTGAACAGCAGGGAGAAGGTAGACATGCATGACAATTCTAACTCTACATGACCATTTTTCTAGATGCACTTTTTAGGACAGACTCGACCTTGCATAAAAAGACTGATTTTTTTCCTTGAATTAAGTGAAATTAGACGCAAGACGTTCTAAACAGTCAATGACTCTAATGCATGCAGACAATAACATTATATGGAATTTTCCACTACATTGCCTAAAGTGACGGAAAACGCCAGATGCACAAACAGCATGCCACGTAGCAAAAATGCGTGTGGCGCAGTGTTGTGCGTCTGGCGCAGGCACAATGCGTCAGGCGCATCCTCATGCGTCTAGCGTACTGACCCCACACACGTTTTCATGACAGTTTAGGCGATGTTTTGATAAATTTAGCATAGATTCAGGACGCAAAGACTGATGCACTAACCATACAGACTAACATTGACGCGAATGTGTTATTTTAGACTTGAACAAAGGTCAAAAGACCAATAAGCATGGGACAAATAGACTGCGTGTCACGCAACTTATGCGCGCGGTGCGCAGGCTATGCGTCTGGCGTGGGAACGTTGCGCCAGGCGCAACTTAATGCGTTTGGCGCAATGCCCTACGGCATGCGTATTGGTAAATTGACGAAGGTTCGGCCGAAAACGACGATTAGTTTTAGACGCGATTTGCATTATTTTTAGGCGCAAAGCATATCAACATGTTAACAAAATATTAACAGGCAAAAATTGCAATCACACATAAATGTCAGGTAACATGAATGCAAAAGTTCTCAACCTAAAGTCCAGTTATACATTCAATTATTGGCCAGGTTTAGGTTAAGGCTGAAATGGTCCACGACTAAGTGATTGATCCCACGCTTCGTACCCTTGCTTACAAACGTGGCCACGTGTAAGACGCAGTCCAGTTCTCAAGTCAGGAACAAGAGAACAATGCCATGGTTGGGAAGGTTTTCTTATAAATAAGAACCAACACTACCGCTCAGGAAGCTTTTTGGAAGGACAAAGCGCAAACCCCCAGGGGTGACCTGACACATAGAACATGTGCTAATGAGGCAATGTAGATTGTCCTTATGGTGGCTGAAACAATAGCCATGCATATGCAAAACAGTATATTATTCAAAGGCATAAAAGCAGAATGAATCTTATTTTTTAAGTTTTACCCACTCATTATAAAGAAATTTTTTTTTTTTTTTTTAAATCTTCCCCAGCAGAGTTGCGAAATTGTAGGCGTGTTTTTATTTCGCCTACGCGGTGTGAGCGCGTACTAGATTTGACTACCCCATTGCAAAGGTTTTATTGAAAATTATTTTGAAGTCGCCAACAAGTCTTTAAAGGAAGACTAATAAACCTAATTGGATATGGGAAATCGTAGGGACAAATTGTGGGACTTATCCAATGTAGATTTTCCTGTCTAGACTCCATAAATGGTCAAAATGAACCAAAGATTGAGTTCGGGGGTGAGGGTACGTATACGGTCATAATGAACCACGTTTGCCCATTGCTGGCCTTTACTAAATATCGATTCACAATAAATTTTATGCCAAAGAATAATCATATAATATTTTTACACACCCTAAAAATATTTAGTCTACGTTGGTTCAGGAAACACATAAAAAGACTAATTTTTAGTGACAAGTTATTATGCAATCAATATTACAGGAAACCTAACAGGTTGTCCAAATTAATTTGATTAATGTTAGAATAGTTCTTTAGGTCTTGATTAACAATAATAACATGTGGGTGATAAAAATATGCAGGACAATCATATAATATGAATAGAATAATCAGGCAAGCATATAATCAATGCATAGATATGAATAATAATAATATGAATATAAAATAAAGTATAGAAAAAGGATTAGAATATACAGTAGGACTATTTTATATCAAAGATCTACATCATGAAATAAATGGTTAGTAACTTTAATATAAAAATAGAGAATTTATTCAAGGACCCTCAAGATTATACCGTGGCTTAGGTCTGCGAGATTGACAACCTTCGAGACAAGCAATCGTGAAGCCTGAAAATCTGAAAGTATGTAGATTTGATTGTGTTTGAAAGGTATGAGTTTTGTAGGAAATTTTTGTAGTTCGTAGAGAGGTTCGTAAGGTATTCGTAATATAAAAGTCGAGAGTTGTGTGTGAAATCCGTCCTGTAATCTGTACGGAAATCAGGCATATTTATAGGGAAAACGGAATTGCGCCTCACGCGCCAGCTGCGCCTGGCGCAGGCTGATGTGTTACGTGCATGACGCGGCATGCCCATTATAAAGCGTACACATGGTACGCGCTTTGAAAAAGATAAGAAAGAAAAGCTGCACTTCACGCAAAGCAGTGAGCCAGGGCACGGCTCAGTGTGTGGCACAGTGCCATGTGTTAGGTGCATATTGGTGCACCTGACACCGGTGGACTAAGTTGCACCTGACGCAGCAAGGTGCGCCAAGCGCAAGGTTATGCGCCAAGCGCAAGGTGGTGCGCCGGGCGCACCAGCCTGGCTTTTGACACGCCTTTGCCAGCTTTTTTAGAAAACGCGTTTTAATGATTTTTTTTATCTTTTAACTCCGGAAATCCGATTTTACGGGATAAAATTTGATTTTAACTATAAAAAATATCTTTGAAAATATTTATTTTTTAAAATAAAATAATTAATTATTATTAAACAATTAATTGGGCTTTCCAAAGGATTGGGCTTTCCAAAGGATTGGGCTCAAAATACAATTAATTATCATGAATAATTAACTGGGCTTTAAAATAGGACTTTAACACTTTTGGAAATAGTTTTGGGATGGCTTTTCAGATTGCTCTGCCCTTGAGTCGGACCAATTAAGACCACGGTATGTTTCATCATTGGATCCTTAAATGGGGGACACGATTATGTGTCTACATCTCCGCTTCAAATCAGCATACCTCTTCTGTCGATCTTGAGCTGCCTTGATCTTTTCCTGAATCATTTTCACCTGTTTAACCGTCTATTCTATGAGCTAAGGTCCAAGTACCACGGTTTCACTATTATCATTCCAGCTGACTGGACTTCTACACTTTCGACCATACAAAGCTTCAAACGGAGCCATTCCAATACTAGCATGATGACTGTTATTCTAGGAAAATTCTGTCAAATCCAAGAAATCTTCCCACGAACCCTGATACTCCATGATACAAGATTGCAACATATCCTCTAAAGTTTGAATCGTTCCATCTGTTTGTTCGTCTGTAGCAGGATGAAAAGTTGTACACATCACCAGATTAATGCCCAAAGCCTTCTGCAAACTCTGCCAAAAGTTGGACAAGAACTGCGAATCACGATCTGAAACAATGTCCTTAGGTGCACCATGATACTTCACCATCCACTTCACATATGCTTTAGCCAACTAATCCATCGACCAAGTATTCTTTATAGGTATGAAAGTCGCGGATTTAGTTCAACAATCTACCACCCAAATCGTATCATTTCCAGCCTTTGTTCTTGGTAAGGAAGACACGAAATCCATTGATATGGAATCACATTTCCAACTCGGAATATCCAAAGGCTGAACCTTTTCTTGTGTCCTCTTGTGCTTAATCTTGACCTTTTGGCATGTGAGACACTTAGCCACGAACTCTGCTACCTCTCGCTTCATGTTTGGCCACCAAAACGTCTGCTTCATGTCCATATACAACTTATCACCACGTGGGTGTACCGAATAAGGTGAGCTATGAGCTTTTTCCATTAATTTCCGCTTCAACTCTTCTCTATTACTTGGTACACACCACCTCCCCTTGAACCAGATACTTCCATCATCAGCTATCTGGAAATCCAACACCTGACCCTCATGGATCTTCTCTCGAATCTTCTCTAACTTTTCGTCCTTTGATTGACTCTCCCTAATCTAATCATAGATCGAAGGTTAAATCGACAAAGTAGTCGATAATTCTTCAACACCTCCTTCTTCCCTTACCTCCAATGACAGTTTCTGAAACTTTACACATAACCGACTCGGCAGCACCATTCCATTAACTAAATGACTCGACTTTCGGCTCAATGCATGAGCAACAAAATTAGCTTTCCCCTCATGATACTGGATCTCCAAATCATAATCCTTGATCAACTCCAACCACCGCCTCTACCTCATATTCAACTCCTTCTGAGTGAAAATATACTTCAAGCTCTTATGATCTGTGTACAACTTATACGTTACCCCATATAACTAGTGTCGCCATATCTTCAAAGCAAACACTATTGCAGCTAATTCAAGATCATGGGTTGGATAATTTACCTCATATGGTTTTAATTGACTAGAAGCATAAGCGATGACCTCCTTGTTAGCATCAATATACACCCTAACCCAAATTTCAAAGCATCACTATAAACCTCATACTACTAACTCTCATCAAGTAGAGCTAAAACAAGTGTTGTAGTCAATCTTTCTTTTAACGCTGAAAAAGCTTCCTCACACTATGGCGTCCAGACAAACTTACATTCCTTCTTCATCGGGCTAGTCATTGGTCTTGAGATCTTCGAGAAATCCTTCACAAATCTTCGATAGTAACTAGCTAACCCAAGAAAACTCCTTATATCAGACACTGTCTTCGGTGTTGGCCACTCACGCTGCTGCTTGAATCTTAGCAGGATCTACCGAAACTCCTTCCTTTGAGATAACATGTCCTAAAAAGGCAACCTCATCCAATCAAAACTCACACTTAGAGAGCTTGGCGTACAACTTATGCTCTCTCAGGGTGGACAAAACTTACCTCAAATGCAACTCATGACTGCTCCAATCCTTCAAATATGTCAAAATATCATCTATAAACACAACCACATATTTGTCCAAGTATGGCCTAAAAATCCTATGCATCAAATCCATGAACACTTCAGGTGCGTTGGTCAGACCAAACGGCATCATTGTGAACTCATAGTGACCATAACGCGTCCTACATGCAGTCTTAGGAACATCACCCTCAGCAATCCTCAATTGGTGATAACCTGACCTCAAATCTATCTTCGAGAAAAATCCTCGCTCTTTTGAACTGATCAAATAAATCATCTATTCTTGGAGGTGGATACTTATTCTTGATCGTTACATTGCTCAACTCCCGATAATCAATGCCCTACCTCAAACTACCATCTTTCTTTTTCACGAACAATACAGGTGCACCCCCAAGGAGATGAACTAGGTCTTATATACCCTTTTTCCAACAACTCCTCCAACTGAACTTTTAACTCTTTCATCTCAGCTGGAGCCATTCTATACGGACCCTTTGAAATAGGTCCGGTTCCTGGCATCAGATCGATAGTGAACTCAAGATCCCTAACAGGTGGCATACACGGTATCTCTTTAGGAAACACGTCAGGAAACTCAGATACAACTGCAACCTCCCCATTCTCGTCTTCCTTTTCAATCCTCTGAACTCCACATAAGAATAATGGACACCCCGTCCTCACATAAGATTGAATTCTCATCGCAAACACTATCTTCATTCCCTTCTCCTTCCCAAGCTTCCGATAAGTCACCCTTTCTTTCTTACGGCCGACTAAGGACACCTTATGGGCCTCACAATCAATCTCAGCCTTAAATCTTCCCAACCAATCCATCCCCAAAACTACATCGAGGTCTGATAAGTCAAACTCAACTAAGTCTGACGGAAAGTTCACCCCAGTTATCATTAAAGGTACTTGACTATGCAATCTAGTAAAATTAAACATCTCCCCTGATGGCAATGAAATTTCTAATAAAATAGACATTGGACTACTTAACTGAAGCTTTTCCACTAAGTGCTAGACATAAATGAATGAGATGCTTCAGAATCAAATAACACTTTCACAGATAGCGAATTAATGAAAAAGGTTCCAACTACTACCTCATAAACATTCTCAGCCTCACGGCGGTTCATGACGAAAACTCTGCCTTTTGTCTGATTCCCCATCCCTGGTCTAACACCGGTATTCGGAGAAGCTGACTTTTGTTGATCATTCTGAGGGACCCTATTACTCGAGTCAGGCTTAACCGCAGGTTCTCCACCAGCTTTTCTAAAGTACTCGTATTCACGATGCCCTAATTTCTAACAATTACGGCACGTCACCAAGTTGTCCTTACAATCCTTCCAGGGTGGTTCTTATCACATCTTTTGCAGAAAAAGGTTCTCTCGGCTTTCTTACCATTCCCTTGGTTCCCATTAGGCTTCCGACTAGGGTACCTATTGTCTTTCTCAGTTTGGCTAAAACCACCATTGGGCTTAGGTTCTTATCTCCACTCTATTGACTCCCATTTCCGTTATACTTCCTCTTTTCCCCAGAGGAGTTCCCTTCAAGCTCTCTTAGTTTAATCCCATATAAGTGAGCAGCTCTATCATAAATTTCATCAAGAGTCTCAAAAGTTACCCCTCCCAGCTTACTTTGTAGGGTTAAGGTTAACCCTTGCTCAAACCTTTGGGCCTTCAAAGCCTCAGACGGTACTATCTCGGGTGCGAACCTCATTAACTTAAAAAATTTGCTATAATATTCATTAACAGACATAGTCCCCATCCTCGGATTGGTGAACTCCATAGCCTTTTGCTTCATTAAGTACGGAGGGTAAAACTTAGTCCTTAAGGCATCTTTAAACTCGTTGCACCCAAAGTCCGGATCCTTTAAGAGATCGAATTTCCTTTGTTTCCACCACAGGTCTGCCCCATCTCTCAAATAATAAACATCATTACAGGATTTCAGGGCACACTATGGCATCAAAAAGCCTCATCTCAGAGGTTTGACAGTTGCTACACTCTTAGAGACCTCACCAACGCTATCGGTTTCACTCTGCTTGGTTTCTTAATTAGCCATCACCTGAGTGATGTTTTCAGTTATCTTTGCTAGTCTTCTAACCATAGAACTCATACTCCTAATTCTTTCTGCCATTTTGCTAGAAGTAAGAGTGTTAAGAGTAAAATCTCAACTAACATATATAGAATAGTTGTGTAACTAACAAAAAATTCAATAACATGTAAGTATAACTAGTTAAAAACATAACAATCACATACTTCATATATCATGGCCAAATATTGGGCCTTATGCATAGCAACTACTATAACATTTGAGTGTATCAAAATATCCTTAAAACAACTAGGTCGTTTCATGACCAAAACAAAACTACATAACCCTACTGTTACTACTGGAGACTTCAAGCTCTCGGTAGCTTGCCTCAATAACATTCTCCAACTCATCAATGGCCTTATAATCATATTGGCCTGGGTATTCTCGAGGGGTATATTCTGGGCTATCAGGCTCACATGAAGCTTCATATCCCATATTGTCAAGTGAAGAAAATTATGGATACTGGGCTAGGTAGGTCAATCTCAATGACATCCTCATCCCTTTGAGCCTTATTGATCTCTATATACATTAATTTAGTACCAAAATGATGAATAATGGCTAACCATACTCCCTGAAACTCATGACCATCCCTGTTCCACTCCTTATTTGGTAAGCCTACATTAGCTTACTTATGATAGAGGGTTTGGTATTTGGGTGTCCGAGGAAGGTGAATTAAGGTTAACAGAACTCTGTAGGGTTCTTCACTGACCCATGGCTCCCAGTCAAAGGCATTAATATCACTGGCCTCAACAACATCATCTATAAATTCAGGGACTGTTTTTCCTTCCAGAAGAAGTTATTCAGAGTAATACATGTCCCTCATGTGGTTAATCATCTGTAACAAAATTATTCATTAAAAGAAATATAATATCACATAATACTACTATTTGCTCGTCAATGCAATATGACTTCTTTGCTTATCCCACCATAGGGAATAACATAAACCTTTTCCTCTACCTTCTATTACCAGATACAACCATCATATAAAACCAAAAAGAATTCAAATAACATCCTTAATAATAAATAATAATACTAATATAGGTTAACTAGAAAAAATTAATATGGTCCATGATTTGTACTAAATGCACCACTATGGCTTAAAATATTTATTTCATAAATTTTAAAGTGTACTTGATTTCAAGATGTAGACTAGCCAAGGTGATTATAGCTCCCATATAAGGAAGTTACCCACAGCGTCGGGGAGAGCCTTCCTAATCCTAGACAGAGCTTGTCGCCCCAACACATCTACACCCTTCATCTTTCCAAATAAAAAAATACCTTTTTGTGGCACTAGCAAGATGCATCTATACAAATGGTAACAGAAGAAAGCAATAAACTTGACAACAATCATTTATAATGCAAATGCGAAACTCTATATGCTCATCTTATGTCTACCCATCGATGTTAATGTTCAACTTTTAGCTTTTCTAAGCCTGAAAAACTGATACCACTTTGTAACACCCCCAAATTACTCACTTTAAAATAAATAATTAAATAAATAATATTTGAGTAATTTAGGAGTATTACCGCCATGTGACTATCACGCTTTCGACAACTAACTACTAACTAAAAAAAATAACTTGCAGCGGAATAAGACTCTAACCAAAATAATAATAACTCTTTATTACTAGAAATAAATATTGTCTCAAACTTTAAACAAATAAAACATCCTAATCTGGGTGAAGATCCCCTTCCTAGTATGCTCCCATGCATATCCAAAGTTCACCTGCAAAGCTGCTTACCAAAAGGTAAACAAGGCAAAGCCAAATAGGAAAAAGGAAATACACGTCAGTATAAAACTGAGTACGAAATGCACTAGATAAGTAACACATTTACTAGTTTGCAACATTTCACATTTTAAAAACTCCATCACTAATAATTCAACGACAACTTTTATGAACAAACTCTTTTCAAATAACTTGGATTGAAATAAAATTGAAAACATATCGGCTTATTCAAAATTTTGCAACGGAAAACATAATAAATAACATTAGAAATAAAACTTAGTCAACCCAAAGAGTCAACTCTAAAAGTCAAACCAACACAAAGTCAAAAGTCAACCTCCAAAGTGAAAGTCAACTACAATAATCAAAGTCAACTAGGAAAGCATAAAGTCAAAGTCAAATGTAAAGTCAACACAAGCTCTCCATTCCCGAACCCATGATGCATAATCTTCAAACCTGTATATGACGACGCATTATTGATCCCTAGAGACTGCTCACCAATTGGGTCATCACAGGATCAATAAGGCATAGCCATGATCATAACATACACACAAAGCACGTAATCAGCAAAGCTGAGTACTACATAATAAATAAATAAACAATCCTAGCATGATACTAATACATACTAAGCAGGGATAAATAATCACACAACAACATAGCAGACTACTTTTACTGAACTAAACTCCTCCACTAGTAAGTTAATTAATTTAGATGGAATAGTCAATGGAACGAGTTTTCTAACCAAAACCAACCTTCAATCTAGAAGACGAAATACGAGCGCGACTCCGTATTCCCCTGACCTACGATATCGAGGAACCATTTAAATAAAAATAGGACACGGTGATCAATCCGGTCCCAAGAAAAGCCATGGGCTACCACCATGTACTCCAACTCATACTTGTCCAACACTTCACACGTGCACAAGTCTAAAGCTATTGCTATCCATGTTTCACTTTACATGATTAATAAGTTATTCACTTGTTATGACTTACAAGTAAGACAAGTAATATAATCATCAAACAATCATAGACTCCCATTTTTATCTTAGGATTAGATAAGATGATCAACAACAACTTAACAATCCAAGATTAATTCCAATATTAAATACATAACCTTTATTTATTTGTTGAACCAAGTCAACAACAACCAACTTACCAAATAGGGCCCTCGGTCCTCATAAAGTAATTAAATAATCCAAAGGGAACAACATTATTCAATCATGATCCAAATCAACATAAATATTAATCCCTCATGTGAATTAATAAAATAAAGTTCCCAAATCCCATATGCTTGCATCAATCTTCCATACAAACATAATATCAAAATCATAACCAACATGCTTCACACAACAGCATAAAACATGCAAATCCAACTTAATAGAAATCACATATGAACTAAAAATAGTTCCCTATACATGATACTACATAATTCTCATCCTTAGTACATGATACTTATCCAATCAACACATAGGTATGTAAGTACCTTGTGGAGATAAATCGAGAGGCCACTTTCACAACCTTAAAAGTCGCCTAAAGAGAAATATCTGCCTAAAATAACCTATATAAATCCACAATCACTACCTTATAAATTTCCAGCAATAATAAAATACTTTAAACCCTTCTTAAAAGTGTTTAAAAACCTTTCCTATCATTAATACTTATTAAAACCTCCTAGTATAGTACAACTACACTAGTTGTTAAAAACCCTTAAAACTCATGTTTAAATCATAAAAACTCCAACAACAACGTCCTTTTTAAATTTCCAGTAACATATTATATTCTAAAACTCTTTTTAAATATACTTAAACATACTTAAAATCATAAGAATACTCAATTTCATAAACTATAATATACTACTATAATTTTTCAACTCATAAAACCCTAAAAATTAATGCTTTGATAATTAAAATTCCAATTCAAACATAATAAGTAAATCTGAATTTTAATTACATCATTAAATAAATTATATAATCTTAGATTCATAGTTAACTCATCAAACTATAACTTTTAAACATAATCATGTTAAAGCAAACCCTTAAAAATACAAACTTTGCATTAAAATAAAACTTAAGGAGGAAGAAATAACCAACAAAGAAGACGAGGAAGGAACGCGCGGCAACCGAGGGCGGTGGCCGGTCTGCTGGGCTGGTCCTGGCTGGCCGGTGGTCGGTGGTTCCACGAACGGCGAGGAGGAGCGAAGGCCGAAGAGGAGAAGAGAGAGAAAAAGAAAAGAGAGAGAGAAAAGAAGAGGTGGGCCGAAAAAGTGAGGGAGAAGGAGGAGAGAGAAAATAGTGTGTGGGAATTTTGGGGTTTTGGGGGTTTATATAGTTTCCCCCTTTTGGGCTTAGGAAAAGGTGATTGGGCTAAAAATAATATTTAATGATTGATGAGTTGGGTGGTTGGGTTCCTCATACCCAATTTAAAATCCTTTTCGCAACCCAAAAAGTATTTTAAGCTTTTCAAATATATTTCAAAGTATGACTAACTAAAATATTTGACTTCTTTAAATCATTAAAATAATTCCTTTGACTTTCAAATAGTCCACCTTTGAAGAAATAAATCGTTTAAATACTAAAACATACTAAATTATATACAAATATACATTAAAATATATTTATAAAATTCTTAAATTTACGGGGGATTATAGTCTACCCCTCTTAAAAGAAGTTTCGTCCCGAAACTTGGCACGAAAACTCACACATTTTCAAAAGTTTTTAACTCAACTTCCATTTGAGAAATACTTGTGTCACTCATGTGCACACTTTTACCAACTTTAAAATCACTTGTGTTACTCATGAATACATTTTCCATGCAGAGAATCTATTTATTTTGCACCAACATGTGCAAATCACCAAAATAAGCATAAAAATGCATAAAAACACCATAAAATAAGGTAAAAAACGCGAAATTCTATCGCATTCTACCCCCCTTAAAGAAAACGAGTTACGCCCTCGTAACTCACCTCAAGGAATAACTCAGGATACTTCTTCTTCATTTCGTCTTCGACTTCCCACGTTGCCTCTTCAGACTCATGGTTAGACGAAAGCACTTTCACGGTATTCACATCCTTATTTCGTGTACTACGCACCTTTTGTCGAGAATTCTCACAGACCTTTCCTCATATGTGAGGCTACTATAAATTTGGATTCTTTGAGGCTCCAAAACATGACTCTCATCAGGGATATATCTCTTGAGTTGGGAAATATGAAACACGTCGTGCATTTTCTCAAATTCCATTGGCAACGCCAACTTATAAGCTACCTTCCCAATTCTTTGCAAAATCTCATATGGGCCAACATATTTAGCACTTAATTTGCCGTTTTTCCCAAATCTCATCACTCCCTTAGTTGGTGATACTTTCAAAAATACTTTATCACCTACTGCGAATTCGTCTTCTCTTCGCTTTAAATCAGTATAAATCTTCTGCCTATCTTGAGCAGCCTGAATTTTAGCCTGAATCAACTTGACATTCTTAACAGTCTCCTCAATGAATTCTGTCCCCAATCCTATATTCTCACTAAAATCATTCCAGTAAATGGGACTTCTACACTTCCTTCCATACAATGTCTCAAAAGGAGCAGCCATCTTGATGCTCGCATGATAACTATTATTATATGAAAACTCAATCAAGTCTAATTGGTCTTCCCAACTACCTTGGAAGTCAATAGCGCACGCTCTCAACATATCTTCCATAGTCTGATTAGTCCTCTCAGTCTGACCATCAGTTTCAGGGTGAAATGCCCCTCATCCATAAGTCGCTTCTTGAGCTCATTCCATTTTTGTGGTACACACCACCTTCCCTTGAAACTCAAGCTTCCATCATCATGAATCTTAAAGTCGACTTCCTTACCTTGCTTCATCTTCTCCTTAATCTTATCTAGGTGCTCATCTCCAACTTGACCCTCTTTGATCTCGTCGAAAACTGACAACCCTAATAACAAAGCACTCAATCTTGCCTCGATCTCCCTAGGATTTAAAACTTCTAGGCTAAGCCTTTGCATATCTCGACACAATTCCTCAGGAACTACCAAGGCATTCATGCAATGGCTCGACTTTCTACTCAAAGCATCGGCAACTACATTCGCCTTCCCTTCATGATACTGGATGTCTAAGTCATAATCCTTAATCAACTCTAACCATCTCCTCTACCTCATATTGAGATCTTTCTAGGTGAAAATGTACTTCAAACTCTTATGGTCGGTAAAGATCTTACAAGTTGCCCCATAAAGGTAATGTCTCCAAATCTTCAAGGCAAAAACAATAGCAGCTAACTCTAGATCATGGGTAGGGTAATTAGCCTCATATGGTTTCAACTGACGCGACGCGACGCATACGCGATCACCTTCCCATTCTGCTGCAGAACACATCCAAAACCATTCTTTGATGCATCACTATATACCTCAAATCCCTCATTTCCATCAGGCAGGGTCAAAACGGGTGCAGAGGTTAAACACTCTTTTAAAATCTGGAAAGCTTCCTCGCACTTCTCACTCCACTCGAACTTTGAATCTTTCTTCATCAAATTGGTCATTGGCCTTGCTATCTTCGAGAAATCTCTCACAAATCTCCTATAATAGTCAGCTAAACCCAGAAAACTCCTGATATCTGACACATTCTTTGGAGTAGGCCACTCACTAACAGCTTGAATCTTAGCAGGATCTACAAAGACTCCTTCTTTTGACACATAATGACCCAAAAATGCTACTTTCTCCAAACGAAACTCACACTTAGAGAACCTGGCATACATACAATTGATTCTTCCTAAGCTTCTCCAATATAATCCTCAATTGCTCATAATGCTCTTCTTCACTCTTTGAATAAATCAGAATATCATCAATGAATACCACAACGAACTTATCTAAGAACTCATGGAATATCCTATTCATCAAATCCATAAATATGGCTGGAGCATTGGTCAATTCAAACGGCATCACAGTAAACTCATAGTGACCATAACGCGTCCTAAACGCAGTCTTAGATATATCCTTATTAGCTACCCTCAACTGGTGATATCCCGAACGCAAATCAAACTTTGAAAACATACTCGCTCCATTCAACTGATCAAACAGGTCATCTATCCTAGGCAAAGGATACTTGTTCTTAATAGTCACATTGTTTAATTCCCTATAGTCGATACACAATCTCATACTCCCATCTTTCTTCTTTACAAACAACACAGGAGCTCCCCACAGCGACGCACTAGACCTAATATAACCCTTATCCAACAACTCTTGCAACTGCGTCTTCAACTCACTAATCTCAGGAGGTGCCATTCTATGATGTGCCTTAGATATAGGTGTTGTTCCAGGAACTAAGTCTATGGTGAACTCAACAGCTCTTGCAGGCAGCATATCCGAAATCTCACTCGGAAAGACATTCATAAACTCATTCACAATTGGAACATCCTCGAGCTTCAATCCAACCTCTTTACTCACATCTTGCACTCTACAGAAAAATAACTCACATCCCTTCTTCATCAGCTTCTTCACTTGCATTGCAGAAATAACCCCAATGTTCTTAGGCTTCCCAAAACGTCGATACGAAGTTAACTTTCCCAAAAGGGCTTCTCAACACTACTTTCTGAACTTCACATTATATTTTGGCCTTATAGAAACCTAACCAATCCATCCCAAGAATAACATCTAGGTCTCCCAAATTGAATTCTATTAAATCAGAAGGAAATACACAGTCTCCTATCTTCAGAGGCAAATCTTTAAACAACTTAGTACACCTTATGATCTCTCCAGTAGGTATACTAATAGGCAAATCAATCACCTCAAAATCTACCAATCCCAGACTATTTATGACAGACGACGAAACAAACGAATAAGTCGCCCCATAATCAAATAACGCTTTAACGAGAACAGAGTTAATAGAAAAAGTACCAGAAACTACGTTGGCAGATCGTTCCGCTTCATTGCGACTCATCACGAACAGTTTACCCGGAGCCTTAGTCTGGTTGTTGTTCTCACTAGCAGGCTTACTGAAGCTTCCTTGGTTGTTATGTGACCCTACAGGCTTCGAACCTTGACTCCCTGACTAGTTAAACTAACCCAGACCTCACCTGGTTACTACTCCCATTACCATTTCGCTCTTTCTTTTGCTTGGTGAAGCACTCATACTCCCTGTGGCCCTTCTTCTGGCAGTAGTTACAGGTTACTAGGTCTCCCTTATAATCTCTACTAGGGTGGTTCTTACTGCACTTCTTACAATGGTAAACCCTCTCAGACTGGCCCTTATTACTATAGCCCTGACCAATTCTCCCTTGGAAATTCCCATTTCTTCTCTTCTTAAAGTTGCCCTGATTTCCTCCAGCATTGAAATCCTTTCTCTTCTCACCCACTACAGCATTCTTTTTATCACGCCTCGATTGAAGACCATAAATTTGGGCGGCTCTTCCATACACCACATCTAAGGATGCAAAAGTCTCACCACCTAACCCCAGTTGGATTTCCTCAGTTAAACCTTGCTCAAATCTTTGAGCCTTTAACTGCTCAGTGGCTTCTACCCAGGTGCAAACCTCGACAGTGCTATGAACTTACTATAGTACTCAGAGATGGTCATGCTCCCCATCCTAAGGTTTATAAATTCCTGGGCCTTCTGTTTCCTCATAAAAGCAGGGTAAAACTTCCCTCTTAAGGCAGTAACAAAGGAATCCCAATTAAATCTCTCAACAGCACTCAGTCTAGCCCCATTTTCTCTCCACCACAAATCAGCCTCATCTTTCAGATACAGTACAGCTTGACCTACTCTTATATCCTCAGGACAATTCACAGCCCCAAAAATCTTCTCAAATTCTTTAATCCAACTCTTTAAGAAGATAGGATCAGCTTGCCCCTTAAAGTATGGTGGCTTAACTTTGGCTAGTCTTTCAAACATGTCCCCAGGAGAATCGGGACGCTCAGCTCTTTCGCGAGTCAAATTCTCCGCCAATAGGCGAATAGCAGAAGCTAAACCGTTACCGTTGTTAGCCATTCTACTGCGCAATTAAATTAACGTAACTCTACTGTAGGTTTTGATACATATCTTTCATGCCATTCTCTACGAAGGCAACATTTGATTTGACCATAAAGATCGCATCAACATACAATTTCTCATGAAGTTATAGTAATACCATAGAATACATCATCATCAATCACATAATCATTCATGAATAATATTCTCATCAAGAATAAACACGTGTGAGGATCAAATAAAAATTCAATCATAATAAATGAATAAAATATTCCCATTCACGTGCCCAAAATAAATTCTTGCTCACTTGGATAACTAAATTTTCACTTTTTATTCCTCAAAAGATGCTAGTAACACTTTTCCAAACCATAATAGCTATACTTTTCCTTAAACAAAATAAAGGTACTAAAGAACTTATTTTAAACCATTGCTTGATTAATTATCCAACATTTATTCTTAAAGCATAAATACATAAACTAGGGTGAAACATCATCAGTCTTATGTTCATCATCCTCATCTGCTACAGCATAATAAATATCCTTCTGGGTCTGACTCCCAGCATGGTCAAACTCCTGAATAACCTCATCATCACTATCAGGCATGCCTACTCTCAACACATGACGCATAATGATCTCTAGGCTAGTGTAGCTATCACTGTCAGAATCAGACCTAGATCCTCCATCACTCTCATCATCACTCAACACAATCGGGTTGTAGTAGGTCCCTACTCTAGTAGCTTCTCTATCGGACATGACTAAAGATCCTATAACAGATAAACATAACTTCTATAAGCAATTGGTACTCTCACTTAGCGTATAATCCCAACAATAAACAATAAGTAAGAATAACAATAATATAAAGCATAGGAATAACATAAAACAGTTAGCAGGGAAGAAACATATAATCATACTGAACTAACTATTTAATGCAGACATATAATATTCATATCCTATATGCCCATTCATATACTACCCATCTCTCACAAAGCAATAAAGAAATCAAAATAAACTTTAAGTATTAAAATAAATAAATAATATATACATATAATTTTTGAAATTATATAAATGAAAACCGAAAAAAAAAATAACGAAAATCGAATAGAAAAAGAATTCGAACAGAAAAAAAATTCGGACCTTTAAATAAAATATTTCGAACCCAAATAAAATAAAATAATTAAAATCTTAAAACCTTGAAACCTCGAAACATGTTTCGAAAAGTAATTTAAACACAACGAATAAGTAGGAGCTCGATTTCTATGAAATTCATTTTAAGTAACTAGCTAGTTAGGCGCCTAAAAATTTAAAATTGGCACGAAAGGCCAATAAAAACCTAAAGCTCCAAGATACCACTTTGTAATACCCCGACAATTCTCTCTTTTCTAAAATACCTTTTAATATAAAACTTAGAGAATTATCAAAGTATTATCGCCCGTGTGAAAACGTATCGGCTTATTTAGAATTTTACAGCGGAATACATAATCAATAACTTTAGAAATAAAACTTAGTCAACCCAAAGAGTCAACTCTAAAAGTCAAACCAACACAAAGTCAAAAGTCAACTTCCAAAGTAAAAGTCAACTACAATAGTCAAAGTCAACTAGGAAAGCATAAAGTCAAAGTCAAATGTAAAGTCAACACAAGCTCTCCAATCCCGAACTCATGATGCATCATCTTCAAACCTGTAAATGACGACGCACTATTGATCCCTAGAGACTGCTCACCAATTGGGTCATCACATGATCAATAAGGCATAGCCATGATCATCACATACACACAAAACACGTAATCAGCAAAGCTGAGTACTACATAATAAATAAATAAACAATCCTAGCATGATACTAATAAATACTAAGCAGGGATAAATAATCATACAACAACATAGCAGACTACTTTTACTGAACTAAACTCCTCCACTAGTAAGTTAATTAATTTAGATGGAATAGTCAATGGAACGAGTTGTCTAACCAAAACCAGTCTTCAATCTAGAAGACGAAATACGAGCGCGACTCCGTATTCCCCTGACCTACGATATCGAGGAACCTTTTAAATAAAAATAGGACACGATGATCAATCCGGTCCCAAGAAAAGCCATGGGCTACCACCATGTACTCCAACTCATACTTGTCCAACACTTCAGACGTGCACAAGTCTAAAGCTATTGCTATCCACGTTTCACTTTACATGATTAATAAGTTATTCACTTGTTATGACTCACAAGTAAGACAAGTAATATAATCATCAAACAATCATAGACTCTCATTTTTATCTTAGGATTAGATAAGATGATCAACAACAACTTAACAATCCAAGATTAATTCCAATATTAAATCCATAACCTTTATTTATTTGTTGAACCAAGTCAACAACCAACCAACCTTTCATAGGTTAAATAACCAACTTACCAAATAAGGCCCTCGGTCCTCATAAAGTAATTAAATAATCCAAAGGGAACAACATGATTCAATCATGATCCAAACCAACATAAATATTAATCCCTCATGTGAATTAATAAAATAAAGTTCCCAAATCCCATATGCTTGCATCAATCTTCCATACAAACATAATATCAAAATCATAACCAACATGCTTCACACAACAGCATAAAACATGCAAATCCAACTTAATAGAAATCACATATGAACTAAAAATAGTTCCCTATACATGATACTACATAATTCTCATCCTTAGTACATGATACTAATCCAATCAACACATAGGTATGTACGTACCTTGTGTAGACAAATCGAGAGGCCACTTTCACAACCTTAAAAGTCGCCTAAAGAGAATTCTCCGCCTAAAATAACCAATATAAATCCACAATCAATACCTTATAAATTCCCAGCAATAAGAAAATACTTTAAACCCTTCTTAAAAGTGTTTAAAAATCTTTCCCATCATTAATACTTAATTATTAAAACCTCCTAGTATAGTACTACTACACTAGTTGTTAAAAACCCTTAAAACTCATGTTTAAATCATAAAAACTCCAACAACAACGTCCTTTTTAAATTTCCAGCAACATATTATATTCTAAGACTCTTTTTAAATATACTTAAACATACTTAAAATCATAAGAATACTCAATTTCATAAACTATAATATACTACTATGATTTTCCAACTCATAAAACCCTAAAAATCCATGCTTTGATAATTAAAATTCCAATTCAAACATAATAAGTAAATCTGAATTTTATTTACTTCATTACATAAATTATATAATCTTAGATTCATAGTTAAATCATCAAACTATAACTTTTAAACATTATCATGTTAAAGTAAACCCTTAAAAATACAAACTTTGCATTAAAATAAAACTTGAAGAGGAAGAAATAACCAACAAAGAAGAGGAGGAAGGGACGCCCGGCAACCGAGGGCGGCGGCCGGTTGGCTGGGCTGGTCCTGGCTGGCCGGTGCTCGGTGGTTCCACGAACGGCAAGGAGGAGTGAAGGCCGAAGAGGAGAAGAGAGAGAAAAAGAAAAGAGAGAGAGAAAGAAGAGGAGGGCCGAAAAAGTGAGGGAGAAGGAGGAAAGAGAAAATAGTGTGTGGGAACTTTGGGGTTTTGGGGGTTTATATAGTTTCTCCCTTTTGGGCTTAGGAAAAGATGATTGGGCTAAAACTAATATTTAATGATTGATGAGTTGGGTGGTTGGGTTCCTCATACCCAATTTAAAATCTTTTTCGCAACCCAAAAAGTGTTTTAAGCTTTTCAAATATATTTCAAAGTATGACTAACTAAAATGTTTGACTTCTTTAAATCATTAAAATAATTCCTTTGACTTTCAAATAGTCCACCTTTGAAGAAATAAATCGTTTAAATACTAAAACATACAAACGGTCATGGTGTAATAGCCCCAATTTCTAAACCGTCTTATTTGTTGTTAATTATATTTATTAGCTAAATCATATATTAAATACTCTTATTTTATTTGAGTTGAAATATGAATATTATATTTACAAACGGTCTTCGATTTTTTTATTGATACTGATATTATATTTATTATATGTAGCAAGTAATATTTTAATATGCGATTATGCACAAGCTAATATTTTGATGGCTTAACTATTCTATTATATTTTCGAAATCCTTTTGAATATTTTGGAGTTCTCAAATAGTTGTTTGTTTTATTATGATATTTGAAAATTACTCCATCCGTCCCTTAATAGATTGCCCATTTCTAATTTGGGCACTATTCTTAGGTAAAGAAAGTCCTCAAAAATAATTTCCAATATATAAGATAAAACATAGTCATGTGGTGTCTTGTTGGATTCGTCTCATGGTGTACATTTTGAAAATCAAACTTTTATAATTTTTACTAATATATAATTAAAGATATATATTAACGATACAAAACATGCATTGGCAAACGTGCATTAGAGAAATGGGCAATCTATTAAGGGACAGAGGGAGTATTTACTAAGTCAACTGTTTAAGCTAAAGTGTTATTTTATTTATGTTTAAATGTAATTAGTCTACTTGGTTAAGTGTTATAGTGCAAAGAGAAATCCCATGTACTTCCTCCGTATCAAATTAAACGCAACAATTCAATGGACACGGACTCCTAGGCAAAATTTCTTAAGGGAAGATTAACAAAGGTAAGGGCAATGTTTAGTGTACTTAATCACCACCAAGTACCACCACCACATACTGCCGCCACCACCGAAACGCCACCACCACATACTGCTGCCACCACCACCACCGAAACGCCACCACAACCACCAACAACCACCGTCAAAAGCCAAAAACCACGAAATTCGAATCCATAATCCACCGAAATTCGAATCCAAAAACCACCAACAAAATCCACCAAAATTGGAATCCAAAAACCACCAACAAAATCCGCCGAAATTCGAATCCAAAACCCACCGAAATTCGAATCCAAAAACCACCAACAAATCGAAGAGAGAGAAGAACGAAGGTGGAGAAAGAACGAAGGAACGAAGGTGAGAGATCTGGTGTGGATTTCGGGTGGAGAAAGAACGAAGAAAGATGGAGGTTCATTTCGGATTTCGGGTGGATTTCGGCTGGTGGTGGAGGAGATCGAAGATAGGAGGTGATGATGGTGGTGGTGGGTGGAGGAGATCGAAGGTGATGATGATGCTGGTGGGGGACGCCGACGAGATTTGTGATGGTGGTGGTGGTGGTGGTGGTGGCAAGAGGATGGAGATGGGAGATCAGAGGAGAGATAAATGGTGGTGGGTGGTGGAGTGAAGGTGGTATTGAAGGAAGGGAGGGGTTATATTTAGGTTGATTAATTGTGATTATGTTTGTAATTAATTTGATTTGGGTAGTATAATATGTGTTTTAGTTTTTTTAATAAGGACATTTTGGTAATTTCAAGGGTAAAAATCATACCAAAAATAGAAAGAAGGCAATTGTTGCATTTAATTTGAAACTACCATATTTAGAAACTGTTGCATTTAATTTGATACGGAGAAAGTATAATTTTCTCTCCTCTCATTTTCGTGCCTTATTGCGAGGAAGCCAAAAGCTTCCCATGCCTTTCCATTTCGTGTCTTCATGAGGAAACCCCAGCTCCTCCTTCCTCTCCTTCGTGTCCTTCTCAAATTAAGCCAACAAAAAGGATTCAACCTTGACATGGCAAACTCCTCAATTAAGTCAACAAACCTTTATCCCATTTTCTAATTTCAATTTGAGAAACCCAAAACCCCAAATCCTCCAAAAGAAACCCCAAACCCTGTTCCTCTCTCCCGCGCGTATCTCACCCATCCTTCGGCGCCGCTGCCGCCTTTCTGCTCACCGGAGCTGCGCGAGCTACTCGGATTCTCCCTCCTCTGTTCGTGGTTAGCGTGTGGTGCTGCTGCCCCTATTCTCTCTCCTTCGTTCGTGTTGGTGTGGCTGTACGGTTGCGGCCACCGCACGCGGGTGCTGCTGTCGTTACTCCGGCGAAGCCGTGCTCGCCGCCGCGTGCTGCTGTCGTTGCTCGGTTCTCTCTTCTCTCTTCGTTGCTGATTCGTCGTTATTGTTGCTGCCTCTGCTTTTCTCTTTCCTCTGTCGATGCTGCTCGTCCCCTCCCTCTCCTTTGGTGGTGTTGCCACCGTTCTGCCGCCTTGGTTGGTGGTTCGCAAAGTACCGGAGGTACTTTCCCCTTGTGTTATGAGTTGTTGTGCGTTGTTGGTAGTTTTTGTTCTGTTGTTGTTCTTGAATTGTTGTTGCTGCTGTTATGTTGTTGTTCTTGATGGTCGTTGTTGTACTGTTGTTGTTGGGGTTGTTGTGGTGGTTAGTGCTCCTATGGTTATAGTTGATGATGCCGAATTGTTGTTGCTTGTGAATTGTTATTTCAAATTGATTTGTGTTTGTGCTGGTGGATTGAATAATTATGGTACTATTGAATTTGTTATTGGTAATGAACTCAAATTGGAGTATACCCTTTAATTTACTAATTGGATATGAGGTAGAGTAGCTCCACGTAATTGCGAGTTTGGTCTGTTAGTAGTTCGTTATCGATAATGTTAATTTGGAATTCGAGTTGAGTCGTAGCATGAACCTTATTTTAATTGCTTGGAGTCAATCTTTGTTTGATGAGTCTTGAGTTCTGAAGTTAACTCTTGTTATTTAAGTTATAGCATAAACCTGTTATTATTGTTATAGGTGTTTATTGGATATGGATTGCGTATTTGTCTTGTGGTTCATGGTTCTATTCATAAGATGACTTGCTGTCGTATTGTTATTGTAAACTGAATTGTCTAGAACGAAAGTGATTAAAGAACTAATCATGTAAAGTGAAAGAATGGCAAAGGTTAGAAGGAGCCGATGAGGATCGCTTCTGGTGGGCCCCTCATAGGTTATGAACACATGACGAAAGGCTTAGGGCTTCTCTGGTGGTCGACCCTAAGGACCTTAAGGATTACTCTCTGGTTGAGTGTCTTAAGGGGAAACCCTCTGGTGGGGTATTATGAGAGTCGCCTTGAAAGTATTACCTCTGGTGGGTTGCTTCAAGGGATGTATACACTAAAGTCTACGATAGGCCTTATTATATATGATGGGAAGACGTTCCCCAATAAGCGATGTGTCTGCAATCTGGTGTAGCTACCTTCGCGTCGTTCCCTTACCTATTGCCAAATGATTGTGTGAAAGTAACGTAAAGTATATGAATATCTCTAAAATAATTGATTAAAGGAATAAAGATAGTTCCGCGGGAACTCTGAGGTCTTCAAGGGTATGGAGGACAAGTTTAAAGCATGTGATGCTATTGTGAAAGAATTGTGATGTCTCCAAGGGTATTGGATGACAAGTATAAAGCATGTTTGCTGTAATGATTGTTCCGTGAGGAACCGTGAAGTCACCAAGGGTATTGGTTGACAAGTTTAAAGCATGTGTAGCGGTTGCTATTGTTATTACTATTGTTATTGTCGTTGCCTTGCTGTTGTAAGTGTGATGGAACCATTTTCGAGTAAAGGAGCACCAAAGCATGTTTTAAATGTGTTTTACGGGTTAGTACTCAGCTTTGTTGATGTGTGTACGTTTTGTTTTTTCATTTCTGTGGCCTGTCATTTGGTGGGTGGAAGTGCTCTATCTGTTGCAGGTTCAAGAGTTGGAGTTCTCTAACGTTGAAGGTTTTGGATTACTAGAAGTATAAATAGTGGTATTAACTTGTATTTCGAAGTGAGGCCGCTCAACCTTGTAATGGATAAACATTAATTAGTTCTTTTTCATTTTTGTATTTAATAGGGGTTAATGCGCTTGATTCTCTCTTGGTGTTGCTCCGTGAAAGCATTGAGGTTGCTGGATGTTGGATTTGGGAATATTGTATTAATTGTAGTTGTGAACAGGTTTAAATGATTTCCCGCTTAGAGTTGTTGTATTTTCAAAAGAAACTCTGTCGGATTTTTTTGAGGAATTTATAGTCTGAGAATCAAAGCGTTGTAATAGTTAATTCTAATTGAATTTGATTTGTATTTTTGGTTTCCACATTCTCTGATATAGTTCAGTAAATGTGATGGTAGCAGTTGGTCAGCTTGACCAGATTCTTTAATTCCGCTGTGCATTAATCCTCTGTAAGCTGGTCGGGAATGACCGTCTGTTACACATGGGTTGATCATCGGTTTCCGTGGGGATAGGCTTTGGCTCAGTGGTGTTTGATGGAGCTTCTGATGTCAAAGGAACATCAACAGTTGGAATTTCGGATGAAGTTTGGGTCGATTTTGGTGGTTCCATTGCTGAGATTAGGGTTGAGATTTTTGGAGAACTCGAGTTTGAAGGAGAATATGGGTTTTGGGTTTTCAAGTTTAGGATAGAGAGAGTCTTTGATGTGATGGAAGTTGTTGAGAATTTCGCGTGTATTTACAATGGCGGTTTTGGTTTTGGAGGGGTATTAAGCTTTGAATGAATTTGAGGGGTTTTTGGGTGAAAAGAGGTGTTTCCTTAGAGACGTTTCATTGAAAACACACGTTATTTACCCTTATCCTAATATGGGAGGAGCATGAAAAGATAACAGATAATATTTTTGGATTTTTTATTTAATGTGAAAAGATGATAAGACAAAATCAAAAGAAAAATATAAAAACAAAAAATTATTAAAATGAATCTTTTTGGATTTTAATTTAATGTGGATGGAATATACGCAATTTCAACATATCTCAATTTATCACTCAAATTTCACCAAGTAGTAGATATGAAGTTTTCCACTAGGATAGGGGTAATATTACATTGACGAATTATTCTACCAAGTTCAACCAGGAACATGCTTGCTCATTTAGCTTGTGATGATAAGAAAACCAGTTAGGAACTTAACAATGTGTACAGTCTTACTTGGGGGTTCCTTTGGCAATCATCTCATTTGATCATTCCAAGTTCCATCTGCATCCTCTCATGTTTGTCCCTTTTTAAAGGCTTAGTTAAAATGTCAGCAATTTGATTTTTAGTTGGACAAAAGTCTAACTTAATCACGCCTTTCTCAACATTGTCTTTTAAGAAATAATGACGAATGTGACTATGCTTTATACGTGAATGATGCATTGGATCCTTTGAGATGCATATGGCACTAGTATTATCACAGTTGATAGGAACACAATCATACAGAGTACTAGGGCTGGTAAAATTGACTTAACCCGATAACCCGACCTACCCCTAACTCGAAATAAACGGGCTATGATTTAGATTTTCAACCCGTTTAAGGAATTGGGTCAACCTGAACCCGACCTGAAACTTAAACGGGTTAGGTTCGGGTTGAAAATTTGAACCTGAAAATGACCCGCCTAACCCGTTTATTTTAATCTATGTTAGATCAGATCGAGTCTACTTAATAATGACCCATTTAATCCGTTACTAAAAGTGTAAAACTGTTTTAGTATTTGGGTCAAGCCGAACGCATGATGTATAAAAGAAAACCCTACATTTTGGTTCATTTTTCCCTAGCCACTCATCCCCTTTCTCTCCTCTATCTCTCTCTTCTATGAGCTATTCAACTCTTTACCACCTCCACTTTTTCTCTCTCACCTCTCATCTAGATGAGTCGGAATCAAACTAAAAAACTGATGTGATCGAAACCAGCCTTTTTCAAAATGATGAAGCTGCATAACTTGAGTTCTTTTGGGCAACTAATACAGACTTGATTTGTGTTAAAAACTGTAATATCAAAGTTCCAATTAATTGTAAAATTGTAATGAATGTTTTGTTTTACAAGAATATAATGTTCATACAGTTTATTTTCTATAATTTTTGTTTTACGAAAATGAGTTTGAATTTGGTCGATTTCGGTTCAACCCATTTTCAGACCCATGGCCAGGAACAATATTACTAATCAGGTTAAATGGGGCGGGTTCAGGTCGACCGGTTGATAAACAGGTTAGGTTCGGGTTGGATATTCTGACCTGTTTACCTAAACAAGTCGGGTTTAGGTTGGGGGTTGCTGACCCGATTACCAGCCCTACAAAATACTAAAGTCCCTTAGTTGTTGTTTTATCCAAAGCAGTTGGGAACAACATGCAGTAGCAGCTACATATTCAGCTTCAACAGTGGATAAGGCAACTTGCTTCTTGTAACTCCAAGAAAATAAACAAGTTCCAAGGAATTGTACCATACCTGAGGTGCTCTTTCTATTGCCTAAGTCACCTGCCTAATCAGCATCAGCAAATCCCTTCAAATCAAATGTGTCATTTAGAGGATAGGATAAAGTTGAATCATCAGTTCCTTTCATGTTTCTCAATATCCTCTTGACAGCTGCCAAGTGGGATTCCTTTGGATTTGCTTGGAACTAGAGGTGGCTACGGTCCGAGCTGGGCTGGTTCAGGTAATCGTGAACCTGAACTGGACCGGTTACTTGATCGGTTCGGTCCGGTCCGGTTCAGGGTCAAGGCTAATAATTGTCAATCTTGAACCGGTTACAACGTGGTTCAATGCAGTTCAGTGGGCGGGTCGATTCGGTCCGGTTCAGGGCCAAACCATCACTCCTTAAATAGGCAAAACATCTTTCTGACTTTCTCTTCCTAAATTTATAGGTTATTCATAAAGCACCCAAAACACTAATTGGGGTGGTTCAAAGAGGTAGGTAGGGACGGGTCACCAGAGTAACACAGGCGAAACTGGAGGAAGCGACCCACACCTCCACGAAAACGAAACTGGAGGAAGGCAGGAAGTTGTGTTGATTTTTTTGGAGAACCTCCACGAAGACGAACACCACCCATTTTGAGGGCTGTTCTTTGGTAGTTTCGTGAGCGGTCCTTCGGCGGTTTAGTGATGGTCCTCAGGGCTGTTCAAACCACGGTCTCCAAGCGGGCCAGCCAATGGTTTATTACGGTCCACAGTTTGGTTTCGAGGGCTGTCCGGTGCGGTTCCTTATTTCCACCATTCGACCCACTCAGTTTACTTGATTCACTAGTGGAAAAAATGCTAAATGACACAAAAGAACTGATTCGGGTGGATCCTATACCAAATCAGTTTAGTCATTATTTTTGCGCACAATGAAAAGGCTAGATTAACTAATCCAGTTTTGTAATGAACCGAATCAGTTCAGTCATTGTTGGCCCAAGAAACGCATCACCAAATTTCAATGCCCTCCTCTTTTATTCTCTCATTTCCTCACTCCTGTTTTCCTCTTTCCTCTCTCCTCACTCCACATCTCTACTCTCACCCTCGAACCCGATATTAACCACCACCACCATCTCTCATCCTCTCTCATCCACCATTGTCGAACCCTAAACTATCTCTCACTTTTCCATTCATTCTCTGCCATCCATTCACCACCATATCTCATCGCTCACCCTCAAACACCCACGAAAACACCCACCAAAGCCCTGATTTTTCGAATTCTTCCATGAATTTATGTTGGTTTCGATTACCGCTAGGTTGCCGGCGAAAAAATGATACAAACAAGGCAACGCAACTACCAAGGGAGGACGAGGAAAACCTAAAGCTATCTGAATTTCTCCATTGTTAGGGTTTTTCAAGCTTCCATAATGGTTATGGGATTTCAAATCTCTCTCCATCTTTTTAATTGTAATTTTATCTTTTTCTTGATCTTTATTTCTATGTTTCTGTGTTTTGATCAAACTTTCAAGAGGAGAAATGGAGGTCGCAACACGTGGTCATGTCAATTTCATTTGCAGCTCTAATTGCGGAAAATGTTGTCCTAAGGTATTTTGAATATTAAATTCTCTTTCAATGTTGCTAAATTTTGATGTTTATATCACTTTTATGGTTTTTTATTTGATTATCAATGTGGTTAATTGTTTGTGAATTTTCACTCAACTTTCACGTGATTAATAATGATTTTTTTTTTAAAATGCGATGGTTTAGAAAAATGTTTAGATTATCAAGGTCAATTTTAGCAGCCTAATTTGGTTTTTTGATCGAAAAATGTAGTGTTTTTGGCGGAAATTATAGTTTTCAGAACCCTAGATGAGATTAAAAATTAGTCCTTGAACATTACTAACATTTTTTCATGTACTCAATGAATTGATTTCTGTATAAATTGGTTGACCTGATGAACATTTTGTCCTTGTGTGATTGGAGAAATCAAATGAATTGAGAGCTATAACTCTTTTTCTTTATTCCAGCATAGATCGTGCATCTATTTTACTTGTTGAGAGCCAAATATATCTAACTAATAGTAGTACATTATAACTAAAAATGCACAAATTACGGGTTAATGTACTGATTATAATTATTGGCAATAGTACACTATGAAACAAAAAAAGTAATATTATGCATGATAGAAGTATAATTTATTACTTTTTAGTTTCTAATTTGCAGTACTTAGCTTCCTACAAATCGATCTTATCATTATTAGGCTTCCTACTATTCGATCTAATTTTTCTTGTGTAATGAATTTAGTTGTTCTTTTGAGTTGACACTTTTTCATGGACATCCATTTTCAGTTTCTTTTAGGCAGTGGTGACAATTTTTCTGATTTCACCTATGTTTAGGATGTGGCTCACGCTCATGTTTGTGCTGCAGAAGCTCTTGCTTCTCAAAATCTTTCTGTGGCTGGAAAGGTAATTAAATATCGTGAATGTTCCTGGTTATTCCTTTTTAATCCTGATTGGCTTGTATGTTAAATATATTGTCCTTTGATTTACTTTGTAGGCACTTCTATCTCATATCTCGAGCCAATGAACTACTGGGAGTTTGTATCCCGGATATACGAAGGCTTGGGATATGAAAGATGCGTGGAAGTTCATCTTTTTTATCTTGAAAGTTTTATATCTTGCTAGCTAGTTATAATTCTACTCCTGTCTAGATGAAGTTGATCATTTAGTCACCAGTCTATACATTTGATCAAAACAACTATAAATCCATCCAACATTTTGCAAATAAACTCTGGTAAAGATTTAAGGTATCTTTTACTACATAAATGATTTACCTGAAGCCAAAACCAAGCAGTTTCACGCCCTTCCTTGCTGATTGAGAGTCCAAGCAAGGGCGTGAGTGAGTTTGGTAGCCTCAGAATTATTAAATGTAATACTTCCTCCGTTTCGAATTAAATGCAACAATTCCACTTTTTCAATATTGACACTTTTCACTCTGACTAAGATTTATGATATATACATAATGAAAAATATAGTCAAGTGAGATCTTGTTAGATTCGTCTCGTGACGTACTTTCATAAAATGTAATTTTTATAATTTTTCCGTTATGTAATTATAGATATTTGTGGTCAAAATAATGCTTCGGCATGCGTAAAAGTGGATTTGTTGCATTTAATTCGGAACGGAGGAAGTAGATGATATTATTACCTATAATACGCCCCTTCTCCTGGCTCAGATCAGCTTCTTTATATACTTTCAAAAGAGCTTCAAAAGCACATCTAATTGATGCATTGACTTTCTGCATCACAATAGTATATGTAATCTGAGACATAAGCCCAATAAAAAAGCATAAAACAAAAGAACTATCATATACTAGAGAATCTCATTAGGTAATTTGATGCTTTTAGAACTGGCATATATAAGCAGAAAGCAAAAAACAGTAGTATATGTAATTTGATGCTTTTAGAGTAATACTCATTAGGAACTAATGAATCTCATAGTATTTGGGGAGAATTTAAGTGTCATATACTAGAGAAAATTGAACTAATACTTTTGGATATCACTTCTTTAACAACAAGAGCAACAACAACAAAACCTTGGTCGCAAAATGATTTGGGGTCCACTAATGATATCACTTCTTTATTAGTTTTTATTTTTATCGCAGTTTTCTATTCAGAATATAGAAGTATATCATTAAATATGTAACGCTCCGACCTCTAGACATCGTTATTAGGTTAATTGAAGAGTCATTAGCAGCGGAACCTAGACGGTCGACGCGTTACTGCCATACCTTCCGATTGGAAAGCACAAGGCAAACATAAATTTATAAACTTAAACATATTATAATTTAAAAACATCATAATCATCCATTACTGAAACTTAAGGTGAAACTTAGCAACTGATATAGTCCGACTTAAACTTAAAACTATGATCATAAGTGTTTTTAAGAAAGCTTAAAACTAAACAACTCCTCACATCTACGCCATCCCGTTATCATCATCAGTACCTGAAACAGAAAACAAAACGTCATGAGGCGAGACTCAGTAACATACTACTTTAACATCGTAAAAGCATTTCAATTCATTTTGTCTGTAATCAGGGAGGAGAGAAAAAGTAAAGCCATTTCATAAACATATCAGATCATTTCATATCATATCATATGTTTCATCATTATCTTTCCGTCTTACTTAAATCATATTGGTAACTTGGCGAGTACGACAGAAGGTAAGCCACGGAGAACCTTAGTTCACCAACAGAAGGGGCATAACTGATTGCACGTGCCACGAAAGACTATTGTCCCCCAACATAAGGTGGCTAACAAAATACGGGTGCCGCGGGAGATTATTATCCCCCAACAGAAGGTAGCATAGTCGTATGCGGGTGTCACGGGAGACTATGTCCCCCAACAAAAGGTGACAAGAACCGCCGGGATGGAACGTGCACGACCAACATAACATAATACTGCCAAGAACCGTCTTTCACTTTTATTTATCATGTTTCATGACTTTTAAGTAACTTTAAGAATTCATAGCAGAGTCATAACATAACGTTATTATAGTTCTTTCAAGTAGAAAGATATACTTTTCAAATTATCATGATTCCATAAAACATTTCATGATAAACATTTCATATCCCGCAATCCATGATAAACATCAACAGAAATCATAGCATAAAACATATTCAGAAAGGGAATGCGGGTGCTAGCAATAGACGTTACCTGGTATCGTAGTTATGTTTCTTGATAGCCGGGGGAGGCTTGTAATATTCCTTCCTTTAATCTAATCAAGAATCAAATAATAAAATTTATTACTAATTAATTAGATTTAGGCTTTTCTTAGTTATTCTTTCATTAGGCCGTTATGGTACTTGTGTCATTACTAATAAAGTTTTCTTAATCAAACAAGTTATATTATTGTCAATAAAATACCCGCTTATGTTCAGCTATCAATTCGGTATGATTATTACTAAACTAGCTAGATTATTATCTTTAATTTAATTATCCAAAAACATTAACACTAATATATTATAGTAGTTTTCATTGAGCTTATGAACTAAATATAAAGTCATTTATATAAACTAAAGTGTTTCCAATGTTCAATTATAATTTCATATTATAAGAGTAATCATAATTAACTTGTTGTATCATAGCAAAATCAGTTTAGTCCTCAATATAAGGTTAACCCAACTCATTAATTAAGTAGTTTAACTAAGTAAATATGATTTTAAGCCCAATAGTATGATTAAATTAAGCTAACATGGTTTAGCTAAACAAATCAGTTTCTAGGCCCAATTTGTATCTAATTATTAAAGGAAACTTAGGCTTAAACTTACAAACTAAGAATCAAAATAAAAGTTTAAGAGGTACGTTTATACCTCTGCTCTACTTGGAGCAGCGAAGACAACGCAACACAGTTCCGGCGAACTGGTCAGATGGTGGTGCAGCGTGGTTCCGGCGATGCTACGGCAGCAGATGGGTGGTGCGAGCGGGGGCAGCAGATGCGAGCAGGGGTAGTGCAGGGGAAGGGGAGGATGAACAGAGGAAAACGAAAGAAGAAAGAGGGTGCAGACGTGCAGTGACGGGGTTGCAGCAGGGGCGTAGGGTCACCGGCGAGGGTGACTGGTGATTGAAGGAGAGTCGCTGCGCAGGTGGTGGGCGCGATGTTCGTCGGGCTTCGGTGAGCAGCGTGACAGAGCACGAGAGAGATAGAGAGTTTTTAAGAGACTTTGTAATATTTGTTGTTTTTGAGTTGTGAATTCAATACTCAGCACCTTAGGTAATCTATACAAATATATTAAAAGGCGTTCCTATTAAAGGAACGGTGCCACGTGGCACTCTTCTGAATCTTCTAATACACATGCTTATAATCTCAATCAAAAATATTAACAATGTGTAGTTACTAAAATTTAAACACATGACCTTTGAAATGAAATGTGAGAGTTTAACCACTAATCCATTACAATTTCAATGCTTAATATTTCAAAGTAAAATATAATAAAGTCTTATAATTATATGTAATTATAAAAACCTGTAGACAAGCTTTTTGATCTTTAACCTTTTTATTAAGTAATAACATTTTCTTACCCAAATTCCATTGAAATTGTTATTTTTATCTTCAATTCCTTAGAAGTTTTTTTTTTAAACTTATCATGCCATAACGTCCATTTTTCAATTTCGTACTAGACAGAATATTACGAAAAGCTAATATAATCAATTATGAAATTTATGAATAATAATATATTTGATAATTGTAACTGACTCGGGGCATCGTCCGGGCCAAAATACTAGTTTATTGATGAAATTCTGGAAAGAAAGGTGGAGGTGGGTTGAAGATTACGGGTGTTTCTTCACATAGGCAAACTAGAGTAGGACACTCAGAGGAAAAATAGGGGAGGTGGGCTGTGGGGGTATTGGGTGGAATTGTCGTGGGAAAATTAGGGGGGTTTCTCTCTCTTTTTTTTTTCTTTGTTGTTGTTAAACCCAAAATTCTTATTACATCAATTCATTACTTGTGATTGTTAGCCCAACTCTACTTATAGTTAATTTTAATTTCTTTTAACGACAAAATTCATGACATTTTCATTTAGCTTATAATTATTATTAATCAAGATTTTTAACCCTCTTAATTACTTAATTAAACATGTTTAAATTTTAGGATATTACATCCTCACCCCCTTAGAAAAAGTTTCGTCCTCGAAAATTAATAAATGTTGTCAGGTGTAGAACGTCATGCATATCATCATAAAAATTTCAACATCACATATTCACATATACGTAATAGTATATAGCACATACTTATAACTTTGCATAATTGCAAGAAGGTCATTCAAGCAAAAAGATGAGGGTATTTTGATTTCATTTGATCCTCAACTTCCCATGTTACTTCGGATGACGAATGGTTAGCCCATAAAATCTTAACGATAGAGAATTACTTTGTTTCTAAGTTGCTTTTCCCTACGATCGAGAATCTCAATTGGTTACTCTTCGTATGTCAAATCATTTCTTAGCTGAAAGGGCTCATGTCTGATAACATGGCTAGGATCAGGTATGTACTTTCGGAACATTAACACATGGAAAACATTATGCACCTTATCCAAGCCTGTTGGTAGTGCTAATCGATAAGAAACTTCGTTAACTCATTCGAGAATCTCATATGGACCAATATACCTTCCAAATCTCATAACACCTTTGGTAGGTGAAACTTTCAAGAAAACATGGTCCCCTACCATAAATTCTAGTGGTCTTCTTCTACGATCAACATAATTCTTTTGTATGTCTTGTGCAGCTTTGATTCTAGCTTGAATCAAGCGTACTTTTTCTGTTGTCTCATGTATCAATTTAGGGTCGAATCATTCGAGCTTCGTTAATGTCATTCCAACAGAGAGGTGTTCTACACCTTCTACCATAAAGTGCTTCATATGGTGCCATTTTGATATTAGCCTGATAGCTATTGTTGTAAGAAAATTCAACCAAGGGTAAATATTTCTCCCAACTTCCTTGAAAATCCAATATACATGCTCTTAACATATCTAAGGGTTTGAATTGTTTGTTCTGTTTGACCATCACTTGCTGGATGAAAAGCAATGCTGAAATCTAGGTTCGCGCCAAGAGCCTTTTGCAACTCTTTCCAAAACTTTTCTTGAAATCTCGAGTCGCGATCTGATACGATAGAGCTTGGTACTCAATGCAATCCGACAATTGTACTTACATACAACTCTGCTAGTTTGTCCAAACTCCATTTATTCTTAATAGCCAAGAAATGTGCCGACTTAGTCAATCTGTCCACAATAACCCAAATTCAGTTCATGCCTCGAGATGATGGTGGTAATCCCATGATAAAATCCATCGAAATCGAGTCCCACTTCCAAGCTGGCACATCTAATGGATGTAGGAGTCCTGCAGGCCTTTGGTGCTCAATCTTTATCCATTGACAAGTCAAACTTCTTGCCACAAATTCTGCAACTTCTTGCTTCATATTACTCCACCAAAATGTTTATTTTAAATCTTTGTATAACTTATTTCCGCTAGGGTGAATAGAGAAAGGACTGTTGTGAGCTTCTTCTAGAGTCTTCTTCTTTAATTATTCGTTGTTAGGGACACAAATCCTTCCTCGGAATCTTAATGTGCCGTCGTCTTGGATTACAAATCCTGGTGATTTTCTCTTTCTCACATCATTCTTTATCTTTTCCAATTCTAAGTCTCCATCTTGTGCCTACTTTATTTCTTCCAACCATCACTAGTAGAATAATTGTTAATGGTGGCGGTTTCTAAGTGGCCTATTGCTGCGGATTTCGTGCCGCCGCAAATCAAGGCGCAGCAATAGCCAATAGGTAAAATCTATAGGTTTGACTTATTGTTGCGGTTGTTGCCCAAAACCGCAGCAATAGGTACTGGTACAAGTAAAAAAAAATCTGCATTTTGCCATCAAATTTGAAAGATAAAAATGTAAGACGAAAATAAAACAATACAAGCCGGAAGTAATGGAAAAGAATTGCTTATACGTAAACATAAAAGATAAAATAAAATCCCACATATATAAAAAAAAAGTAAAAGAAAAATATAAAAAAATGAAAAAAAATCAGAAAAAATTGTAACACCACCTAACATCCGATCTGATAATTACAAAAGAAGAAAAAAAAATGAAACTCGTGATTTTGGAGAAGTTGATTGTGGATCGTGATTTCTGCTGCTAGTCCTCAAGTCCCGAACCCGGTTAAAGTCGATTGTGGAGAAGTTGAAAACATCGAATGTAACCAGTGGTTTCTAAAACAAAAAAAGGAAATTAAAGTTATAGTGTGTAATCCCCCGTAATTTTATAGATTTTATAAATATATTTAAAGTATATTTATAAATGATTTTAATATTTTATGAGTCGAATTATTTTAATGTTTGACTATTTTGAGGAGTTAAAAGAGTTTTATGGTTTTTTATTTCTTAAATTAATTAAATGTTTCATTAAGTGGAACTTTAATTATTTAAAGAGTAGTATTTAAAGTATATTTAATTATTATATTAAGCTTATGGGTTGAGGAGTTCAATTTGTAGCCTTTTGAGCCCATTTGAAAGCCCAAAGGAGTAATTCTTTTCCTAATAAGACTCTTATTCTTATGTACTCCTAATTCTACTAGGATTAGGGAAAGAGAACCTATAAATACTTCATTAAACCTCCCATGATTCATATTTTTTCAGATTTGGCTTTTGTTTTCCACTAATTCTTCTTTCCTCTTTCCCTCCCTTCACTCGTTTTTTCTCTCACCCGAATCTGATTGTCCAGATTTCTCATAGTTCCGTTTATTTTTAGCCAAAAATTCTTTCTGAGAAATTATAGATCTCGAAAAGTTATTGAACTTACGGTCAAGAATCACTCGATTCCGATTATTATTCTATCAGTTATGGTCTCTGCAAGTTTCGCAATTTTGCTGCCATATTTCACTCGCGATTTCGGTATTTCACTCTTTTTCTCCCTTTTTCTTTTGATTCTTTTCCTCGTTTTCTTATATATTGATTTCATATATATTGATCTAATATTTCAAAGTATTATTTTGTTAAATTATTGTTTAAAGATCGTATCTTTAATTATTTCAGATTATATCTTTCATATTATTAAGCAAAAAAATTTCAGATTTAATATTTTATGTTCAAGGAGAGATTTAAATATTAAAGTCTTGATTTTTGAGGTTTTAAAAGCCTATTTTAGTAGTACCATATTTTAGGGTTTGAAATATTTAATCTTTGGTGTCAAAAGAATTTTAGAAAAGGTTTTGACACGTTTTTAAGTGAAGTTTTATTGCTGTAAATTTATTGGTATATTGATATACCAATGTTTTGTATTTTGTTAGGCGGAGATTATTCCCTAGGCAACTTTTAGAGTAGAAAAGTGGCCTCTCAATTTGTCTACACAAGGTACGTACATACCTATGTGTTATGTGATGTAGTATCATGATTTAGGAAGGAAAAGTTGTAGTATCATGTATAGGAACTTTGTAAGTTCATATATGATTTCTATTATGATTGAATTTTACATGTTTTATGCTTGTGTGCGAACATGTAAGGATGAGATTTGATTATGAGTTGAATATCATGTTTGTATGGAATATTGATGCAAGCATGTTGGATTGGGAACCTTATTTATCAATTCACATGGGGGAATTAATATATTTAGAAAGTTGGATCATGTTTAAATCATGTGTTCCCTTATGTTATTATTTTCACTACTCTAGGAGGACTGTGGGCCTTATTTGGTAAGTTGAGAATTTATGCCTTTGAAAGGTAAGTTGGTTGTTGGCTAGGTTAAACAAATAAGAAGGATTGGAATAAAAAGGGATTAATCTTGGATTGTAAGTTGTGTGATCACTTATTTTAATCCTAAGATAAAAAGAAGTTTAGTTGTGAATGTTTGATTTGAGATTTCTGTATTACTTGTGTGTCATAATAAGTAATAAATTGTAAATCACGTAAAGTGTAACTTGGACAATCAGGAGTTGGGGTACATGGTGAGCGTGCCATGACTTTTTCTGGGAATTGGATTGATCACCGTTCCTATTTTTATTCAAAGGTTCCTCGATATCGCAGGTCATTATGGAATACGCAGTCGCGCCCGTATTTCGTCTTCCTAGGGAAGGCTGGTTTTTAGTTAGACAAATCGGTCCAATAACTATTCCATTAAAGTAATAAAAAGATGTTTAGAGTTTAGTTCAGTAAAAGTTGTCTGCAGAAATGTTATATTGTTATCTTATTATTTATCCCTGCATGTTATTTATTAGTATCATGTTAGGAATATTTACGTGTTACTATGTAGTACTCAGCTTTGCTGATTACGTGCTTTGTTTGTGATTGTTGATCATGACTTTGCCTTATTGATCCTGTGATGACCCAATTTTGGTGAGCAGATTCTCTAGAGCATTAACATTTACAGGTTCGCAGATGTTGCATCATTGGGAATCTGGGATTGGAGAGCTTGTGTAATCTAGTATATCATATTTTCTGCATTAGTAGGAACGTATTATAATAAGTTTGTTTGAGTAGACATATATAGAGTGTTTGATTTTAAAGTACTTATTTATTTATTTATGATAATAAAGTATGAAGTTTAGTTAGATGTTTTCCGCTGCAAAATTCTGAATAAGCCGATACGTTATCACACGGGCGATAATACTTGGGTAATTCTCTATGTTTTATATTGAAAAGGTATTTCTGAAAAGAGAGAATTATCGGGGTGTTACAAAGTGGTATCTGGGAGATTTAGGTTATTTTCAAAACTTTTAGGCGCCTAACTAACTTACTAGTTATTTGAATAAACTCTTAGAATTGCTCCTACTTGTTCGTTTTGAAAAACTTATAGGAATATATTATTATATGTATATTTCAGAGGACCGAATTTTTTTGTTTTAGGGGTCCGATTTTTTTTTTATCATTGTACGAATATTTTATTTGCTCGAAATTTTTTGTTATTTCGAATTTTTGTGATAATTCAAAAATTTTAGGATTCCGAAATTTTTTTTTTAAAGAAAAAAAATTCGAATTGTTTTCCTCTTTCGAATTTTAGAAGTCTGAATTATTTTTTTATTTAGTCGAAATTTTTTTAGTTCGACATTTAATTAGTATTATTTTATAAGGATGCCTGCATTATTTTTCATGCCTTCAAAGTTTTAATTGTTGCATTGTGAGAATGGGTAGTATAGGAAGGGCATATAGGATAGAAATATTATATGCCTGCATTGAATAGTTAGTTCAGCATGATTATTATTTTCTTCCCTGCTAACTATTCATGATTATTTTTTCTTCCCTGCAAACTGTTTGTATTTTTCTTGCCTGCTAAGTGTTATATTCTTGTGCCTATGATGTTAATGGCAACTTGTGTATTATTATTTTTGGGAATGCGTACAGGGAGAGTACTAAGTATATCCATTGGAATAGGTTTAATTTATCTGTTATAGATCCCTAACCATGTCTGTCAGGCAAGTTAATAGAATTGGCAGGCAAGTTAATAGAGTAGGAAGCCATCATAACCCAATTGTATTGAGTGATGATGAGAATGTTCGATGTCATGAGCCTGGAAGTGATAGCTACACTAGCTTAGAGAGCATTATGCGTTATGTGTTAAAAGTAGGCATCCCTGTTAGCGATATATGAAGTAATTCACGAGTTTGATCGTACTAGAGCGCAAACCTGAAAGGACATCTACAATGTTACTTGGAGACCTTATCTGAGCGATGTTAGTGATTTAGAGATGGATGAAAATGGACATCAACCCAAAAGGATTCGAAGATCTACTAGATCTAGGAATTCGAGTTATTATTATTATTATTATTATAGTGAAGACTCGGAGACTTTGAAGATGAAATGTTTACTCCATAAAAGCATAAAGGAAATAAGGATAGGAATGATAATGTAACTCCATAAGAGTATTTATTTATGCTTTAAGATTAGTTGTTGGAAAGTAGTCAAGCTACAATGGTTTAATTTCCTTCTTTAGCGTCTTTATATTGTTGAGGAATAAGTTGGTTATTTTGGATTGGAAATATTCTTGTTATCGTTCGAGGAATAAAAGTTATTATTCAGTTATTTGAGTTGAGTGAGAATATATTTTAGTACGTGAAAAGGGGAAATATTTTATTTATTATGATTGGTTTCATTTGATCCTTATGTGATTATTTATGTGATTATTTATTCATGCGTGAATATATGATTGTTATGGTTCATAATGTGTGAACTTAGTGTTATAGTAACTTCATGAGAAATTGTTTGTTGATGCGATCTTTATGGTCAAATCAAATGTTGTCTTCGTAGGAAATGGCAAGTAAGTGTGAATCGAAACCAAAGTAGAGTTACGTTAAATTTCAGTCGCGAAGTAGAGTGTCAAACAACAATGATGCCTTAGCTTCTGCTATTCACCTATTGGCAGAGAAATTGACTCACGAAAGAACTGAGAGTCCCGATTTCGATGGGGACATGTTTGAGAGACTAGCTAAGATTAAATCGTTGTACTATAAGGGCCGGGGCAAGCTGACCCTACCTTCTTAAAGAGTGGATTAGGGAGTTTGAAAAGATTTTCGGGGCTGTGAACTGTCCTGAAGGTATGAAAGTGTGTCAAGTTGTACTATATCTGAAAGATGAGGCTGACTTATGGTGGAAGGAAAATGGAAATAGACTTAGTGTTATGGAAGAGTTTAATTGGGAATCCTTTATTGCTGCTTTAAGGGAAAAAATTTACCCTGCTTTAATGAGAAAGAAAAGGCTCAGGAGTTCATAGACCTTAGGATGGGGAGCATGACCATCTCTGAGTATTATAGCAAATCCATAGCATTGTCTAGGTTTTTAGGTAGTAGCCACTGAGGAGTTAAAGGCTCGGTGATTTGAGCAAGGTTTGATTGAGGAAATTCAATTGGGGTTAGTAGATTATGAAGAAATTGACTTGTCTATCAGTATTCCTACCAGGGAGATCATAAGGTGTACCAAGTTGTTTAGAAATTTGCCTTTGAAGATAGGAGACTATGTTTTTCCAATCTGACTTAATAGAATTCAATTTGGGAGACCTAGATGTGATTCTTGGGATGAATTAGTTAAGTCTTTACAAGGCCAATATCGACTGTGAGATTCAGAAGGTAGTGTTAAGAAACCCTTTGGGAAAATTGACATCCTATAGACGCTTTGGAAAACCTAAGAAGTTTGGAGTTATCTCTGCTATGCAAGTAAGAAAGTTGATGAGAAAGAGGTGTGAGTTATTCTTCTGTAGTGTGCAGGATGTGAGTAAGGAAGTTGAAGTGAAGCTTGAGGATGTTCCAATTGTGAACGAGTTTATGGATGTGTTTCCAAGTGAGATTTCGGGTATGCCACCTGCGAGAGCCGTTGAGTTCACCATAGACTTAGTTCCCCGGAGCGCACCTATATCTAAGGCACCCTATAGAATGGCACCTCCTGAGATGAGTGAGCTGAAAATGCAATTGCAAGAGCTATTGGATAAAGGTTATATTAGGCCTAGTGCATCACCTTGGGGAGCTCCTGTGTTGTTTGTGAAGAAAAAGGATGGAAGCATGAGGCTATGTATTGATTATAAGGAGTTGAATAATGTAACCATCAAGAACAAATATCCTTTGCCTAGAATAGATGACCTATTCGACCAGTTGAATGGAGCGAGTGTGTTCTCAAAGATTGACTTACGTTCAGGATATCATCAATTGAGGGTAGCTGATAAGGATGTACCTAAGACTGCCTTTAGAACGTGTTATGGTCACTATGAGTTCAGTGTAATGCCATTTGGGTTAACCAATGCTCCTGCTATATTTATGGACTTAATGAATAGGATCTTTCATGAGTTTCTAGATAAGTTTGTGGTAGTTTTCATTGATGACATACTGATATATTCGAGGAATGAGGCTGAGCATGATAAGCACTTGAGGATCATTTTGGAGACATTGAGGAAAAACCAATTGTATGCCAAGTTCTCTAAGTGTGAGTTCCGTTTGGAGAAAGTAGCGTTTTTGGGTCACTATGTGTCTAAGGAAGGAGTCTCAGTAGATCCTGCTAAGATTCAAGTTGTGAGTGAGTGGCCAACTCCAAAGAGCGTGTCAGATATTAGAAGTTTCTTAGGTCTAGCTGGCTATTATAGGAGATTTGTGAGAGATTTCTCGAAGATAGCAAGACCTATGACCAATTTGATGAAAAAGGAGTCAAAATTTGAGTGGAGTGAAAAGTGTGAAGAAGCCTTTCAGATTTTGAAAGATCGTTTAACCTTTGCACCTGTTTTGACCCTGCCTGATGGGAATGAGGGATTTGAGGTATATAGTGATGCTTCGAAGAATGGTCTAGGATGTGTGCTACAGCAGAATGGGAAGGTAATTGCGTATGCGTCGCGTCAATTGAAACCTTATGAGGCTAATTACCCTACCCATGACCTAGAGTTAGCTACCATAGTGTTTGCATTGAAAATTTGGAGACATTACCTCTATGGAGCGACTTGTAAGATATTCACAGACCATAAAAGCTTGAAGTATATGTTCACTCAAAGAGACCTGAATATGAGGCAAAGAAGATGGCTGGAGTTGATTAAGGATTATGACCTAGACATCCAGTATCATGAGGAGAAAGCAAATGTGGTTGCTGATGCCTTGAGCAGAAAATCGAGTCATAGCTTGAGTACCTTGATAGTCCTTGAGGAGTTGTGTCGAGATATGCAAAGGCTGAGCCTAGAACTCTTAAATCCTGGGGAAAGTGAGGCAAGACTTAGCGCTCTATCTTTGGGTTTGTCAGTTTTCGATGAGATCAAAGAGGGTCAAGTTGGGGATGAGCACCTAGATAAGATCAAGGAGAAAATTAGGCAAGGTAAGGAAGCTGGCTTTAAGATTCATGATGATGGGAGTTTAAGGTTTAAAGGGAGGTGGTGTGTACCACAAAAATGTAATGACCTTAAGAGACGCCTTATGGATGAGGGGCATAATACTCCATATTCTGTGCACCCTGGGGGTGACAAGTTGTATAAGGACCTTAAGGGTATCTATTGGTGGCCAAATATGAAGCGAGAGGTAGCCGAGTATGTGTCTAAGTGCCTAACCTGTCAGAAAGTGAAGATAGATCATAAGAGAGACCCATGGGGAAGGTTCAATCTTTAGAGGTTCCTGGATGGAAGTGTGATTCTATTTCTATGGACTTTGTGACTGCCTTACCTAAAACGAGGAGTGGAAACGACACTATTTGGGTTATTGTGGATAGATTGACCAAATCCGCTGTGTTTATACCCATTAAGGAGACATGGAAAAAGAAGCAACTTGCTAAGACATACATTAGGCATGTGGTGAGACTACATGGAGTTCCAAAGGATATCATTTCTGACCGTGACTCTAGGTTTCTTTCGAAATTTTGGAAAAGGTCCAATTAAATCTTGGGACAACATTGAAGATGAGTACAACCTTTCACCCTGCGACTGATGGTCAGACTGAGAGGACTAACCAGACTATGGAGGATATGTTGAGAGCATGTGCTATTAACTTTCAAGGTAGTTGGGAGGACCAATTAGACCTGATTGAGTTTTCTTAGAACAATAGTTATCATGCGAGCATTAAGATTGCACCTTTTGAGGCATTATATGGACGGAAGTGTAGAAGCCCCATTTGTTGGAATGACTTTAGTGAAAATATAGTCTTGGGGACAGAGTTTATTGAGGAAACTGTCAAGAATGTCAGACTAATTCAGGCTAGAATCCAAGCTGCGCAAGATAGGCAGAAGAGTTATGCTGATTTAAAACGACGCGAGGATGAGTTTGCTATAGGTGATAAGGTGTTCTTGAAAGTATCACCCACTAAGGGCGTCATGAGATTTGGGAAAAAGGGCAAGTTAAGTGCTAAGTATGTAGGCCCATATGAGATTTTAGAGCGAATTGGGAAAGTAGCCTATAGAATGGAGTTTGAGAAGATGCATGATGTGTTCCATATTTCCCAACTCAAACGCTATATCCCTGATGAGCGTCATGTCCTAGAGCCTGAACGGATTCAGATCGATAGTAGCCTCACATATGAGGAAAGACCTGTCAAGATTCTAGACAGGAAAGTGCGTAGTACACTCAATAAGGACGTCCACATCGTGAAAGTACTTTGGTCTAACCACGAGTCTGAAAAGGCAACGTGGGAAGCCGAAGATGAGATGCAAAAGAAGTATCCACACTTGTTCCTTAAGGTGAGTTACGAGGGCGTAACTCGTTTTCTTTAAGAGGGGTAGAATGCGATAGAATTTCGCGCTTTTGTCCATTTTTATGGTATTTTTTCATATTTTTATGCTTGATTTTGAGTTTTGCACATGTTGGTGCAAAGTTTAGTGTCCACTATGTGGCGCAGTCAAGTTATTTTGGGAATAGTGTACACATGTTGTGTCGCAAATATCTCCGAGTTTGCCTACTTTAAAGTTTTGAAAGAGAGTTTTCTTAAAAGTTTTGATTTTCGTGCCCAAGTTTCGGGACAAAACTTCTTTTAAGAGGGATAGACTGTAATCCACCATAATTTTATGAATTTTATAAATATATTTAAAGTATATTTATAAATGATTTTAATATTTTATGAGTCGAATTATTTTCATGTTTGACTATTTTGAGGAGTTAAAAGAGTTTTATGGTTTTTTATTTCTTAAATTAATTAAATATTTCATTAAGTGGAACTTTAATTATTTAAAGAGTAGTATTTAAAGTATATTTAATTATTAAATTAAGCTTATGGGTTGAGGAGTCCAATTTGTAGCCTTTTGAGCCCATTTGAAAGCCCAAAGGAGTAATTCTTTTCCTAATAAGACTCTTATTCTTATGTACTCCTAATTCTACTAGGATTAGGGAAAGAGAACCTATAAATACTTCATTAAACCTCCCATGATTCATATTTTCAGATTTGGCTTTTGTTTTCCACTAATTCTTCTTTCCTCTTTCCCTCCCTTCACTCGTTTTTTCTCTCACCCGAATCTGATTGTCCAGATTTCTCATAGTTTCGTTTATTTTTAGCCAAAAATTCCTTCTGAGAAATTGTAGATCTCGAAAAGTTATTGAACTTACGGTCAAGAATCACTCGATCCCGATTATTATTCTATCAGTTATGGCCTCTGCAAGTTTCGCAATTTTGCTGCCATATTTCACTCGCGATTTCGGTATTTCACTCTTTTTCTCCCTTTTTCTTTTGATTCTTTTCCTCGTTTTCTTATATATTGATTTCATATATATTGATCTAATATTTCAAAGTATTATTTTGTTAAATTATTGTTTAAAGATTGTATCTTTAATTATTTCAGATTATATGTTTCATATTATTAAGCAAAAAAATTTCAGATTTAATATTTTATGTTTAAGGAGAGATTTAAATATTAAAGTCTTGATATTTGAGGTTTTAAAAGCCTATTTTAGTAGTACCATATTTTAGGGTTTGAAATATTTAATCTTTGGTGTCAAAAGAATTTTAGAAAAGGTTTTGACACGTTTTTAAGTGAAGTTTTATTGCTGTAAATTTATTGGTATATTGATATACCAATGTTTTGTATTTTGTTAGGCGGAGATTATTCCCTAGGCAACTTTTAGAGTAAAAAAGTGGCCTCTCAATTTGTCTACACAAGGTACGTACATACCTATGTGTTATGTGATGTAGTATCATGATTTAGGAAGGAAAAGTTGTAGTATCATGTATAGGAACTTTGTAAGTTCATATATGATTTCTATTATGATTGAATTTTACATGTTTTATGCTTGTGTGCGAACATGTAAGGATGAGATTTGATTATGAGTTGAATATCATGTTTGTATGGAATATTGATGCAAGCATGTTGGATTGGGAACCTTATTTATTAATTCATATGGGGTAATTAATATATTTAGAAAGTTGGATCATGTTTAAATCATGTGTTACCTTATGTTATTATTTTCACTACTCTATGAGGACTGTGGGCCTTATTTGGTAAGTTGAGAATTTATGCCTTTGAAAGGTAAGTTGGTTGTTGGCTAGGTTCAACAAATAAGAATGATTGGAATAAAAAGGGATTAATCTTGGATTGTAAGTTGTGTGATCACTTATTTTAATCCTAAGATAAAAAGATGTTCAGTTGTGAATGTTTGATTTGAGATTTCTGTATTACTTGTGTGTCATAATAAGTAATAAATTGTAAATCACGTAAAGTGTAACTTGGATAGTAATAAACTTTAGACTGGTGCACGTCTGAAGTTGGACAATCAGGAGTTGTGGTACATGGTGAGCGTGCCATGGCTTTTTCTGGGAATTAGATTGATCACCGTTCCTATTTTTATTCAAAGGTTCCTCGATATCGCAGGTCATTATGGAATACGGAGTCGCACCCGTATTTCGTCTTCCTAGGGAAGGCTGGTTTTTAGTTAGACAACTCGGTCCAATAACTATTCCATTAAAGTAATAAAAAGATGTTTAGAGTTTAGTTCAGTAAAAGTTGTCTGCAGAAATGTTATATTGTTATCTTATTATTTATCCCTGCATGTTATTTATTAGTATCATGTTAGGAATATTTACGTGTTACTATGTAGTACTCAGCTTTGCTGATTACGTGCTTTGTTTGTGATTGTTGATCATGGCTTTGCCTTATTGATCCTGTGATGACCCAATTTTGGTGAGCAGATTCTCTAGAGCATTGACATTTACAGGTTCGCAGATGTTGCATCATTGGGAATCTGGGATTGGAGAGCTTGTGTAATCTAGTATATCATATTTTCTGCATTAGTAGGAACGTATTATAATAAGTTTGTTTGAGTAGACATATATAGAGTGTTTGATTTTAAAGTACTTATTTATTTATTTATGATAATAAAGTATGAAGTTTAGTTAGATGTTTTCCGCTGCAAAATTCTGAATAAGCCGATACGTTATCACACGGGCGATAATACTTGGGTAATTCTCTAAGTTTTATATTGAAAAGGTATTTCTGAAAAGAGAGAATTATCGGGGCGTTACATAGTGAGATCTCTGAAAGTAATTTAGAGAAAGAGATGTAAAGAACAATAAAATACCTCGTTGGGGGAGTCCTGGAGAGTGGAGTGAGACAGGAAGAGGGGACGAGACAACATGCTTGGAAACCATAACGATTAAGCTGCTTAACAGCAACACGAATCTTTGAATTTGTGAAATCTTCAAACTGCGAGTCACCGGAAAACTCCGACTCACCGCCGAACTCCGACCTACGAACCTCCGTAGTGGTGGTGGTTCTGCAGGTGGCGCTACTAGCTATACCTAAAGAACGCGCCCAAGAAACTGCGGATGAGAGGCGACGAGTCAAATCGTCGTCATCAACGAGCGTCGACGGACGAGAGGCGAGACAGGAAGAGGGGACGAGAGGCGAGACAGGAAGCTCAGGGAGGAAGTCGGTGCTGTTACCGCGTTCAGTTTCAGTTGAACTCACTGGTGGGTCAGCGAGGAAGTCGTCGTCGGTGAGGAACTGAGTATCAGCCATAGTCATCGTCAGTAAGGAAACGCCGGCGGACAAGAGGCGAGACAGGAAGAGGGGATGAGAGAGGAGAGAGGAGAGACTTTAGAGCGTATAAATGTTGAGTGCAAAACCCTAATTTTTTTTTTAATGATATTGATGCGGTTCCTTCAAGAAACCGCAGCAATAGGTCCTATTGCTGCGGTTTTTTCTAGAAACCGCAGCAATATATTTTTTGTCACGCTTTTTTTAATTCTTTGGTTGCGTATGGGTAAAACCGCAGCAATTCAACCGCAGCAATAAGCAATTATTCTACTAGTGCATGTTGGCTTCAATTCCAATGCATTTAAACATGCACCTCCTGTGGTTGCACGTTGAATAATTTCCACTTCCATCTTCCTTAGATCATCATTGATTTATTTGGGTAGAGTTAAGGTTGAGTTTAGGTAGGATTTCCGACTAAAAGCATCAGCAACAACTTTGGCTTTACTGGGGTGGTACTGGATGTCAAGATCATAATCTTTGAAGAGTTCTAGCCACCTACGTTGTCTCAAGTTCAACTCTTTTTGTGTGAAGATATATTTAAGACTTTTGTGATTAGTAAAGATCTTGCACGGAACACCATAGAGATAGTGTCGCCATATCTTTAGAGCAAATACAATTGCGGCTAGTTCAAGGTCATGTGTTGGGTAATTATGTTCATGGGGTTTGAGTTGTCAGGAAGCATAAGCTATGACTTTCTCATTTTGCATTAAAACACATCCTAATCCAGGTTTAGATGCATCACTATACACAACAAATCTATCTTTGTCAGAAGGGAGTGCAAGAACAGCGGCAGAGGTAAGACGTTTCTTTAACTCCTTAAAAGCTGACTCACATTCATCGTCCCATTCGAACTTAACAGACTTCTTCACCAATCGGGTTATAGATAGAGCTATCTTTGAAAAATCTTGAACAAATCTCCGGTAGTAACTAGCTAAACCCATAAAACTCCGAACTTCTGTGACATTGACGGGTCTAGGCCACTCCATTATAGCTTTTATCTTTTGTGGATCAACAGATATTCCATTTTCTGAAATAATGTGCCCTAGGAAGGCAACTTCTTTTAACCAGAACTCACATTTCTTCAACTTTGCGTACAATTTCTTTTCTCTTAAAAGTTTTAGTATGTTTTTTAAGTGTTCTTCATGCTCACTTGAATTCCTTGAACATATCAAAATATCATCAATAAACACAACTACGAACTTGTCAAGATATGGTTTGAATATTCGGTTCATCAAGTCTATGAAAACTGTAGGAGCATTGGTTAATCCAAATGGCATCACTGTAAATTCATAATGACCATATCGGGTCCTTAAAGCGGTTTTGGATATATCTTCCGGTTTGATTCGAAGTTGATGGTATCCAGATCTCAAATCAATTTTAGAGAAGATACTTGCACCTCGTAGTTGATCAAAAAGGTCATCAATACGAGGCAATGGATATTTATTTTTGATGGTGATTTAGTTCAATTCCCGATAATCAATGCATAATCTCAAACTTCCATCTTTCTTCTTCACAAATAACACAGGTGCATCCCATGGCGATACACTAGGTCGAATATACCCTTTTTCGAGCAATTCATCTAATTGTTTCTTTAATTCTTGCAACTCAGTTGGTGCCATTCTGTATGGTGTTTTGGATATGGGAGCGGATCCTGGAATAAGATAAATGCTAAAGTCAATCTCTCTTTGCGGAGGCATGCCAGGTATCTCTTCCGGAAATACATCGGGATAATCGCATACTATAGGGATGTCACTTAGAGAAGGTTCAGATGTGCTTAGGTCTTCTATATTACAGAGGTATCCATGACAACCCTTCATAAGTAGCTTGAAGGCTTTTGAAATTGAGATAGTTCTGGGTTTAACCTTTCTTCTTTGATAAGAAACCTTACACCCATCTGGTGTTCTAAGGGTTATCTCATGTTTGAGTCAATTTATGTCGGCCTTGTATTTGGATAACCAATCCATTCCCAAAATCACATCAAAGTCAGTCAATTCAAACTGGACTAGGTTCACATAAAATTCACAAGCCCCTATAAGGATAGAGCAGTTCCTATATAGGACATTGCATGACAGGGATTGACCATTTGGCAGGGCAACATTTAAGTTAAAGAATTTAGGGCATGGTTCTACTTCCAAACTTTTAGCAAATGAGGTAGAAACAAATGAATGAGAAGCTCTGGAATCGAAAAGAACATGGGCAGATATTGAGTTGATTGATAAAGTACCAGTAATAACGGTATCATCCGCCTCAGCTTCTTCTCTCTGCATCATGTACACTCATCCTGCTTGGGGAGGTCCACGTGGAGGGTTTTTGTTGGTGTTGGTGTTTCTTGCATTGTTGTTGTAACCCGAATTCTGACCACTTCTTTGATCCCTTGAAGCACCATAACTGTTCAGATTTTGGTTTTGATGTTCTGGCGTGGGGTAGTCTCTAACTAGGTGGTCTTGTTTACCGCAACGATAACACTTATTTGTTCCCTTACGACAATCCTTTTCCAAATGCCCTCTCTTACCACATTTATTGCATCGAGGAATCTGTTGTTTACCACTGTTGTACCCCATATATTCAGTGTTCTGTCTCTTGAAGCTATTGCCTGACTGAGCCACTTGAGTTTTTCCTTTCCTTTTCCCACCTTCATATACTTCATTCGCCGGCTTCACTTTCCTTTCAACATTTATAGCACAATCATATAACTCTTGATAAGACTTACTCATATGTGCAGCAAGCCTTTCTTGAAGATCCAGATCCATACCTCCATCAAATCGATTCATTCTTTGACGATCCGTGGTCACAAGATCAAGAGCAAATCGAGCTAACTCATTGGATTTCACAGCATACTCCAGTACAGTCATATTCCTTTGTCTCAGATAGTTAAACTCATATTTCATCTGGAGCTGCAGAGATTGAGGGTAGAATTGATTCCTCATAGCCTCCTTCAGGCCTTCCCAACCAAACCCATGCTGATTTTGCATCTCCATGGCAGTCTTCCACTACAGATCTGCTTGCCCTTGTAGGTAAAATACCGCAAAATTAACTTTCCACTTGTTTGGACACTGGGTGGCATCGAAGAGTTTTTCCATGTTGTTTAACCATTCTTCGAATTCAGTAGGATCTGGCTTTTCGTCATAACTTAGCGGCTTGTGAGCAGAGAACCTTTTAAACGTGTTTGAGCACTCTTCCTGCTCTATTTTGGCTTTTTACCGGTTTCCTTGCAGAAGTTCCATCATTAACTTCATTAAGTCCATCTGATTTCCATTTGCATTCCCAAGCATATCTTCATCAACTCTTGCCCTCGATCCTTCTAATGAGACATTGGACTCATGGGTTCCATTTCCTCCATTGAGTAGCTCATTCTCACTTGTTGCCATTTTCTAGCACATCAAACACTTCATGTTTCATAGCATATTGATATGATAAGCAACATATTCGTAAAGGCATAGAATTAAAAATATTCCCTTCCCTGATCCCATCACTCAGACTCGTTTACATTTAAACAACCTATGACTTAATCGTATTTGAATATTGCAACTTTAAAAGTCAACATCTTGATCCATGAGTATTTCTAACTTAAACTATTTACCAGACCTTTAATTTCGTTTTATAAATTTACTTCGGTTTATTAGCTAACAATTAATGTAAAACCGTGAAAATTAAACTTAAGGTACCGAAACCTTGGCTCGGATACCAACCTGTAACGCCCCGACCTCTAGACATTGTTATTAGGTTAATTGAAGAGTCATTAACAGCGGAACCTAGACGGTCGACGCGTTACTGACATACCTTCCGATTGGAAAGCACAAGGCAAACATAAATTCATAAACTTAAACATATTATAATTTGAAAACATCATAATCATCCATTACTGAAACTTAAGGTGAAACTTAGCAACTGATATAGTCCGACATAAACTTAAAACTATGATCATAAGTGTTTTTAAGAAAGCTTAAAACTAAACAACTCCTTACATCTACGCCATCCCGGTATCATCATCAGTACCTAAAACAGAAAACAAAACGTCATGAGCCGAGGCTCAGTATCATACTACTCTAACATCGTAAAAGCATTTCAATTCATTTTGGCCGTAATCAGGGAGGAGAGAAAAAGTAAAGCCATTTCATAAACATATCAGATCATTTCATATCATATCATATGTTCCATCATTATCTTTCCGTCTTACTTAAATCATATTGGTAACTTGGCGAGTACGGTAGAAGGTAAGCCACGGAGAACCTTTGTTCGCCAACAGAAGGGGCATGACCGACTGCAGGTGCCACGGAAGACTATTGTCCCCCAACAGAAGGTGGCTAATGGAATACGGGTGCCACGGGAGATTATTATCCCCCAACAGAAGGTAGCATAGCCGTATGCGGGTGTCACGGGAGACTATGTCCCCTAACAAAAGGTGACAAGAACCGCCGGGATGGAACGTGCACGACCAACATAACAGAATACTGCCAAGAACCGTCTTTCAATTTTATTTATCATGTTTCATGACTTTTAAGTAACTTTAAGAATTCATAGTAGAGCCATAACATAAAGTTATTATAGTTCTTTCAAGTAGAAAGATATACTTTTCATATTATCAGGATTCCATAAAACATTTCATAATAAACATTTCATATCCCGCAATCCATGAAAAACATCAACAGATTTCATAGCATAAAACATATTCCTAAAGAGAATGCGGGTGCTAGTAGTAGATGTTACCTGGTATCGTATTTAAATTTCTTGATAGCCGGGGGAGGCTTGTAATATTCCTTCCTTTAATCTAATCAAGAATTAAATAATAAAATTTATTACTAATTAATTAGATTTAGGCTTTTCTTAGTTATTATTTCATTAGGCCGTTATGTTACTTGTGTCATTACTAATAAAGTTTCAATAATCAAACAAGTTATACTTAGGTGTAAATAATCATAGTCTTATTATTCTTCACATCTCTTAAACATAAAAGCTACCTTGATGTGATAATAATAAATAAATAATCTTGGTTTATAATCCATGTTCAATAATTTGTAACCATGACCTTCATAATCTAATTATTTCATTTCTTTAATAAATTATAAGTACACAAAGAGTATTTCACTAATTATCTTTATAACAACATTATAATTCTTTTAAATACGAATCATGAAACTAAACTAATGAGTGAAGTTTATATTATCGTCAATAAAATACCCGCTTATGTTCAGCTACCAATTCGGCATGATTATTACTAAACTAGCTAGATTATTATCATTTATTTAAATATCCAAAAACATTAACACTAATATATTATAGTAGTTGTCATTGAGCTTATGAACTAAATATAAAGTCATTTATATAAACTAAAGTGTTTCCAATATTCAATTATAATTTCATATTATAAGAGTAATCATAATTAACTAGTTGTATCATAGCAAAATCAGTTCAGTCCTTAATATAAGGTTAACCCAACTCATTAACTAAGTAAATATGATTTTAAGCCCAATAATATGATTAAATTAAGCTAACATGGTTTAGCTAAACAAATTAGTTTCTAGGCCCAATTTGTCTCTAATTATTAAAGGAAACTTGGGCTTAAACTTACAAACTAAGAATCAAAATAAAGGTTTAAGAGGTACGTTTATACCTCTGCTCTACTTGGAGCAGCGAAGACAACGCAACACAGAGGGAAAGAAAATCGACGGAGTTCCGACAAACTGGTCGGCTGGTAGTGCGGCGTGGTTCCGGCGACGCTACGACAGCAGATGTGATATGATTACGGGAACGGAATCTGCTTAGTTTCGAATAACCTTCACTCAGTTAATCTCCACTAAGGGTTCTAATTCACTTTTAGGGCTTCACTCACCTTAAACTTGAATTCGAAAAGATTTTGAGATTGGTTTATTAGCTTCACTCACTAACTCACGCAAATCTCGCTTAGTTTTAGGTTTCACTCACCTAAATCTAAGGTTCTTGTATTTTGATTCACTCTCTAAAAATAATGTAATCTTGGAATTATGTACGTCCAAAATCAGTCATAAACATATGTTTAATCTTTAATCAAAACTCAAAACTTATTATTAATGAAATCCACGCATACAATATATAGTACATAAAAGAAAACCTAATGCAACTAGAACTAAGAAAGATAAAAATTAGCAAACTTAATCCTAACCCAAATTGAACTAGGCAAACACAAAAGATAAACAAAAACCAACAAACTAAACTTTAATACTCCTAACAGAACTAGGAGTTCTAATCCCATTAGGATTAGGATTTCAAGAGTCCTATTCCTACTAGAATTAGGAAAACTACCAAGTCTCCTAACAAAACTAGCTAGGAGTACTTTGCAACCTTCATTTCTAAGAGAGACTAAGCACTTTGAATCCACATTAATCCCTCCTTATTAGAAAAAAACTTGTCCTCAAGTTTCGTCAAAGTAATCCACGAAATCATCCATATTAAGCGTACAACAATATACACCAGGAAGATGTAGTGTCGTTCACCATCTCTTGCTGCACGAAGTTCTAATCTATCAAAATCATGATTTTTCCATGGTTGCAATTTATCCCTCCTAGAAGAAACAACATAAAATATCTTTGAAAAATCATGACCATCAGCAACCTTAGGAGCCAAAGTAAAAGAAATATTAACTAAAGGCTCATATTTCTGCAAATCAACGTTAGGCACCACTTCCTCATGAGAAACTTCAAAGATCAAATCTTTATCCTTAGAACAAGAAAAAGTTTCAATCTTTACGTCCTCTTCAACAACAATCGGATCTGAAATTTCTTCCACTATGTTGCAAGGAACAACTTCAAGATCTGACCATTCTTTTTTTGTTAGATATAGTTGTTGCCTCAAAGAATTAACCCGTTTAGTCGCTTCTTGCATCCGTACAAGAGCTTGCATGAATCTCAATGTTGAATCAAATTCATCCATACGAACCAAACAACAACAACAAACTGCAATTTTGCCAGTAAACTGCCAGGAAATTTCCCTGAGAGTTCGAGATCTAAAGCCTAATTAAAACACCTCGAAATTTTATGAAATTTTGTCACACCATAGCACTAGGTGTCTGGAACACTAGAACAAAATTTCATCAAACAATACCCAGCCAATTATTTTCAGTTTTAATTCTCCCAACACTGGTCCATAATAATTCGGTTTTGTACAATTATCAAAAACTTGCTCGAGAAAATAGCAAAAGCTCTTTAAAAATTATGAATCTTTTCATTATTAAACTAGACAAAAATTAGTCCAATTTTAAGCCAATAAACACTCAAAAATTCGTTGTATGCTAGGAGAACAAATTGCCCAAAGTTTACCTGAAAGCTGCTCGAATCTGCCAGAAAACTAGATCTGAATGTTTCGATCGTTGTGACTTCGTTACTTATTGGATTGGTCTGAAATTTTTACAAAATGTATATTTCCTTGTTAGCTTTCCAACTCAATAAATAAATCCGAATTCTGACGTACCACGCGCCCCCACGCTCCATTTTACCGAAGTAGCTCTGATACCAATTGATATGATTCCGGGAACGGAATCTGCTTAGCTTCGAATAACCTTCACTCAGTTAATCTCCACTAAGGATTCTAATTCACTTTTAGGGCTTCACTCACCTTAAACTTGAATTAGGAAAGGTTTTGAGATTGGTTTATTAGCTTCACTCACTAACTCACGCAAATCTCGCTTAGTTTTAGGTTTCACTCGCCTAAATCTAAGGTTCTTGTAATTAGATTCACTCTCTAAAAACAATGTAATCTTGGAATTATGTACGTCCAAAATCAGTCATAAACATATGTTTAATCTTTAATCAAAACTCAAAACTTATTATTAATGAAATCCACGCATACAATATATAGTACAAACTAAATTAGCAAACTAGAACTAAGAAAGATAAAAATTAGCAAACTTAATCCTAACCTAAACTGAACTAGGCAAACACAAAAGATAAACAAAAACCAACAAACTAAATTTTAATACTCCTAAAAGAACTAGGATTTCTAATCCTACTAGGATTAGGATTTTAAGAGTCCTATTCCTACTAGAATTAGGAAAACTACCAAGTTTCCTAACAGAACTAGGAGTACTTTGTAACCTTCATTTCTAAGAGAGACTAAGCACTTCGAATCCACATCAATTCCTACTAGGATAAGAAAACTACCAAGTCTCCTAACAGAACTAGGGGTACTTTGCAACCTTCATTTCTAAGAGAGACTAAGCACTTCGAATCCACATCAAGATGGGTGGTGCGAGTAGGGGCAGCGCAAGGGAGGACGAACAGAGAAAACGAAAGAAGAAAGAGTGAGCAGCGACGGGGTTGCAGCAGCGGCGTAGGGTCACCGGTGAGGGTGACTGGTGAGGGTGACTGGTGATCGGAGGAGAGTCGCTGCGCGGGTGGTGGTGGCGCGATGTTCGTCGGGCTTCGGTGAGCAGCGTGACAGAGCACGAGAGAGAGAGAGAGATTTTATGAGAATTTGTAATATTTGTTGTTTTTGAGTTGTGAATTCAATACTCGGCACCTTAGGCAATTTATTGATGAAATTCTGGAGAGAAAGGTGGAGGTGGCCGTTGAACATTAATGGTGTTTCTTCACATAGGCAAACTAGAGTAGGACACTAAGAGGAAAAATAGGGTAGGTGAGCTGTGGGGGTGTTGGGTGGAATTACCGTGGGAAAATTAGGGGGGATTTCTCTCTCTTTTTTTTTTCTTTGTTGTTGTTATACCTAAAATTCTTAATACATCAATTCATTACTTGTGATTGTTAGCCCAACTCTACTTATAGTAAATTTTAATTTCTTTTAACCACAAAATTCATAACTTTTTCATGTAGCTTATAATTATTATTAATCAAGATTTTTAACCCTCTTAATTACTTAATTAAACATGTTTAAATTTTGGAATATTACAAAATAGCGGTCTAAGTGGGCATTTTGAGCGAATATTGTATTATCCTACTTGATTTGTAGTGATGTGAAGAACATGATTTAACTGTATCATTGTATAATCGCATTTGTATAATCTGGACCATGTCATATTCAAGCATTTGTATAGTTGGTCACTTGTATTCTGTTTGGTGATGTGCCACCTATTTCTTTTCCAAGTTTCTCTCCAGCTGACTTTTCTTGCAGCTTGCCACTTTCAGTGCTGATGAGCGGGATCGACATGAGGTTGTGTTGATGATGCATGAGAACATGGATCTTCAGGAAAAGTAAGTTTTATAAAATAATGAACTTTGAAAGACTATAGGAAAACAATAATTGCGCAAGATTCCCAATTCATGGCTACGGCGTTTTGTGAAAGTAAAGATTTAAGCCCCCTTCCTCTATAAGAAAATCTTAATGATGGTTTACATCATAGTGCAACTGTATATTGTTCAATTTTCTTGTCCAGATAGATTTACACACTTTTCTTTTATAAGACTTAACTCTCTTTTTATTTTCTTTATCTGTTCAATTTCCTAATCTAGTAATTTTGCATTTCAGATGTTTAGAATATATGGAGATAAAGAGCTCGTTCATAAGGTACATTAAGTGAGTGATGTAGTGGATATTGTGAAAAATTCTCATTGATTTATGAAGAATGGAGTCCATTACTATTGTGAGGGTATATTGGCTTATCAGGCCATTTATCATTGTTTAGAAACAGTTAGATTAGTCAATTTGAACTTCTTAGAGAAATGGTTCTAAAAAAAAAACTTAGACATGTGATCTAGCTGTTCTAAATGTTGGACTTGTGAAAACATTTGCTTATAATCATGAGATAGCAAGATGAGAGCGTGGAGATAAAATTGTAACTCGGATTGTTTTTGGTACATGAACAGAGAGAACTATCTAGAAATAAAGTTATATGAAGCATCTCTTTTCTAGTCTCTTATTAACTAGTAGAAAACAAGTCAAATACTACAAGACATAAAAAAATAATTGTTGAATGTGTAATTGTGCCGTTTATTTTAAGCTGTGTGTCCATTTTATATTTCAAATTTATGGACTTAGTTGCTTATCCAATATCTAATACTCAATAAAGTTTGTGTCTAATACAGACAACAAGTGTTTTAACGACCAGAGGAGAATGCTAAGTAAATTGAATAGGTGTCATGTACATCTGCTAATCAGTTCGTATGAAACGGAGCCACATGGTGATTGAAGCTCTGCGGTCCAGTGATATGTATGCCAAGGAATGTAATAAATTAATCTAAAAAGCCCTGAAAAAGAGGGCCTGTAAGGCTCTAACCAAAGTTGTCAGAGAAGTGGCAGAACAATTTTTTTACGGAAAGGCTACTGTATGAACAGACTCATATTGCAAGTGATTTTTTTTAATCCAAATTATTTTCAACTGATCCGGTTCCTTTGGAAAACCGGATCAGTTAGTTTGGCTCGAAATTTTTTTAAATCAAATTTACACTTAATTGATCCGGTTATAGCTGAGGACCGGATAAATTAGTGTAATTGATCTGGTCCTCAGCTATAACCGGATCAGTTAAGTGTTACCTGATTCGGTTGTGAACCGGAACAATCGAACTTTCTCAACTGCTCCGCCCTCACCCGCTCCGGTTCGTTTTCAGATAAGTTAAGGCCATTTTGACAAGATCAGTTAACGTTTTTTCCACTAGTGATTTGCAAACCAAAGAAGAAGTTGAGTTCCCCCATCATACTCATCTCGAACTCCGTGGTCATAAGATTAGCAAATCCTTCGCACAAGGATTCATTAGTAGTACCAAATACAATATCATCAACATAAATTTGAATAATAAGAAGATTAGATCCTTTTGATTTCAAAAACAAAGTTCTATCAACTTTTCCTCTTTTAAAATCATTTTCCAAAAGGAACTTGGACAACCTTTGATACCATGCTCTAGGAGCTTGCTTCAACCCATAAAGTGCTTTGTGAATCTTATAGACGTGATTAGGAAATTCAGAGTTTTCAACTCTAGCAGGTTGTTCCGTATAAACATTTTCATTCAAATAACCATTAAGAAAATCGCATTTAACATCTATTTGATATAATTTAAAGCCCATGTAAGAAGCAAAAGCAATTAAAATTCTTATAACTTCTTACCTAGCAACTGGAGCAAAAGTTTCTTCAAAATCAATACCTTCTTGTTGATTATAACCTTTATCAACTAACCTGGCCTTGTTCCTGACTATAATGACATGCTCATCCAGCTTGTTCCTGAACACCCATTTCAGTCTTATCACCTTCTGGCGTTCCGACTTGGATTCAAGGTGTCATACTTTGTTCATTGGTTGAGCTCATCTTGCATTGCTAAGAACGAATCAGCATCCTCAAGTGCTTCAAAGTGATTTCGAGGCTTGAGAATGGATAAGAATGCATTGTAAGCACAGAAGTTCTTCGATTGTGATCTGCTCTGAGTTCCGTTCCGAATATTACTTATAATCTGATCGGTTGGATGAGAATTTTGATATTTCCATGGTATTGGTTAAAAGTCTCTTACAGGGACAGACCCTGATCCATTTTCATTTAGAACTTGAACTTTTGTGCTGGAGTTCCCTTCATTTTCTCACCTGTTTGGAACTTCTGTGTTATCTTCATAAACGTCATCATTATCCCTTTCAACAGTAGGTTGATCTTCTTGAACTTTTGGTTGTGGCTTGTTGGACATTAGCTCTTCTCCTGCTGGATCTGGTCTCACTAGCACAATATCAAAATCTTCTTGTTCCTGTAAATCATCATTTACATTCTCTATAAAATTGTCTGTTTCATCAAAAATAATATGTACACTTTCCTCGACACACATTGTTTTCTTGTTGTAGAAATATGAACAAAACATTTATAACGAAATGCTCTAAAATAAGAAATATTGGTTTTTTTACTTTAAGCAGTTCATAGCTAGTTTTTTTGGTGATTGGTCTACTCATGATATGATTTATGATGTAGCATATTGTGTTGATAGCTTCTGCCCAGTTTTCCTTGGAAGTTTTCTTGCTATAAGCATTATTCTCGCCATATCTTTAAGTGTCCTGTTTTTATTTTCCACAACACCATTTTGATGTGGTGTTCTAGGAGCAGAAAAATTGTGATCCATACCATGTTCCCTGCAAAACTCATCAAACTTGAAATTTTCATATTCCTTTCCATGGTCAGATCTCAACTGAACAAGTTGATAACCACTTATCTTTTGTACCTTTTTAGCAAAACTCACAAATCCATCAAATGTTTCTCTTTGCTATGAAGGAACATGACCTATTTATATCTAGAGTAATCATCAGCTATCACCAAGACATATAGCTTACCATTTCTACTTTGGACTCTCATGAGGCCACACAAAATCCATATGGATGAGTTCTAACGGTTTTATGGTGCTCACAAACCTTTTACTCTTAAACGAAGATCTAACATGCTTACCTCTTGCACATGCATTACACACTTTATCACACTGGAACTTGATTGAAGGCAAACCTACTACAAGTTCCTTAGATCTAAGTTTATTAAGAAAAGAGAAGCTAGCATGGCCAAAACGTTTATGCCAAAGTAAATGATCGTCTTCAATAACATTGAGACAAGTAAGGTTGTTCCTAGGAACTGTTTGAGATCCACAGTGTATGTGTTCCCTTTGCGTTTTCCTTCAAGAATAATCTTACCCGTGTTATTGTTAATGATATGACAATGCTCATTAGTAAAACATACAGAGTTTCCCTTATCACATAATTCGGAAATACTAAACAAGTTATGCTTTAATCCATCAAAAAGAAAAACATTATCAATTGAGTGGGAACTTGACTTACCGACCTTACCCGTGGCAATTATCTCACCTTTCTTATTATCACCAAAAGTCACAGTTCCCCGTGAATAGGCTACTAGTGAGAGAAACCTTAATTTATCTCCTGTCATGTGCTTAGAACAGCCACTATCGAGGTACCATGTATTGTTCCCCCTCACTAACACCTACAAATGCAACTACTTATTAGCTGCGGGAACCCAAGTTTCCTTGGGTTCCTCCGTAGAGACATTAGCACTAGTTTTTACTACCCACACTTGCTTAACATGCCTTTCATTCCTTTTCACAAAGTTGATATTCTTGGAACAGCACCCATTTAAGTGCCATGTGTTCCCACGGAAGGAACAAACTTTGCTACTTGGAAGATCTACATATGTTTTATGTTTGCCACTTTTCTTTTTATAGTTAAAACCTAGACCTTCAGTCCATTTTGTTTGGGCATCCATAATCCATTTGAGAACTTCACGTTGTTCACCGCTTTTACCTTTTCTAGCTTGCGCAAGTTCCAATGACAATTTTTCATTTTCAGTCCTAAGTTTCTCAAAGTCAGATTTAACATTATTATACTCTTATAACTTAACAAAAACTTTATTGGAACTACTAGAATTGATATCAAGATTGATCAACTTATAACGGCTAAGTTCCACATTGATTTGGTTGATCTCACTTTTCAAATTTTCAATAGTTTCATTCAAATACATGTTTTCATCAAAAAGCTCAAAGAAACGATTTTGAACATCAATTATTATAGTGTTCAACAAATATACATGTTGCTTGCCTATTTTGAGAGCTTTTTTGTACTTAAATTTCTTATTACTCAAAACTGTCCATTTAACATGTGCTTTTACAACTAGGTCAATCAAATTATGTTCTAAAAGAAAGTTTAGATTTTTAGGAATGATAAGTACCTCACTATCGAGTTCCTCAAGGAACTTTAACTGATCAGTCTTTGCCATCAAACATAAGTTCGCAATTTCTTCCTCAGGTTGTTCCTCATCACCTTCAGATCATCATCACCCCAATCTGCAATCATAGCCTTCGTCACATCATTCTTGGAGTATGAAGGTTAGTAGTACTTCTCCTTATTATGCTCTTTGCCTTAGACTTTGCCTTTCTCATTATCCCATTGTGGACATTCATTTATAAAGTGATTAGTGGAACCGCACTTGTGACAACCAGAGTCCTTTTTAGAACTTGAGAATTTCTTGTTCTAGTTCCTCCCAGAACCCTTATTCTTGTTGAAGGCCTGCTTGAACTTCCTTACCAGCATCACTGCTTCCTCATCATCTACTTCGGATTCATAATCCTTGTCAGCCGTAAGTGTCATGTCTCGATTCTTCGAACTCTCACCACTTCTAGTTCCTAGATGTAACTCATAGGTCAGCAAGGAACCGGCTAGTTGTTCTATGTTGGACTTGGTGAAGTCCTTTGTCTCCATTAGGGAAGTCACCTTGGATCTCCGCTTCTCGTTCTGTGGTAGACTTCTTAGAACTTTCCTAACATGTCCATCAGTAGGGATATCTTTTTCAAGCAAAACAAGCTCATTTATAATGTTAGTAAAACGTGTAAGCATTTCTTGGATTGTATCTCTAGGCCTCATCTCAAAACATTCATACTTAGACATTAGAATTGCAGATCAATTTTTGAACGTTTTGCTTCATTTATTCCCTCATGGGTTATTTGGAGCAAGTTCCAAGTTTGCTTAGCAGTTTTGCATCCCATGACATGATCATGTTCATGGGGTCCAAGACTACAATAAAGTAATTAAACAGCGCGAGCATTGATTTCCATTTTCTCAAAGTCCTCTCTATCATATTCAGATATATGTTTACGAACTACCTCATTTTCTGAATTGGACTTTGCCACCTCATAGTATCCAACTTCAATCACTCGCCAAACTTGGTAGTTCTCAGCCTCAATAAAGATCTCCATGTGGTTATTCTAATAGGTGTAGAACTTCCCATTGAGCATTGGAGGTCTTTTAGTTGAGTAACCTTCTTCGAGTTTCTCCGGAGAGTTCATTCTTCCAAGGATCTCTCTTCAAGGTATCTTGAATTTTGTGAAATCCTACTCTGATTCCAATTGTTGACTCGAATGCAACACTACAAGAGGGGGTGAATTGTTGTATGGAAATATTAGTACTTTTTGCGGAATTTTAAAGGAACTACAGTAAAGAATGCGAAAACACGAGAGAATCTGTATGAGAAAAACTTCCTAGGCCCAATAGGAAGAACAACTCCACTTTTATAATAGGCCAAGACCATTGTTACAACCTAGTCTCTACTCGGACTCTCTAGTTCCACTTGGTTCTCTGCCTCTCCCGATCAACAGTTCCCTCTAACTGCTAAAGCTCTTCTCTCTCTTGTCTCTTCTCTTTACTCTCACACACAATTGAACTCACTCAAGTTCACTGCTTACGCAGCTACTTCCTTTCTAAAACAAAACTTCTCTTATATGTGATACTTATACTCAAAAACTTTACTTAAATACTTATTCATAATCAACTACAACAACTTTTAAAACAAACTTAATTCATCAAAATAAGTTGCGGAAAACAAGCTTGCTGTGTCAAGTTCCACTATTGCCGAAAAGTGACTTAAGAACAAGGTTTTAGAAACGACATCATGGTTATCTAGAGTGGCTAATAAGTGATCAATAAGATATGTCAGTATGAAAATAGGTTCACAAGGAGGTTCTTCAATATATGAAAAGGCTACGCCATGCAAGTAGATAAAATATCAATTTCACGGTTTCAGTGTTATATATTAAAATATGGTAGTTTAGGTGTGAGTTTATATCGTAACTTCAATGCTTAGGTAAGGGTTTGGGTAGGTTAACAATAAGTGGATAGATGCAGTATATATTCATTATTTAAAGTTACTTAATGAACCAAAGAAACATGGTGTAATCAACTTGGAAAAGAACTAAGCAAAAATTGGGTTTTAGGCGTCCTTTACTCAAAAAATTGAGGTTACGCGTGGTGTTTAATGCGGTAAATGAAGCAAAGGTTTATTTTACAACAAATACATGAATGTTCCAGGGGAGTTTCATGAATATTCAGCCATAAATGAGTTCATTAATCAAGGTAATAGCAAGGTTCGATCAATTTTAGAGGAACTTGACATGCAGCGAATTTGTAACTCGGAAATCATTATCAAAACATTCATATGCAATACTTTGAAATCCATTACATGCAATTTATAAACAAATCATTAGGATTATATCATATTACATATCCGAAATTCACATAATTTCCACAAATCAAGTGCTACACAAACAAGCTAAAAGAGTAGAGGTTGAAAGGGTGGTCCTTGTGTACATTAACCCGATGTTTAGGAACTAAAAATCCTTTAACCATTTTTATCTCTCCTCCAGTGACCTTATAATACCTTAAATACAACATCCACGACTTAAAATTCAGTAATTAACCCAAAGTAATCAAGTCTATTATCCAATAACCTCATAATTGCTACAATTCAACCACATCTTACCTTCCATGAATTTCTTTGATGCTACTGATGTGATACCTCAAAACTAACGCTTGTTCGGTATGGTGAACAACTTGAGGAGCCTAGGACAAGAATTGCATGCGAGTTTCAGCGCAAGAATCCAAGAGAAACAAGCTGCCAAACAGTAGCAACCGTTCACGCAGAATTGGTGTGAAGAAGAGGAGAGAATGGTGAGTGAATATTTGTGAGTTATGTCTGATGAAATCAGCTGAATTTTGTTGAGAGAAGATGAATTTTTATTCCCTTATCTTGGTATCTTGTGTCACTATTTGGTCAATGTTTTAAGATTATTTTTATTAATTTAAGATTAAATATTGCCTTTGATAGACTTTGTTATAAATTGCACTAATTAAGCTTATTTTGTGACCTAGGTACATGTGAGCCCATCTTACATCTCAGACAAGCAAGAAAAAAAAGAGAGAAGGAACCATATAGTGTACAAATTAAAACCCACAACACTTGGGAAGCCAAAAAAAAAAGAACAAGAAAAAGAAGAAAATACGAAAGTCTTCTTCATCTTCCTTCTTTCATCTCACGAGAAACAACAACAATTAGGAAACTTTCTTGTTTCCTTTCACCGCATAACACAAGAGTTTCCTTAATTACAAGTGTTCGAAGAGGTTCAAATGGGTATAAAAATACCCAATTTCACGTCAATTAGGGTATGCAAGCGAAACCCTAAAAGTTAGAAGGGACATGGAGGCGAGATCAAAGATAGGAGTCGGATGAATGACGTTGCTCGGCCAAGCAACAATTCGGAGTGGCTACGTACTCACATCCAATGAGTCTTTTTATCTATTCTTCTCTTTGTTTCTCATATTCTATGTTCAAAACTTATTTAATTATATCTTAGATTAATTTGGATGATTTTCATGTTTTAATAGTTTATAGTTTCAATGACTTCATGATTATTTGGTATTTAAATTATACTTGCTCTTAATTTCATTCAATTATTTTACATGTTGATTGAATTTTCCGCTAATTATATGGTTTAGACCTAGTTCAAATCATATAATACCAAGTAGCAATTAGGTTATTTGAAAGGCCTGCGAACATGGTTCTAACTTAATCTAAATTATAATTAGGGTAGGATAAATGATGTCCTTCTAGTACTCAATGCTTCTAGTTTTTAATTGTTGTATGTTGCGATCATATCTGCAATTATTATGATTGTTTACAATCAATATTGGCCTAGTTTAATATTGGTTAAAAGTAAGGAAGAATGGGGAGATTTTGCTATCTTAGTCTCTACTATTAATCCATCATATTAATTATGAAGTTATCTGAAGTATATATATTATCATGGTTAAGGGTCTAAATTTGTCTAAGTAATTATAAACCTAATTAGTTTTGTTTGTCATCACTTGTAGATAGTAGATTAGGTTATCTTCTACTTAGTTCTATTAGTTATTACAATCTTAACCCCCCTCCTAAATATATGTAAATAGGTAAATAGTTGTATAATCTTACTTATCTATGTGAATATTATGTTTCTTAGTTAAACTTTGAGTATAGGAACTTTAATATTCTCTCTGTGGGTTCGACCCTTTCTTACCCTTTTTACTACTTGTTGGTATTTTTAAAGGACTAAGATAGGTATTATAAATTATTATCATGGTTAAGGACTAAGAACTCTTCTTAGATGTAGTCATAGTCATTCAACTTTGTTTTGTTCAGTGATCTGAACCACTTTGATGAATGTGCATCCATGGTTAAGGGAAAGACATAAGCAAATAGGTCCTTGCGCATGCCTTTGAGAGCCATAGAAATGGAGAAAGTTCTCAAATGATCATCTGGGTCTTCGACCCCCTTGAATTTTGGGAGGTCACCTAATGCTACCTTTTTAGGAAGCTTTTTCCTCAGTTGAGGATCAATGATGTCATGGCCATGAGTCTGACCCTCGAGTGCAGTAATTGACTGGACCAATTGCTAGAGTTTTTCGAACCTCAAATCTGTCTTGGACTGGATTGAAGGTGGAGTGTCTTTCTCTTCACTTTCCTCGGTTATCACTTTTTCTCTCAGCGCCTTGATCTCTTTGTCTTGTTCCTCAAGACGACAGTTCATCAGTTGGAGCTGAGCCATGATTGCATTAAGTTGTTCGAAGTGTCTCCCATCTCAGATGATGATTCAGAAGTTTCAGAAGATTCGTCTAAAAAGGTGAGAATTCGTTTGACAAGTCTGGGAGTAGGTTGACCTTGTTTCCTCTCTGTCAGACGTTCCCAAGTTATAATGTCACGACCTATCCTGAATAGAAATCGAATGGACCTCGTAAATTTTAAGAAATGATTTATTTGAAATGAGAGATGAAAATGGAAACGAGAAATAGGAAATGAGAAATGTAAATGAAAAATGAGAATGGAGATGGGAAATGAAAATGGAAAATGGGAAATGGAAATGATAGATAGACATGGAAAACGGTATGGGATTTGAAGTAGTATGGGCCTAATTGTATGCAAATGCGAATATGAAATGGATTAGACTGGACTATGCAAGCAAACTGGACTCCATGACTGGGCTTTGGTGTTGATAGGAGAGACTAGACTTTGAACTTACGGGTGAGTAAGCATGCTAGACTTAAAAATTGCTTATGTGGACTTAAGGAATGATAGCTTCGCTAGACTTAGGGGTTGCCGTTATGGTCTTAAGGGATGAGTAGCTTCGCTAAACTCAAAGGGTGCCTTTATGATCTTAGGTATGACTAGCTTCGCTAGGTCAAAGGATGCCGCTATGGTCTTAAGGGTGACTAGCTTCGCTAGGTCAAAGGGTGCCTATGGTCTTACAGGTGACTAGCTTCACTAGATCAAAGGGCGTCGTTATAGTCTTAAGGATGACAAGCTTCGCTAGGTCAAAGGGTGTCGATATGGTCTTAAAGATGACTAGCTTCGCTAGATCAAAGGGTGTCGTTATGGTCTTACAGGTGACTAGCTTCGCTAGGTCAAAGGGTGTCATTATGGTCTGAAAGATGACTAGCTTCGCTAGGTTAAAGGGTGTCGTTATGGTCTTAAGGGGGTGAGTAGCTTCGCTAAACTCAAGATTTGCCTATGTGGTCTTTAAGGAATGCTAGCTTCGCTAAACTCAAGATTTGCCTATGTGGTCTTTAAGGAATGCTAGCTTCGCTAGACTTAATGGTTTGGACTTCGTCCTATATGGGTTTGGAAATGGACTTGACTAAACTTAGGATATGAATTGGGCCTTATATGGACCTGATTTTGGACTTAGTCCTATATTGGTTTGAAGTTAGACTTGGAGATGCACATGGGCTTGACATTGGAAATGGACTAGTATTGGACTTAGATTGGAATGGACTGATATTAGACTTGGACTGGGCTTGACATAGACTAAGGTTCACATAAAGATGCAAATGGGCCTAGATTCTAACATGAACTAGACTTATATGGGCCTAAGATGGACTCTAATGCTAGTGGGCCTAATATGAATGCAGATTAGACTCTAATGCACATGGACCTAAAATAAACGCAAGGACTTAAACTCAAATGGGCCTAGGATGAATGCAAATGAATTGGAATTGGGTTGATTGGAATGGATTATAGGTATTTGGACTGGACTTAGAATTTTCGAAATTCATTTTGAAAGGGACCTTTATTTTTATCTTTTATTGGGAAAAGATGATGGATTAATTTTGAAAAGATTTTTGTTTTCTTGAATAGGTGGTATGATGACGATTAGTAAATGTTTTCGAAAAAGATACAATAGAAGATGGTGTAGGATTGATAGGGAAGATTTGGTAGACATGGATAAAATGGGAGGAAGTAGACATGCATGACGACTCTAACTCTACCATGATCACTTTTCTAAATGCAATTTTTAGGATAGACTCAACCTTAGATGATATGCATGAAAAGATTGATTTTTTTGAATTAGGTGAGTTTCATTTTTAAACAAAAAGGACTCCAAGAATGATCATGACTCTAAGCGAATGCAGACGGAAAGAACACATGATCGACCACTACAACGACTAAATTGACAAAAACATGAGATGTAGAGGATGCGCGCCACGCAACAACGTTGAACGCGGCGCGAAGCCCGTACGTCTGGCGCGGGAGCTGTGCGTCAGGCGCAATTTAATGCGTTTGGCGCAGGACTCCTCGGCATTTGTTTTGGCGATTTAGGCAAGGTTTTGGCTAATTCCGCATAATTTCGGGACGCGACAACACACATGACATAATGACAGATTTATTGACATCTTTTTGAACTTGAACGATAGTCGAATTGGCAATAGCATGAGACGTAAAGGCTGCGCGCCACACAACAGCGTGCGCTCGGCGTGAAGTCTTTGCGTCCGGCGCAGGAGCTGCGCGCTAGGTGCACCTTCGTGCGTTTGGCGCACTGCCCCCCGGCATGCAATTTGACAATTCGACGAAGGTTCGGATTATTTTGACGATGTTTTTTAGAAGCGATTTTAGACCCAATACATAACAACGTTTTGACAAGCTAATAAAAGGCAAAATTGCAATCACAAGCAAATGTCATATAACATGGATGCAATAGTTCTCAACCTAAAGTACGGTTCTACGTTTCAACTATGGTCAGGTTTAGTTTAAGGCTGAAAAGGGACAATGACTAAGAGATTGATCCCACGCTTCGTTTGCTTAAAAAGGTGGCCATGTGTAAGACGCACTCCAGTTCTCAAGTCAAGAATAAGAGAACAATGTCATGGTTGGGTAGGTTTGCTTATGACTAAGATCCAACACTATCGCTCAGGAAGCTTTCGGAAGGATAAAGCGTAAACCCCCTGGGGGTGGCCTCACGCATAGAACATGCGCGAATGAGGCAAGGAAGATTGTCCTTATGGTGGCTTAAATAATAGCCATGCATATGCAAAACTGTATGTTATTCAAAGGCATAAAAAAATGAATCGTATTTTTCAAGTTTCACGCACTCATTTAAAATAAAATTAATTTTTTAAAATCCTCCCCCGTGGAGTCGCCAAATTGTAGGCGTGATTTTATTTCGCCTACACGGTGTGAGCGCGTATTTTACTGCTTCATTGTAAAGGTTTTATTGAAAACGTTTTGAATTGAAAGAAGTCGCCAACAACTCTTTAAAGGAAGACTCATAAACCGAATTGGATATTGAAAAACCGTATGGACAACTTAGGGACTTATCCAATGTAGATTTCCCCGTCATGACTCCATTAATGGTCAATGAACCATAGATTGAGTTTGGGGGTGAGGATACGGACATGGTCATGAACCACATTCGCCCATTGCTGGCATCTACTAAATATCGATTCATATCAATGGTTATGCAAAAGAATAACCAAATAATAATTTCAAGCACCCTAAAAATATTAGTCTAAGTTGGTTGATTAAACACATCAAAAAGACTATTTTTTAATGACAAGTTATTAAGCAATCAAAATTACAAGGTTCCTAACAGGTTGTCCAAATTATCTGATTAATATTAGAACAGTTCCTTAGATCTTGATTAGCAATAATAACATGTGAGGTGATGAAAACATGAACAGGACAATCATAACAATATATATATATATATATATATATATATATATATATATATATATATATATATATATATATATATATATATATATATATATATATATATATATATATATATATATATATATATATGAAAAATAAATAAAAAGAATGGAGGTTAGAATATACAAAAGGATGGTTTTTATTAAAGATCTACATCATGGAAAGAAGTAATTAGTAACTTCACTAAAAAATAAAAAATTTATTCAAGGACCCTCAGGAATATACTGGTGTGGCTTGGGTCTGAGGGAATAACGACCTTCGGGAAGAGCAATCGTGAAGCTTTTGAACGAACGCTTGTGAAGATCGATCAAAGTATATGTTTGTAGGGTTGTAAATATATGTTTGTGTGTTTGTAAATATGAAAGTGTGAGAGTTTGATAGTTTTGAGAGAATTCGCCAGTATTCGAGTATAGAGCGTATGTCAAAAGTATTTTTTTAGATCCGGAAAATCACGGTTTATTTATAGCAAAAAAAATAGAAAATGATAGAAAAGCAAACTGCGCGTCACGCAAAGAGTGCGCTAGGCGCACGACTCTGCGTGACGCATAGAGCCACGTGTCAGGCGCAGATTGGTGCGCCTGACGCGGCACAGTCAATGCGCGTCGCGCACGTGACGCGCCAGGCGCACCGCCTGCGTCAGGCACGCTTTGACAGCCTTTTTCTTAAACGCATTTTTAAATGATTTTCTTTTATCCTTTAAATCTGGAAATTAACTTTACGAGATAAAATCTGATTTCAATTTTAAAATATATTTAAAAGTATTTATTTATATCTGAAAATAATAAATAAAAATAATTAATTATCCTGAATAATTAATTGGGCTTTAAAATTGGATTTTGGATCTTTGATGCAAATAAATAAGCTTTACACTTTTAATTGGGTCGGACCAATTAAGACCGCGGTATGTTTCATCATTGGGTCCTTAAATGGGGTGATACGATTATGTGTCTACACTTAGTATACTTTGTTTAGAGCCTTTTCATCCACTTGAAAACAATGTCGCATCAAGGATGGATAGTATTTGGGGTGTAGTAGATTAACAGCTTGTTTCTTGGCCAAATTTTGCAAGCTATAATCTTATAGGACACTCACTTTACAATCTATCATGCATATCATATGCTTCTATGCCTTCTTCATATTCTCGATGCTGAATAAAGGCTTAGAAATGATTGGTCCACGCCTACTAATTAACTATCAGGTGGTTATATTATTGTATAGATTAGTTATTAGTATATATAGTCTTGATACTCCTAATGGTAACCTGTGTTGATTAATTTAATATGCGTGTTGAATTTTTTTTTTCCACTTCTTACAATATGAAAAGTGAACTTAGTGTTATCCACTCTTCATTTATTATCATGAATCTGATTCAGTTTTTGTATCATATAATGTCAAATCACTAGTCTTTGCTATTCATGTTTCTAATACTTGGCTAAATAATTTACATTGATACTTTGTTCATAATTTGTCATTTGCTAAGATCTATGAGTAAGTGCTTGCAGACATTATGCATAAGTAGTAGCCACATCTTTTTATTATGCTTCTTTATTGAGACATTAATAGATCTATCTCAAGTTACCATCAACCTCCTGCATAAGTAATTTGAGTTTATAGGTTGAACACTATGTTAACTTGTAATCAGTGCATCTTAGTATGACTTAGAGTAACTAGGAATGAATTAAGGAAAAAAAATTAAGGGATAACTGCTTTAAACTCTTAACTTATTGTCATTCTACTAAGTATAATATTTTTTTCTGTCCAGCTTCTGATACTTAGTATATTCAACAATTTGTTTGCTTTTTGCTTGCGCGTTAGATTTGAATCACTACTTGTTGTTGAGTAGCTATCAAGCTTTGAATTGTTGATTGATTGTGGTGCTTTATATGATTTAGTTACATTTTGAGTTATCGATTTCATTAGTTTTGGTTTGAATTCGGCAAAATACCTGCAGCTTGGATGGATTCTGGAACTTACTTTGATTGATTATCCATGTTCTAGTAATACTAATATGTAGGTTCTTAATCTTAATAAGTCAGTGCACTTTAATGAGTCTAATTGATAATCCAAGATTTAATCTGGTGTTATGCTTTTCAAGTCATATTTAATGTTTTGATCTGACATCTGCAAAAGAAAAAAATGTGTTAGAATTGCCTTAGTGGTCTGATGTAAACAAATTTGCTAAAAGCTTCTTAGTGATAAGCTAAAATATGGGTCATAAACCTGATGGACTCAAACTGAATTTGCTTAAAGTATTTTCAGTGCTCATAATCTGCATAACTTACTAGAAATAGTCTACTAGTCCCTCATAGTCCATCAGTTATATGATTTATTTGCAATTTACTCTATCTGATTTAAACTCATTATACAAGACTAGAGTTAGATTAAGCACTTCGAGCTACATCTTGAAACGGTCAACCTTCAATATTTCTTATTGAAAAATGTGACTTTATTTTGTGTAAATGACTGCAATTTCGAGTAATGAGCTTTGTTTCTCAAATTGTATTATCTTGCAAAGAATTGTCTTAAGCACTTTCAAGGGTTTACTTTGTTGATCCTACTTTAATTTTTAGTGCAAGCAAGTGCTTTATTCATAATGCTTCATTCAAAATTAAATTGTCACCTGCATATTCTTACTTTCGTAATTTACTTGATCTGAGTCTGCACAACAGCACAAGGTGTAACCCACATGTCTAGCTTGTCATTTCCATGATCACTTTTCATTTTCTAAGATCTGCTAAACAAGTTGGAAATGATCAGGTTTATCATTTTGACAATCTACATGCACTCATCTCCAATATGCAGTTATTTTATACACTATCTGTTAATATTATATGCTTACCATCACTTAACTTTTTTGTCAGGACGATTTAGTAGAAAGTTACAGGACGGATTTGTTTTAAGAGGTATGTGTGCAACAATTTAAATGGGCCAAGGTCCTGAGTGTTTGGGGTCAGGTAGTCACAATTTATAAATATGTTGAACTAGAAGACTGATACCTCACTTGTAATCTGAACCTGACATTAAATTGCAGCCTTATATTGAGTATGACTTGCTTTCTTTGTGTTCTAAACTAATGATTCGTGTTCCATGCTTAAGACTTACTTGAGGATTATGAAAGTTTAAGTGTGGGGGTTAAGTGACTAATTTTGGTAGCTAGTTCTATCAACTGATTTTATTTAAAGCAATGTAACTTAGACTTTGATGCTGGGAAAAGATAGAAAGTTGCAGCTACTTGAATTACATGAATTTAGGCTAGAGTCTTATAAAAATGCAAAAATTTATAAAGAAAAAGACTAAGGCCTTCCATGACAAAATGATAGCTAGAAAAACTTTCAAGTTGGACAGAAAGTTTTGTTATATAATGCTCGTTTGAGATTGTTTCCTGGCAAGCTTCAAATCAATGGCTTGGATCTTTTATTTTGACTGAAATTTTTCCTCATAGTGTTGTCGTGATCAAAAGTTTGGATATTAACAAAGTTTTTATGGTTAATGGTCACAGATTGGGGCCATTTTATGATCAAGAGTGGGTGGAGAAATAGAAGAAATCTCATTTGAGAAACTCTAGAAGAGAGAGAAGTACGTCGAGCAAACGACTTAAACAAAAGGCGCTACTTGGGAGGCAACCCAAGAATGATTTTTAGTTTGTTTCTTTATGATTAATTTACTGTTTTTGTTTTCATTTTGCCTTATTTTGTTAACAACCGTGTTCTGTTTTCATCTTTGTTTGACTTTACTCATCCTCTCTTGTTCTGTGTTTACACAAGCACTTATATAGCTCATTCCATTCAGTTTTGCTGGTACTGGTAGCGCAAGTTTGAAGACCGAGCTGCCAACCAAGCTATGATAATCAAAGTGCACACCTGAAAGCTTTTGATTAGTTTCATGCGTCTACACTAGTGTACCAGAATCTGCATAACCTGTAGCAGCTGTGACAATGTTTAAGGCAACCTACATTGATGCAACAGTGGAAGAATAGAAACAGAAAAGACAATAACAAGGCAGCATACTCCAAATAAACATGCATAAACCAGCTAAGTCTCTCTTTCCTTTCTTACATTTTGTTCCATCGAGGACAAAGCAACACATCAGTGTGGGGGGGGAGGAGAGACATCCATCTTTGTTTGCATGATTTTAAGTGCTTTTGCATGAAGTAAATTGTGGAGGAAGTGTTGGCAAATTTTGATTGAATTATGATTTAGGCTAGTATGATTTGCTGTGTATTACATTTGCGTAGTAGTTTTACTTTTGTTATTTCATGCATACATATATATATATATATATATATATATATATATATATAGTTGGAGTATGACGCTATGTATAAATGGAGTTGTTGTAACCTAAACATCACAAGTCATGGATTTTTGCTCCCTTTGGCTTGGCTTCTTTTAACTCCACATTCCTAAATATTACCCCTACCCTTTAACCTTAGCCACATTACAACCTTTTAAAAGACCTTTTGATCTTTATGCATTATGTCACCATCCAAGAGGATAATTGAGACGATAGTCAAGTTTAAACAAATATACTTCATTTCGAGTCGACATGGTTATAGGTTTGATTGAATATTATTTAACCATAAACATATGAGAGTTGAGTGGTTATTTCATATTTGTGAGGGTCTATCTATTGAACTTTATATGTACACTCAAGTGTGGATGCATGCTAATTAATTATGAGTTGTGAATAAAAATTTAGCATGAATTGTTATGAGTTTGGATGGTTGGTCGTTCGAAAGCTAAGAGTATAGCATTCCTACTAACATTTTCTCTAACGCTTTTCTTGTGACTAACATTAACAGAGTTTTAGTTTCTTTTCTTATGACTAACTAATTTAGTTATTTCCAATAAAGAATTTCGAAGTAGAAGTATTTAGTATATCATAGATAATAGTTGCATTTAGTTTTAGGTATCATATAGTTAGTCTTAGAAGTATTTTGATCGAGGCGACTAAAAGCTAAGTATGGGGAAATTTGATAAGTGCATAATTGAGAATATTTTTATTCCCTTATTTTGGTATTTTGTGTCACTATTTGGTCAATGTTTTGGGTGTTTACATTATTTTTATTAATTTAAGATTAAATATTACCTTTGCTTGACTTTGTTATAAATTGCTTTAATTAAGCTTATTTTGTGACCTAGGTACATGTGAGCGCATCTAACATCTCAAGACAAGCAAGAGAATAAAAAAGAAAGAAAAGAAGGAACCATATGGTGTACAAAACCCACATCACGTGGGAAGCCAAAAAAAAGAACAAGAAAAGAAGAAAATAAGAAAGTCTTCTTCATCTTCCTTCTTTCATCTCATGAGCAACAACAACAATTAGGAAACTTTCTTGTTTCCTTTCACATGCACAACACAAGAGTTTCCTTAATTACAAGTGTTGGAAGAGGTTCAAATGGGTATAAAAATACCCAATTCACGTCAATTAGGGTATGCAAGCAAAACCCTAAAAGTTAAAAGGGACATGGAGGCGAGATCAAAGATAGGAGTCGGATGAATGACGTTGCTCAGCCAAGCAACAATGCGGAGTGGCTACTCACATCGAATGAGTCTTTTTATCTATTCTTCTCTTTGTTTCTCATATTTCATGTTCAAAACTTATTTAATTGTATCTTAGATTAATTTGGATGATTGCCATGTTTTAATAGCAGTTTAGATGACTTCATGATTATTTGATATTTAAATTATACTTGCTCTTAATTTGATTCAATTATATTATATGATTTGCTATCATATTGTGTATTTGATTGAATTTTACGCTAATTATATGGTTTAGGCCTAATTCAAATCATATAATACCAAGTAGCAATTAGGCTATTTGAAAGGCCTGTGAACATGGTTCTAACTTAATCTAGAGTATAATTGAATCTGGTCAATTTGAACTTATATGGGTTTAATTAGGCTAGGATTAATAATGTCCTTCTAAAACTCAATGCTTCTAGTTTTTAATTGTTGTGGGTTGCAATCATATCTGCAATTATTATGATAGTTTAGAATCAATATTGGCCTAGTTTAATAGTGGTTAAAAGTAAGGAAGGGTATGGAGATTTTGCTATCTTAGTCTCTACAGTTAATCTATCATATTAATTATATATGAAGTTATCTGAAGTATGTCTATTATCATGGCTAATAGTCTAAATTTGTCTAAGTAATTATAAACCTAATTAGTTTTGCTTGTCATCACTTGTAGATAGTAGAATAGGTTCTCTTATGCTTAGTTCTATTAGTTATTACAATCTTAAACCCCCCAATCTATGTAAACAGGTAAATAGTTGTATAATCTTGCTTATCTATGTGAATAGTATTTTTCTTAGTTAAACTTTGAGTTTAGGAACTTTAATAGTCTCTCTGTGGGATCGACCCTTTCTTACCCTTTTTACTACTTGTGAATATTTTTGAAGGACTAAGATAGGTATTATAAATTATTAATTTATGTATAGTAAACGACATGTATCACATGGTTGCTTTTGGTTGGTTTCGACAGTAGGCTAAGTGGTATCTTGAGATTGCATGTGTGACTTAAAGTTTCAAGTTTTATCACTAAGTTATGATCCCAATTTAGTCGTTCGAAAATCTTATATGATACCTTGTTTTCCTGTTTTCGATCAAGCTTTAATCATGAGAATTTGTGAGTGTTGAGCTTCGAAATTTTTATGAGGAATTTATGGCAGTAACTTATTGAACTTAACTAATAAAGTTTTACCAAGTTTTTATCAAAACTTGTTTGTGAATTAAGAGCCACAAAAACCCGCTACAAACCGCGTTTCAAGCAAAATTACGTATACTTATTTATAAACGATTTGAGGAAGGATTTATTTATAATTAAATTGGGGAAATTAAAGTAGTGTAATAGCTCAGATTTTTTAACAGGTTTAATTAGACGCGAACTATGTATCTTAGTTTACTTATAACATTTTAGCATAGTTTGATGATGTTTGTTAATAAAATTTAGTGTTTTAAGACAAAACAGAAACTCTATTTTATATTGCAAATGATATTTGCTTATATTGTTTTAGGATTAGTATTTTGATTTTAGGAAAAAAAAAAACCAATTGTATCTTTTTGTTGAGATGTCAAAAATTATAAGTTTCAAACTCTCATTTTTCCCTCTCTCATCCGTGTCAAGTACAGATGAAGGCAACAAAAATTTTATCCCTTGAGCTGTCAAAAATTCCAATGCCTCATCAGATTTTCAAGATTTACAAGTTCTCAGTTTCTTCTTATTCATCACCAAGAATTGAAAAAACCCAAAATCCTCAAATCCTCCTCACTCCCGCGTTCCCTTTTTCTCTCTCAATCTTCTCCCTCCTTTCTGATGTTGTGGTGGTGGTCGGTGTTAGTGCCGTTTTCGTCGGCGGTGCTCCTGCAGGCATTTGGCCATCTCTCCGGTGCCGGTGCCGGCGCCTCGCGCTGCCGCTGTTCGCGCATGTTCTTTTCCATCTCATTTGCTCGTGCTGGTGGTGTTTCCCCTGTTCCAGTGTTGCGCCACCGTCGGTTGGTGGTTTTGGATGCTCTAGCAAGCTGCTGCCACTACTCTTGTTCTACTGTCAGCTTTATTTGTTGCTACTTGCTATTGTTGCTGCATGTCCTAGCTCTGTTCTTCGGTTCGTAACTCTTATTAAAAGAGATCACCTAAATCAAGTTTGTTTGTGAAGGTATATCCTCCTTTAATCTGAACATAAAGGTTACATCAACCGCGATATATTTTAAAGGATGAATTCTTTTCCGAATAATTACCAAGTTTGATTATTATATGAAAAACGTTTGCGAACTAAAACCGTTTTGACAGGCTGAAGTAAAGTTACTGAGTTTTTCGTTCATTTTAGTTTCTGTTTGTTTTTCTCTGGAATTTGCAGGTTTGGGTTGGAAGCTCGGAATGGATTAAAATGAGAGTTTGGTTTCGGATTAGTAATTAGATTAGTGCTTCAAGTTGCTAGTATTCAAGTGCCTATTTGAGAGTAAATATCTTATACTATTTGGGTTTGAGTAGAGTATTATGTAATCTGATATTTGGTTTTCAAGTTGTTATGTTGTGGGCCAGACAGGTCCAGGATTGATGTGTAAGATTATGTATCCGTCGTAAGATAATGTAATTCGAAGTTATTAATTGTTAATCGAGATTAGTGAATGCTAAGTGTGATTATGAAGATTTGTAAGTCATGGGCCGTTATTCAAGAAGTTACTTAGCTACTTCATAATATAAAAATTAAATATTAAAATATACTACAAATGTATCTCTAGAAAGAACCCTTCTTTCGAACTCCGAAAACAATGTTTCATTTCACTCATTACCTTTTCTAGTTTCGGTATACGACATGGATTCTTTTCTCTTTATAATGATAAGTTCTGTTAGCAAATCAAAACCATTTAGCTACTGTCCTAAACCACATCAATCATTGCTTAAAGTTTTTAAGTGATTTTGAGAATATCTTTCCATGAAGGAATGCGTTCAAGGTTTGTTTTTCTTTGTGAATCAATGATTAAAGAATTGTGTTCTTGAACTGTTTTATGCGAGAAAGGGGCTATGTTTGTATCTTGTGTGAGGACATGTCCTAGAATAGTCAAGCGAGTAAAACAGTAGGAGCTTAGGTTCCGAAATGTGTGGAGGTCTACACTTTGGTGTACCTTAATGTGAAAACACCCTCCGTGGGCTTCCTTTGTTTAACTAAGAGTTTGTGAGTTTCGATATCTGGTTTTGCAAATGATGTTTTACATCAAGTTTGAGTTACAAATTCCAAGTATCTTTGGAAGTCTTGTTAATAAGCAATTTTTGAGCTTATGTTTTGTTATAAACTACGGAGTACAACTCCCTATTTTTCAGCCACCATAAGTAGTTTCTTGGTTTGGTTTGTGTACCAGTTTAAGCTGATTTTGTTTTGTGAACTTGTCTTTGTGGGAGCGGACTCTCTTGTGCAAGAACTAAAAGGTAGGCTACGACGGAGCTCTAAGAATGTGTAACAGGAGTATCCATAGCAAGCTGGAACTTAAGCATGTATTATTGAATATATATTTATCACCTTTACTAAATGACTTTTTGTGATGTTATAATTGAATATATATTTGCACCCGATTTTGCGCTATGTATTGTAATAACTTGAACTATCTCATGCATGATGTATGCTTTTCTAAACTACGCTCATGGTTTGACTCCAGCTGAGTATCGTTTTATTCTGGATGCTTCCACTAATCTTATATAATATAGCTTATTTGATTTAAGAAGCGGTTTTTTCACCAAATACCCCTGACAAGTTTTTTTATTCACCAGATACCCCAACTTTTTTTCGAATTCACCATATACCCCTGACTTTTTAAAAAATACTCCAAATGCCCTTAATGACTAACGGCGGTTAACTCTGTTAGTCATTAACGTTAATTAACCCTAAAAATCCTAATTAACCCTAGAAAACCCTAAGTCAACCCAATTAACCCTAAGTCAACATAACTCTCTCTCTCCCTAACTCACCCCCAACCCCACCAGCCTCAGCCCCCCAACCCCATCCCCACCACCCCCACAACCCCAACCCCCCCTCCCCGCCGCGCGCTCCCCCCCCTCCCCGCAGCCTGCCTCCCCTCCCCCGCAGCCGCGCGCTCTCCCCTTCCCCCACCCCTTCGAACTCGGTCGATCCCCCTCCCCTCCGCCGCAAAATCGCGAATCCGAGCCACCCCACCCCTTCCCCGAACTTAGTCGAATCCCAAACTCGGTTGCTCGAACTTAGTCGCTCGATGGCTCGGATTTTCATCGACAACAATGGCGATGGGGTCGGGGTTGGGTTAGGGTTGCGCCGGCGAGAGTGAGGGAGGGGGAGGCGCGGGGAGATCGAGAGGGGGAGCCGGTGGGGGCCGCCGGGGAGGGGGTATGCGTGGGGGCCTGCGAGGGAAGGGGATGGGGAGGCGCGGCGGGCCGGGGTTGGGGGGGGGGGGCGCGGCGGCGGGGAGGGGAGGGGGGGGGGGGAGGGGGCGGGGTTGTGGGGGTGGGGGGTTGTGTGATGGGGGTGGGTTAGGGTTAGTTAGGGTTTTTAGGATTAGTTAGGGTTTTAGGATTAATTAGGGTTTACTTAGGATTTTTAGAGTTAATTAGGGTTTTTAACGGAGTTAACTAATGACTAACGGAGTTAACCGCCGTTAGTCATTAAGGGCATTTGGAGTATTTTTTAAAAAGTCCAGAGTATATGGTGAATTTGAAAAAAAGTTGGGGTATCTGGTGAATAAAAAAAGTTGTCAGGGGTATTTGGTGAAAAAACCGTTTAAGAAGTTATATGACGGTGGGCTGTTACACCCAGTATAAGGCATTTACGCATTAGGGGATGTCCAACTGAAGCAAGGCCTTATAGGCCAAATGAAAAGAAACTGGACTCAAGAACAATTAGTAGCTACTTTGTAGGATACTCAGAGTGATCAAGAGGGTATAAATGCTATGATCCCACTACTAAATCAATTTTTTGAGACGGGAAATGTCATGTTCTTTGAGGGTGTAGAGTTTGGGGGAGAGGTATTGAAGAATTTGAATTTGAAGCGGAATCTTTTCCCTTACCTTCCATTGTTCTAAACAATGATCAAGATGCGGTTATTGGAACTGTTCCCGAAACAATCCAAGAACCGCAAGACAATATCGATCATCTCTCTAATCAAGATCAAGTCACACAGGTTAATCCTGAACAACAAACACAAGCACCTCAAGAACAAGTGCCATAAGGAGATCCACTAGAAAGGAGACATCCGATTCTTCAGGAACATGAGGATGGCATTTAGATAATGGAAGGTGATCCAATCAACTTCCATCAAGCCATGAAAAGTCCTAACTTTCAAAAGTGGATTGATGCCATGAATGAGGAAATTAAGTCCATGAAAGACAATGGTGTTTGGGAACTCATTTTATTACCAAAAGGTGTGGAACTTATTGGTTGTAAGTGGATATTTACAGCCAAAAGAGATTCAAAGGGTAATATAGTGAAGTATAAAGTTCCCCTTGTCGCAAAGGGATTTACTCAAAAGGAGAGCATTGATTATAAAGAGACTTTCTCTCCAATTTCATCGAAAGACTCTTTTTGGACAATAGGCTTTAGTCACGCACTTTGACCTTGAGTTACATCAGATCAATGTAAACACTGCGTTTGTCAATGGTGATATTGATGAGACAATTTATATGGTGCAACCAGAAAACTTTGTATCAGGTGATGCAAAGAAAATGTTATGCAAATTAAAGAAATCCATCTATGGACTCAAGCAAGCTTCTCGTCAATGGTATTTCAAATTTTATGAAGTCATCAACTCTTTTGGGTTTGAGATGAATGGAGTTGAAGATTGTATATACCATAAGTTTAGTGAGAGTAAACATATTTTCCTGGTCTTACATGTTGATGACATATTGCTTGCCAGTAATAATATTGGTTTTTTGCATGAAACTAAGAGATTTCTATCAAATAAATTTGAAATGAAAGATCTTGGTGAAGCATCCTTTGTATTAGGAATTAAGATACATCAAGATCGTTCTCGAGGTATTCTTGGATTATCACAAAGGAAGTATATCGAGAAGGTTCTCAAAAGGTTCGGCATGCAAGACTGCAAGCCATGTGATACCGCTGTTGCTAAAGGAGATAATTTCGTCTCAATCAATGTCCCAAAAATGATTTCGAAAGTAAGGAAATGCGGTAGGTTCTATATGCTTCAGTAGTGGGGTGTATTATTTATGCTCAAGAGGTGTGTACGCGTCCAAATATTGCGTACATTGTTGGCGTGTTAGGCAGATACAAAAGCAATCCGGGATTGGATCACTGAAAGGCAGTCAAAAGGGTTATGCGATATCTTCAGAGAACAAAACACTACATGATACTCACATATAGGAGGTCGGATGAGTTAAACATTCGACTCCGATTATGCTGGATGCCGAGACAATTCTAGATCCACTTCAGGTTATGTTTATTTGCTTGTTTGAGGAGCTATATCCTGGAAGAGTGCTAAACATGAACTTATAGCAACTTCTACTATGGATGCAGAGGTTATAGCATGTTTTGAGGCATCCAATCATGTTTTATGGCTATGGAACCTAGTCAATGGACTACAAATTGTAGATGGTATTGGAAGACCACTAAAAATATTTTGTGACAATAGGTCTTCAATGCTATATTTTAATAATAACAGGAGCTCGTCAAAGTCAAAGCATATTGAAATAAAGTTCTATGTTGTTAAAGAAAGAGTTCATAGTGGAAAAGTGTCTACGGAACATATTGGAACAAACTCTATGGTTGCGGATCCGCTTACTAAATGATTACCATCCAAGGTCTTCCACGAGCATACTGCTCGTATGGTTGTCATATCATTTGATGATGTTAAGGTTTAATGGGAGTTTGTGTTATAATGTTCTATTTGTTATAGACACAACTTTTGTCTTTGGATAATAATTTCTGCAGAAATAAAGTTTTCAGTTTATGTTTCACTCTGACTTATTTTGATATGGAACTAAAGAATAAAATAGGACTAGTTGGAAATAGGCATGTTAAGGTCAACATTGTATGAAATTTCCATGCTAAACATCCATATTTGATCTATGTCATTTAATTATATTGGTATACGTGATCAGTGAGGACTTAGTCATACTATTGATGATGAACTTCGCTTTGGTCCTATGTTGACATGATTAATGGACAAAATTGTTCAGGGATACCTTCAGTTACGATAGCAAAGATTATGAGCTCAAAGTTTGTACATACCATATAAGGAACTACAAGTGGCCCAAGTGGGAGATTGTTAGAAAATAATCATATGGGCTTACATGTATAATTATACGTGTATAAAAGCTATCTAAGAGTTAGCCCGTAAAAGGGATTGGTATTATAGTTTTATTTATTGGGCTTATTAGGTATCTAAGGTAGTATGGGCTATTATGTGTAGAGACCCATTATTGTCACTTATTTCATGATGGGCCAAGTAGGAGACATAATAAGCCCTATATATATACATACTAGGGTTAGAGTTATGGTCCTCAATTCATATGGTTTTCTCATTCTCTCTAACCACCCATCATCAGTCGAATCTAGAAAGAAACCATAAAGAGTTGAAAGATCCAAAACCCACCACTCATCTCTCCAATGGATCAAGGTACGCTTCTGCAATTCAATCATACCGATTAATTTAGTATGAAGTCTCTAGTTTGGATTAAATCTTACGTATATTTCCTCCACAACGAGAGCTTGCAGCTATTAGGGAGTAATGGGCTCAAGACTAGTTCATAACAGTTATCATTTAAACTAGTTATTTATTTATAATTGTATATTAGATCACAAAATTTGTTTATTAAAATTGAATTTTCATCTTATACAACTAGTAGATGATGTTTATACCCTAATTTTTATATAGAAAAACCTACAATTCCATATACAACACTTAAAACTCTATCTACAACATGTGTTTCAAATGCACAACTAGAAAACATCACAAACAACAAAATTGTTCACAGTGATTATAAATAAGGAATTTCTCGATATATATAAGTCTCACTAAAGTGCCAAAATTGATAAGTTACAAAAGTGAACTTCTAAAAAATGCGGAACAGAATAACCTCGAAACAAATTCAAAATTATACGATTACGCTGGACTGTGAAGTATCAAAAATTACAATCCCATTATCATATGACGAAATCACAAACATCAGAAGAATGAGAAAGTTCTCAACTATATCACAAGTATCCCTTGAGTTAGCAGGATGCTAGACACAGAAACTGAAAAGAAAAAATATACTAATAAGGAATTTTCAACAAGAAGCTAAAAATTCTCTTCGCGAGTTAGACATGCAAATTAAACAAATGCCAGGAGGTAGAGAAATCAAACCTATTACAATTAATTCTTCAATCTTCAAGTGAAGAAATAACAGATTTACTTAATTATTTCGAGTTCTAATACAAGGGTGTTGTCTAAAGTTTCAACTCTTTGACTTGTAAATAGATATGAACATCAAAAATCTTGCTCACTTTCATAGTACTTGCACAAGTAAAGAAAATAAACGGGGGAAGAGGATTGCAATTGCAAAGAATTGTGTCTTTACCTTAAGTAGTAGCAGACAACATATAATTGTAGTCCCTAAAGAGTTTTGTACTGTTCAATCAACCGTGAAGCATGCAGTTTTGAATCAGGGACGATAGTGCAGCCCAATTTATGCAAATAACCAATCTGGCACATGATTACAGCAAAAGATTAATGTTCAACACACAAGGAAAAAGGAAAATATACAAATCAGAGTGAAGAGACTAAAAATATAATAAACAAACTATATGTAGATATAGAGTTCCAGAATTTGGGATCAACTAAACATGCAACTTCTAATATGAGAGAGTAGCGACCATTTGTGCGCCTCTCAAATCAGCATTTTGTTTGGTATCAGGTATTCTCAACCAATACCAATGATAAGCGCCCTACATTCCTCATCGAATTATATAATGTCCAATGAAATCCATTAAGCACTAAAAGGCATGTTACAAAGCTTATAATATGCTCCTTGCCAAAAGTTGAAGCAACAATTCAGGCACATTATCAAGAATGAATTCTATTGGTAGGTGTATGACAGGATTAAAAAAAAATTGTTCACAACATCGCCCATCTTCTCACATGACATGTTAAAGCACTACTTGTATCCAGCTATGGTAAAGAAATGTTATTCAGCTTACACTGCAGACCCCAGTCAAATATGGAAGGTTAAGATCTAAATAAAATGAATTTCAGGAAAGAAACATGCAGCAAGCGAGCGCATATTGGCTAAGAATTTATTTATCATGATCGAAGCTAACTTATGCATCAACAAATAAGTAATTTCTTTTACCTGTTTCGAAGTTGGGGATGATGAACCCATTGCAGTTTCCATCCGCAGTTTTTGAAAATGTTCCTGTACAAATAATGCAGGAAATCAAGAAAGACTGAGGGAAGAAAAGAAAGATTGAGAACAAATCCACTACTGTCTTAACAAGAACTTGAGCAAATCAGATCATTCATAGAGACACTGCAGTCAGAAGCAAGCAGATACATATAATAGAACTAGAGAAGCAAGGGCAGCACATGAAGCAGGTACTCTTGTCACTTTATATAACACCCACTCTCAAAAGGAATAATATATAAAAGAAAAAGAAAAAAGAAGCAAAGAGATAGTACAATAAAAATTGAAAATTTTCCAAATACTGATTGTACAGAAAGATTTCCCGAAAAGACCAACTTTCCACAATCATGGTGCAGTGAAGAGTTTGTCAAACTAGTTTCTGTAGTGATGTATTTAGTATTTTTACACCTTTGACAATATATATATAAGTTGCTTGCACGCCAAGGCTAATACCCGGTTTTAGTTAAGCATCCTTATTCTAGTAGTTTACTTGGACCGTGGACGACAATCCTCGGGATTTAAGAAACTAATTACGGTTGTTTCTATGCTTATATATAGGGCCTGCATTCATTAATAAAAATAGTTTTCAGAGATAATGAACTTAGAAAGTCCTTAGTGTGTTAGCTAACCACAAACTCAAACCGAGATTTGAGAAGAAATTGTGCCTAGACCATAACTGACCACCTTGATTAGAGACTTCAAGGATCAATCTATCCTTTAAATTTTATGCCTTCATAATCATAAAACACAAGAATATTTCCAGTTTGTTCATTAGTTCTAACAAGATCAGGTTGCATCGAATTTACGGTTCAAGAACTCCAACAAGATCCGATCTTTTTCTGAAGATTCTCGTGGGTTTCAAAGCTTCAGTAAGGGGGTTTTGAGATCCATATCAGATACAAATGTTTATCATGACATTTGTGAACCTGGTTGTTAGATTCTTAAATTCGCTATATTTTCTCTCATTCTGGATTTATAAGCTCTGACACAGAGATAAGATTGGTGGATCAAAACAGAATCCTGCTGACCGTGATCAGATTTTAACCACCCTGGTTTTCAATCATAAAACACTAAAAGATCATTCCAATTTATTTGTTCAGAAGACAACAAAGCTCTACCTGTCTTTCCCTCGTCAGGTACACACGTTTGTCAGATGGTATCTGTGCCCACTTTATAACCTAGTATCAAGCATCACAAGAAAAAGAAAAAGATTAAAAGAAAATGACTACTGAAGAACAGCCCTCTAGAAAGAAAAGAGACATAAACACAGCAGCTTTGCCCATCTTATCGCCCTCCGCCTAATCCCACCAAACTGCAAACATAGTAACTTACATACTCCGCAAATTGAAATGCTTCATCACACTTTAATAATGACTTTAGTGCAACAAAAGTATCCTGCAAATGAGACAAAGTTATAGTCAAACCCAAGGTCCATCATCTTAAACATGCAATCAAACTTATCGAACAAAGCTCTTACAATTGTCATGGGCAACAAGAGGGCTAAGAATCACGTGCAGAAGTTCTTTGGAAACAGAAAAGTTCCAAGGATATTTAAAAGTATTAAAAAAAATCAGAGCAGCAATTGAGGCCATAATTATGACCAAGCAGATTGAAGAAGAAACCAAACACGACATCCATATAAGCTATATTGAGATTTTATCGTCGTCACACTTAGTGCAATTTCTATCATTGGATACATGAAATATGTTTATAATTGTAGAGTGATAGTGCCATAACTATTGACTGATGAGTAAAACATGTGTCACAGCAGAAATGTCACTCAAAGACAAATAAGAGCTATCTTTGGTATTCGATTTTTTTTGGCAGGGGGAAGGGGGAGGGGGAGGGGAGAGGGGTTATGTTTCCTCCAAATAAAAGTTTTCCCTTATTTCTTACTTAAATACTTCCTCCGTTCTTTTTCTATTGCAAGAATTGGGTTTTTACACTACTCACCCACCACCCTTTAACTATCTATTGTGATTTTTACGCAAGGAAAGATATAGTCATGTGTAGTGTTGTTAGATTCGTCTCGATATAAACATTTATAATAGCAAATTTCATAATTTTTACTAGAAAGTAATTCAAGATATTTATAGTTAAAGTTGAGCATTGGTAAGCGTGAAAACTCAATTGTTGCAATAGAAAAAGAACGAAGGAAGTATTCTCCTGACAGCCTTTACTATCAGAAAAATGCCCCAGTGACCGAACCCTCACAAGAAAATTTAAAGCTGGGACTGCTTGCTGTCAAACCTAGCAATAACCAATGAATCATATTCCTTCAGTAGAGCACTTCAACATCTAACAAACATATTACAACCTACTATGAGCAGCTGCAAGTATATTTCTTTATTCAATAAAGAGATATCTTATCAAAGATGTACTCAATGTCTTTAAATTTAGTTGCCCAATCATATGTGCCTCGTTCCAGAGTAATTATGTGCAGTGCCAGCCGTAGCAAGAGGTGAACATGAGAGCTTCTCCATGGTACTAAGGGCCTATTCTCTTCACCTTATTTTTGCTTATTTTCAGAAAAAGTTCAGAAAAGTTCAGAAAGTTCAGAAAAAATTCAGAAAAACTAAGAAGAGTTCAGAAAAAAATAAGAAAAGTTCAGGAAAATAAGAAAAGTTCAAAAAAATAAGACAAGTTCAAAAAAAAAAAGTAAGAAAAGTTAAGGTGAGTGGAACAGGTCCTAAGAAAGGCCCTAAGAAACGACAGAAGTGCGAATAAGTTAATTTTAAGAAGGTTACAGAACATATATGGATTGCGTGATCAACAAAACCTTGTTGTTCCCTTTCTTGATTCTTATGCGTTCATCAACTACAAAGTGAACCTACAAGAAAATATAAAAACCTCGAGTCAGTATATCAGATTTCCATACAACCTTCAGAGTACAATAATTCAAAGCATGGTGTCAAAACAAGGCCGCATCGTATCGTATCGCCCGTGTCGTAAAGGTTTTCAAATCTACCGAACCGATATTACCCGCATCGTAAAGGTGTAAAAAAACCGCATTTTAGGCAAGTTCTAGGGAGATTTCATGGTTCAAGCCGATATTTGGCGGTACGACAACAGCATCATCCCCGTTCCCGCATCACCGTGACCGTTACCGCGATCGTGACCGAAACCGCATTTTCGAACTATGATTCAAAGGTAATATAACATTCAACAAATGGGCTTTTTAATTGAATTGATTGTGTACAGGAAAGACAATGACTACGGGAATACAAGAAAACACAGAGAGAGAAGAGAAGACGAAGAATGCAAAGAACCAAAAGCTTAAACTAATTAAAGTACACAGTTTGAGTAGTTGGATTCTATATCTTATGGTGGATGAAACTCGCCAATAGTATCAACCCACTTTTGCTAACCGACAAAAATGAATAATCCGTGAGTCCAGAATCTATCATCCAAATTGACAAGGTGGACATTTGACCATCTTTCTTACATTATCTATCATCAAAATTTACATATAACCTGCAGCATAGATTGGTGGCTCAAGTTTGCAAATGTTATATCCAAAAAGTCATAATGGAAGATTATTTGCACAAAGGACAATCACCCCATTTTCATGTAACTAAAACCACATAAAATGGCGCATCTTGCAAGTCTACCTAGCTGATATAATATATTTTGTAAAGGAAAAATTGATTTAAACAGTCCCAACTATGGGCGCCCCGACAAAAACAGTCCCTACTTCAGTTTATTATTGTTCAGTCCCAACTTTTGGGGGTGTTTTACAGAAGCGGTCTAGGATAACCAGTAACCGAGGTTATTTTTTTTTAAAAAAAAATTTACTTTATTTCTGCTGTTTTAATTATATATTTTTAATATTTTAATTCTCTCCTCCCTCCTTCCTCCCCTTCCCCCACCTCCTCTTCCTTCTCCCCTGCCATCCACCCCCTCCACCTCTCATGCTGAGTGCTGACCCCCTGCCACCTCCCCTCCCCTGCCAACCCAAATCCTAATTTTTCCCAAAATAAATTTGCCTTGATGCTTAGATCTCAATAGCTTGCATTACAAATCTACCATTGAACAATTTGTTTCAGGATACCTCTGTTGGTTGAACAGTTGTTTAATGTTTCAGTACAGCATATGGACTATGACTATGACTATGACTATGACTATGAAGCACTGATCAAAATCAGATCTTGACTTGTGTTAAAAGGACATGGCGACTCAAGCTCTACATTATGCAGTTATACACAAGTTTATGCACTTCTCCAACTCCACAAACATAGAACTGCCTGGAAGAGCTCGAATTATAATTGCGCCAAATTTAGCCAAATTCAGCTAAGGGAATTTTTATTCCTGAGATGATGCAGAATTCCAACCTATTAAGCCATCAGAGAGTGAAAAAAGGAGAAAAAGAATGCAGATTAAAACGCTATACAACAAAGCTATTAATTTCAAAGCACATATCGCTTCTGTTCACCCCAGTTTTTGCCCTCGAAAAATTCGTTTAACATGCGATCGAGATCCCCCGCGCTGAATCTGATGTACTTCTGAGGGTTCTTCCCACCCTCTATCATTGGCCTACAACCTTTTAAAGAGGTGATTTCGAGGGTGGGGGAGGTGGTGGCGGGACAGGGGGAGGAAGTTTTGGGTGCGGAGGAGGGGGTGACTGGGGCAGGGGAGAGGTTTCGGGGGGCAGGGGGATGGGTGGCGGACTGGCGGTTTTGGGGACGGGGGAGAGGGTGGTGGGGGAGTGGTGACAATTAGGGGAGGTGGGTGAGGGGGGTTGTGGGGTGGAAGGGGAGGGGAGTGGGTGGCAGGGGAGAGGAGGAGGAGGGAGCAGTGAGGAAATGAGTGAGGAAAGAGGAGGAAGAAGATAGAAAAAAAAAAAAAAAAATGGTAAAGTTTACCTGCTACAAAAGTTTTTGACCTCCTTGGGACTACCATTCGTAAAATACCCGCGGAATTTTTAAAAATTAATTAATTCTACCTTTTTTTTTAAGTTATTAGAACATGAATAATAATAGGAAAAATGGATCATAATACCCCCAACTTTGGCCCGTCCGCTTTTAATACCCCCAACTATGGGTTATTCCTGTATAATCCCAACTATTGGGTAGATCCGCCACAAATGCACCGTGACTTGAAGGAAACCTATTTAACCGGTAAATAAGCTACGTGTCATGCTTTCATTGGCTTATTATCAATTATTATTTTATTTTTGCATTTTTTTAATCCCACCCTTCCCTCACCCCACTACCACCCACAGCCACCTCCCTCACCCCACTACCACCCACTGCCACCTCCCTCACCCCCACTGCCACCCACTGCCACCTCCCTCATCACCACTGCCACCCCACTGCCACCCACTGCCACCTCCCTCACCTCCACTAACACCCACTGCCACCTCCCTCACCCCCATAACTCTAACAATAACAACATAACAGCAACAACAACAAGAATAGGGGCAAAACAACCCAGCCAAGGTGGCAGAAACACAACACCACCACGACGGCAGAACATCAACATAGCGGCGCACGACAGACGAAGAAAGAACAACAACAACGACGCATCAAAAACAACAACAATAATACCAGCAGCAGCAACAACAACCCAACACAAGAAAAGGGGAAAATCGAGGGGAGGGGGAGGGGAGGTGGCAGCACCACGAAGCAGCAACAACATAATTAACATGGTGCCAAATAAAAACTAAAACCCAATTGTGTCGAGTCTCCAATGCCTCGTGCCCCCAGCTGCCATTACTCTCTTTCTCTTCGTTGTCACTACTAAGTCCGATAATACCCCTTACCAAGGTTCTCTCACTTCTATGTCATGACTCATGGTTCACTAGGAAATGCTCAAAGCTAAGTCTTATGTTGTTGTCTATGTTTGTTTGTTTTCGCGGGGGTGTATATAGAGCAATAAATAGCAATTATGTAGATAGAATCCGCTCCAAGTTCTTGGAACAACCCTCACAAGACTTACAAACTAAGCTAGCTAGCTAGCATCCACTAGTTGTCACATTTGTAACTGATATATATTAATATTTTTGTTATTAAATTTGGGCAAGGACATGTTATATAGTGGATTTGTGCCTTATTATTTGATGTTGTAATTCTAAAATGATGTATAATTAGGATAAACTATTTGTTAACTTCTAAAAAGTTGCTATTATAGTTAACTTTTTGATTTAGATAAGTTTAGTATGGTAATTATGAACTACTCCCTCCGTCCTACATTACTCTTTACACTTTCTATTTACATCCGTCCTAGCCCACTATTATTATAATTTGTCTACTTTTCAAGCATGGCCCACCAGTCTCTCTTCTCCGAATATTTAATACCCCACTAACTCTTATCACATGTATCATTTTGATGAAATTACATAACCAAACATCAACTTTTCATCTCAATCTACATGTCATAACAAGTGCAAGAGTAATGTGGAACGGATAGAGTATTAAATATCATCTATGCATTTGAATTGTATTATGGGTATAAACTTTTTTTTATATTACTTCATAAAAGTTTAAGTACATCTCTAACCAATATTGATGCAAGAATGGTACCCTGAATATATTTGACTTCTTCACTAAAAACATTTAGATACCTTTCTCAAACATTTATTTATCCTATGTGACGTGGAATCGAGAATTCGTGTCAAATACGAGAACATATCCAAGTGTCCTACTAGAATTCTTTATGAAAAGTCGGAGGGTCAAGGATATGACATTGGTACTTCAAGTACAATGAGAAGTCTGAGAAACACCTTTTGTAGCATCTAATCAACCATCTTAATCTTATGTTACTTAGTAAGGTGACATCAAATAAAACATTGTGTCGTCCTCACCATCAACAGTATATAGATTAAGTATGTAGCCACTCAATTCAAAGATTAAGCACGCATAACATCGCAACAAGTATTATCCTTTAGATATATTTATATTTTCATGTCATAGAAAACTTTAGATGCTCCATTTTTACCATCATGCATTTATACAATGAACTTCTACATTTACCTCCTTAGCCTTATATGACCAACACAAGATAACTATACCAAATTTTCTTAGAATGTAGTCCGTACCACTTTGTTTTTACCGTGATAAAGTTGTGTCATTATATTCCTTAGTTCTACTTGATTTGTGATTCATGTGGCCCAAAAGTATCCTTCTATAGATCTAACTCCACATGGACATCACATCTACTATAGAGCTTTTAGGAGTATACTCACCAACCCAATACACAACGAGAGATTCCCATTTTAATTGCACTAGCAATCCCATCCTTGATTGTTGCAATAACAAATTGGCTAAGGATTAATCCTTAAATGAACTGCAGCAACAAACAAAGAAACAAGGTATCTGCTCGGCTTCATAAAGTAAGTTTTCGCATCCAATGTAGGTTACTTTAACCAGATCGCTTATAAAAAAAAAGGATACTTTCACTACCTTATTAAGTCCATTTCTTTCAAATAACCACCTTATGAACTAAACCACCTTTTATGATTGTTTTTGTTTTAGGTTGCCACCACTTCACAGATTCCGTCAAAGAAATCGTCAATTTTCACACGGAATATTCCATTTTTCATATGGCATCTGTCATTAATGGTAATCTAGAACAAAAAGAGTCATATAAGATCATTATCTAAAAAAAAAAAAAGTGTTTATATGGTGGTTAATTGGAAAAAGTCAGACAAGGTGGTTAAGTCAAATAATTCTGCACCTCCTAAGCAAGATAAGATCATAATAAGAGTATTATGAATTACCATGTGCCAGTACAATCAATTACCAATTTACCATTCAGAAAATTATTTAGAATTCCAACCGTCACCAAATTTCCTAAACTATTCATCCAAGAATGATAAATCAACACTTCTTTCCCAAACTCAAAGTTGTCTATACCACATTATTTTTTTCATTTGTTTCGTAAGTGCTACAGTTTCAGTTTTCCCCCAAAATATAATGCTACTAAAATCATTTCTTGTTCCTAAATATCACCTTGGCAAGTAGCCTCCTCGGGTCTTGAAAAGCCTTTTTCTTAGCCCATTGATGAAATAAACGTGAAACCAATCCTCGCTCCTCCAAATTGAACCTTTAACAAAGTTATATTAGAATAGCTTACAAAGGGAAAATGTTACACATCAGCTCTTCCACTATAAAGAAAACAATTATCACTGCTACACGAAGATAAAAGAGCCATGAGATATTACTTTTTCAAGAAACTATTTCCACCAGGAAATGCTTCTATATTTCTCAACTCTTCTGATGCTTCATCTCCTTCACAGCTAGGAGAATTATTTTCCAATACAGCTTCCCCGAGCTCCATAAATTCAGATTGGACTTTGACAGGTAATACTTTGTTGACATTTAAATTCAAGTCAGCCTGCAAAACATGAACATCGCAAGCAACTTCAAAAAAAATTACAACTACTTCAATAAAAAAAAATTGCTCCATACTCCAACAGCGAAATAAAATTCTAAAGGCTAAATCTTCAAACATGACATGGACATCTTCCTATTCACTCTTCTAGAAAGAAGAGGAAAGTATAGAAACAATGTGTTACTAACTAAGCCTAATAAACCACAATCAGACTTTCCTAGAAGTTCAGAAATTAAATACATATACATCTCTGATCTCTCATTTTGAGGTTGACCTAATTAATCATTGTACTCTGCAAAATAATATTAAAGTTTCTGTGCTGCTCTCCTTTAACCTTCGGGCCTTCCTCTCCTGATACAAAAATTGACCAGAGAATTTCCTTGTTCGGCCTTATCAAAACTGTATGTGCAGGTAAAGATTTGAAGAATCAGAAGTCTCACAGCAGTTAGAACTCTCTGACAACTATAAAGAGAACTTTCTTCATTCAACATGCTGCATTGGACTCCCAGTTCTCTAGTTTGTATATTGTTAACTAACTAATGGACCCTTTCTTATCAACTATTCAATGAAAAGGTAGTATTATGATCATTTTCTCGTTGTAGCATATTGTAACTGATTGACTAGGTTTGTAAGGTAAATTGGACGACATACTTTCTCTATGGAACGCCACTAGCACATATTTAAGCTAATCAGGCATTCACAAGTAGTATAGCAGCTATCACTAAACACTCACCTTCCTCCTTTGCACAGATTTACTTAACCATTTCCTCATCATCTTACTCTCGCTTTTCTACCATCGCCGGTGAGTTAAACGACAATGAGAGTAAAAAGCAAAAGTCGCACCATTACACTCAATGCAACCTCCCGAACCAAAGCTAAAAAATACCGCAGTCTCCACTTTCAGTTATCATATATATATACTAGCATTTTTTGCACGCTATGCGTGCGTGTCATATTAGTGTTTTTTCTCAATTAGTTATTCATCAGTGTTACAAAATTTTTGATTCAAACAGACATTTGTAATTCTTTTTATGTTTTTCTTAAATCAATGTTTCGTTGATTTTTTTTAGTTATTTGTTCATCATTATTCAAATATAGTATTGAGAGAAGGAAATATAAAGCAGAAGAAAGCTTGTGCTCAAATAAAGTGGAAGAATTTGTGTATCAAGTTCAATCGTTAAATATTAATAAAGTGGAAGAGTTTGATTTATATAATAGATTTTACCGAATAATAATCAACATTTAGGTTTTAGAATATTATTAGTATAATTATTAATATGAAATTCAAGTTTTATATTTTTTTTTCTTCTGATTGTGTCAATCAAGTTATATTGTAAATTTAATTTTTTATCAGACTTTTTCACACACATGCAAGAAGAGGATATCATTCTCCTTAATTTAATATTTTATTGAAATTTCAAATTCATTTCCATCGTTAACTTGTTCAATATATATGGCAAGTAGGAAGATGAAAAGATTATTTAATATATATGACAATTTAAATTCATTAAGGGTATATCAGACTTTTTGTAAGGGGACACCATCTTCCTCCCCCCTTCACTTATATAACAGAGATATGGTTTCCGTTGACATATCTAACCTATTTTTCGTACCCAGATCCACCATGTTAGAGAGTATCAAAAGCAGTTTACCCACCTAAATGTTATCTTCCAGTAATACGCTTAGAAAGAACATTAAGTATTGATGATATGTAAAAAAAACGTTTCAGATTTGTCGCTCTTGGGTTCTTTGTGGAAAAATTCTCTCTTTAATTTCTAATAAGAGCATGTTTGGTTCAAGACATAAAATGGAAAGGAATGGAATCAAATAGAGGAGTGGAATGTTAACAAAACTTGTTATCTTTATTCAGTGTTTGGTTCAAACCTTGGAACGGAAAGGGAACGGCAACCATTACCACCAACAAATGGATTTTGTTACTTAAGAAGGAAAAGAAGGTAACAAACAAGGGAGTCCATTATCGCCAAATGGTAATGGATTGAGAAGGGGTTGACCGTTGAACCAAACAAGTCGAAAGGGAATAGGAATTTGATTTCGTTTCATAGAGCCCAAAAATGTTGAACCAAACGTGCTCTAATTGTGTTTTACTAGGAGTATTTGGCTTGTGACCAAATATTTATTCAACTTCAAAATATTTTGCTTATTTTGTACTTCACACAAACCATTAAAAATCCTAAAAAGGGGTGACTTGCTTTGCTCAATAAGTTCTACAAAATATTGAAAGTTTCACTATGGATTACCTTTTCTTGATAAAGCTTAACATAGCACTACAATCATGGTGCCACATGCAAGCTAATACAAAAGTAAAGATACTTTATGTGGTTTAGCGAATTTCAAAAGATTTATGTATAAAACTAATTATGATGCTAACCGTTATGAATCAAGACAAACATATGTTCATGTGATACAAGTTTATGACTGATTTAAGGTGTCATGTGACAACGCAGATTCTAACGTGCATCGTAAGGCAAACATTTTATCAGCGTCAATTCATGCCTCAGCATCAATCTACCTAAACAAAGACTATTTTAGACAACACAATTTGAGCTTGTAGATTCTTCAACTCATATCACAAAAGAAAGACAAACTTTCTAGCTCATGGATCAATGGTCTCTTAAGTCTTGACCAAAGTATACTACTTTTATCTAAAGCTTTCACTTAAACAGTGTCTCTAGAAGTTATATAATAACATTGGAAGGAGTACCGTGTGACCTTCTATTCATACAATTTAATCATAATATCCATTTGGCATTACCAAATTCATTAGAGAAAAGGGTTGCGGAAATAATCCTCATATTACAAGGAGTTTCTTATATGTATCGTGGCCTTCACCTTGATTACAAAAGGTTGTGTTAAGGATACAAACCCCACATTTGTTTCATACGTATCCTCATGGATGAATGTTGTTGCAGCTATTGGTGATTGTAACTTGTCCCTATAAATTAGTGTTTGTCACGATGTTGAGGCGATTGATGATTTAGTTTTACTTTTCTTAATTTATTCTAGTATAAATGTAATCTTTGTTTAAGATAATACATGGTAATCTTTTATCCTGAAAATGTAATCCTTTTAAAAAATTGGCCCACAAGGGGAAAAATAGTTACAATTTGGCCAAGACGGATAACATATTGGTCAAAAAGGACTACTACAAAGTGTTCTTACGTTCTCAATTCTCAAATAAGGATTATTCTCACAGGAACACACACACACACACATGATAATCTTTTTTTCTGAAAATATATATATGTAGATAGAATAACATTCAGGTGACAACAACACTTATACAGAATAATTTTTGTCACATATTTGGTTGCCTGATAGGTGATCTTACCGACTCGTGTTGTCAATATGTGCAATCACTTCTTTTGCTTATTTTATGGTTTGTAATTACTAATCCTAAGGTTTTAAAGTAATATATTTGGCTACTAACTTGATGTTTCCCTACCCTTATGCGAAATGCCATGGTAACAAGCCTTCATGTACTATCCAAAGACGGATACTGCTGTGAGTCAAACCTTGCTCATCTAGGATAAGAAAAGTCAAACAATCACATTGGTTCTCTTGTTGTTCCATTCCAAAAAAATTAAGATTTTAGAAGACTTCTTCCTACCTAATATTTCTTGCCTCTTTAATTTCATGCCTAAAAGTAATCCACTTTATTTTGAATTATAGGGTTTAGATTGGATCATGTGTCATGATTTTAATTTTAAGAAATCTATAGGAAGCAGTAAAGCATATAGGTAAAAACTTTAAAGTGCTTTAAGTGGACATTTTTATCGTAACATCAAAAACAGAACGGTAGAAGTTTATGTGGCATGGATGAGATAGTAGTTGCGACAAATGAAAATTTAAATCAAAGTAAAGTGTCAGAAAACGGAACTTTCAGATTCTTGCTAGTGTTTATTACAGCCCTCATAGTAAAGAAATATATAAACCTTGTCCGTCCTCAACACATAAAAGGCACCAGGGATGCTAGATATTTAAGTAGTTAACAGTACAATAGTAAAATTGCATTCTTATGTGCTCCAAGCAAGGAAATAATTACCATCTTACCTGAACCTCCAGTAGATGTGCTGGAATTTCTTGAAGAAAACGAGAACGATGAAGTACCTGAAGTCAAAAATTAGTGTCATCAAACTCTAAACTGAATGTAAGAAACTCCAAAGCAAGAATGTACTTTATTTCACAAATAACCTGCCAGTTTGAGTCCATTGTCACATACAAAATGAAAAGCTTTTTTCGAGCCCGAGTCATTGCAACATACAATAGACGCCTTTCTTCCTGTATCCAGATTGAAACAGAACCTTAGAATATAGAGTTCTAAAGTTAACAGAATTTCATGGTAAAAAGCGTGCCAAAAAGCTTCGCATTTTGGAAAAGTGCCTACCTCAAGAGAGTTTCCATGTTCCTTAGTAATACCGTTATGCTCATGTAACAATGGAATCTCAGAATCATTTGCCTGGAATGCAGAAAAATATAAGCCAACATCAGGGGCTTCCCAAAACAAAAGCATTCCGAGAAAAGGACAAAAGAAAAATTACATTTTACCAGAAAAAAAAAATGAGTCGTTACAACATCAAAGTGAATATGTGAGCCAAATCATCAACTGGAAGCAAATTTCTTACAACCAAGCTGGTTGTTGATAATATAATCAAGCTCAAAGACCAAATTGCAAGCCCAAGCATGTTAAGAACTTCTCAGATTACAGTCAAGTGAAATAACATTAGCTAATTATCACTGCAGAATATTATTGGTAAAGCTTCTTCGCCTCTGGACTTTATCTCAATTCAGTTCAGTCCTTTACAGGATAGATGATATCATTTTAACAAAAGGTTTATCTTCTTAGTGAATTAGAATGCTCATTCATGTCCTTTGCTGTCAACATGTCTAGTAGACCGTAAAGTCCTTCAAGTAATATTTGGTCATGGGAGTATAAGCAACAGCATCATCGAACAGAGAAAGATTAGATTTGTGGGACTGGAAAACAAAACCCTCCACCAAATGACCAAGTCTTCAACGAAAAACAAACGATGTATACTTCTAACATGTATTACCAAGAATTTCAAAAAGGTTTCTTTTGAAGTTTTAAAAAACAATTATTAATAGAATATGGGAAATCATGCTACCATGTGTACTCGGAAACATAAAGTTAGGCCAATGGTACTGGATGCCAAAGACCACAATGAAACTAAAAACACTGCAAAATCCAATAATACCTCCAGGCTATTAGCCATCTAATGAGAGATTCAGTCGTTACGCTACGACAAAAATACTCTAATTACATAAGCACACTCCTCTACAGTACCTTCAGTCATGCTCCACCATAAAACAATCCATTTTCAAGCTGAAAAACCTACTCCATAACACACAATACAAACTTTAGGGGACAAGGCTATGCCACTGCTCCCACAAGTTACCAAAATATTTTTTCTTATCCAGAACTACTGTTAACACTAAAGCTTTTACCTTCATAGGACCTTTCAGCTTCCAAAACAAATTCACTGTGGGATTGTGTATTCTGCAAGTGTCTGTAGAAGGATTTATATTCTACTTATAAAAATCCATTTTCCAAAAGCCACGATTTCTGTTCATAACTAAATAGCACAGAGTCTAAAAATAAAGAACAAGGCACCAAAGCTGTGGGGAATGCTTCTAGACTAAATGTACCCAATAGACCGCATAGGGCTACGAACATCCTCCATCCCACCCTCATGAACTCTAAACTTATCTGGTATATTTGATGAAGGAAGGACCCTCATAATTGAATTAAACATCTAAGCTACACCTTACAACTTTTGACAGAGAAAAAAAAGACAAAGATTTGTATGCAAAGAAGATTGAACTAAATAGATTTGGTTGGACAAAAACATTAAAAATAAAACATAATTCTGTCAACCTGTCCTCTTATAAACCTTTTCAATTATAAATTTCAGTGAATGACTTGGAGCCATTACCATCTAAGACATCAACTAGGATTCAACCACCAACCACATAAGCAAATTAAGTAAAAATAACCGTAAGCAAGGAGCAAAGATAACCCACGTAGTGCCAATTAAGCCATTTAAAGTTTTAGAACAAGAACCTTCTTGAAGTATAAGATGATTGAAATGATAAATTATAGATTCATAATTAGTGTACTAAAAGTGTAGACATTGATTTAATGATTAATTGGAAATTTAAAAATTAGAAGAATAAGAGGAAATACAAAACAAAAGAACAAAAAGGAAACTCTAAAGTAGGGCTGTGTATATATTGACAAGAGAGAGGCAATAAGGCCGAGAATTAAAGACCAAATGATGATAATACAATTCAAAACTAATCAGTGGCCAACAAAGTAATTACTAATAATATCCAAATTATGCAAGTACAGTTGTGGCAAGTAGTTCATTTGTGCTACTTCAGTGACCAATTTGAATTACAAATAGACTTCAATTCAGCCACAAGTGAATCAACAAAATACATTGATAACTTCTTTAACAGTAATTTCTGAACTGCAAGGGGCAACTAAATTCATAATTTACTAATCTACATTCTTTTTAATGGAGACATATGCCACCACTCTCTTTAAAGGAACCGCACGAAACTGTACATTATAACTTACCTTAACTATGAACACAATGTCCCATTCCAAGCCTTTCGACTGCAAAACAGACAAAAGAAAGACAATTTGTAAGTTTCAGATTCCAAAAGCAGAAAACCAACATGGAATTAAACAAAAAATATAATTGGTGAAATGCATAAAATGGAAACTACTGTCTCATTTATAATTATACATCCCTAATCACCAGGAGCACCTGTGAAAGATAAAGAGACATCGTGCTTTTCACATCTATTAAAACATAGGAAGGACCTGATGAATTGTAGTCAGTGTAACAGAATCTTGATTATCTTGTCTCCTTGAGCGAAAATTTTCCTTCTCTCTTTCAGATATATAGTCCACAAAAGCCTGAAGTCCGTGAATGCACCCTGTGTTTTCCGCGATTCCATCAATTACAGCTTGCCTAGGAACGAACTTTGAAGACAAAAACTCAGTTACATCATCTAGTAAGTATTCAAGCACCTGAAAAATGACAAACAATCACAACTGGATATTTAAAAATCTAATTGAATCATCAAAGAGATCTTCTCTTTAAAACACAAAAAGAATTGATTCTTATAAAGAACAAACTTACAGATCTGAGATCACTGTCTTCATTGAGTAATTTCCCTCCATCAACATTGATTATTGCGTGTTTTTCAAGAAGATATTTCTGTTACAGCAAAATAACCAAAGCAATAAGAAGAAAAGGCTGAAAAATTGGAGAAGGTGTTTAAAAACGGGCAGCAGCTGCTATTTAGTTTTCAATTGTTTTCTTTGTATTTTTAGGTTTCCTATAGATAGGAAAGCTTCACTACGCATGCTTATAAATAGTGGAAGCTAGTAGGAGTAGAAAATCAGATTTTGGGAATGAATTTGAGTGAAAACTCTTAAGAAAACCGAATATTTTCTAATTTGCTGAACCTATGAATTCTTCTATCTTAAAATCTTTGCTTAGTTTGCACGTCTTTCATTGCTATGAATGCTTAGCTACAACGTAGGTTGATCAACAAGTTGTTCCACAATACCCAAGTTTGGTGGTACTTTGGATTGTGAAAGTTGGCGGATGTTCTTAAGTTGAACCGCGTAGATCCGATTGTTCCTTGTTGTTTGTTGGACTAAAATACTGAATCACCCAGATTCAGTCCCTAGTACTTGCCAGCTCACCAGTTCAGCTCATCGAAGCTCAATATAGTTGTTATTGTTTGTTATAACCACTCAGACACATCAGCTTATCTAACTACCTCTACCTCCTCTTTTCATTCTGTTATTCTCTCCTCTATGGTAGTTATAGCTAAGATGTATAAATACTCATGTATAGATCATTTGGATGCTTATTCAATACTTTTTCTTTTCTCTCTAAATGGAGATTGTTTCTCTCTTTTTCTCTCATACTTTGTATAACTGATTAGCTGGATAAAATCATCTATATTGATGATTTCATCATTGTTTCTTTTGCTCTCAAGTGCCTGTAACTATATGTATCAATCCGCTCCTTGCTCCCTTCAGTGCAGTTTTGGCAGTTTGGGGTTTTATTGTTTCTTTGTCGTGGATTTCCTTACTTTAGTCTTGTTAGGATGCTAGTATATAATTTCCAGTTTAATTGCTATTAGTTTAGGAGAATTATCATCAGTTTCCTTATTGTTGCAAAATTTTAGATCCTGTTAGATGCTAGAGTTGTCGTCTAGTTCAACAAGGGCCGGTATTCCAAACTCTTTGTAAAGGGGGCTTGAGATCATAGTGTAGTAGGAACAACAACAAAGGTGAGAGATTACAAACACCCATAGGAGACTTCTTGGTGTTCTTGAGAGTGAGAGTTGTAATTCACAAGGGTGTTGGTACGGTTACCAATATTCGTTGATTGATTAAAAACATTGGTGGTGTTTTCCCGTACTTGTTAGTGAGGGGTGTTTACAAACGTATATTGTTTGCCACTGTCACTAATGTCAAAGTTTCAGTTTTGTTCATATCTTGTTTATGCTTCTGCTCCTAGCCCTAACAAGAACTTCCTGAAAGATTTAATTTTTCCCTGTTAGATCACCATAAGCTGTATTTTACAGAATAATATTCGTTGTAATTCCCAATATTAGTAAATATTCGATTTTACATTCATCTAAAATGCTAATGGAGAGCTTTTCAAGCCATTGCTATCCATATACTTCCTCCACTCCAAAATTATTGCAATACTTGCCTTTGGCATTGAGATTTAGGAGGGAGTTGGAAGTGGAATATTGTGTTAATATTTATGTTAAATTAAAAGGAGAGAGAAAAACTGTTTAGTGTAAGTGGTCCCATGTGTAGGTGTATCTTTATTTCCATGTATAGAAGTGTTGCATTAATTAAAGAAATACTAAAAAAGACAAGTGTTGCAATATTTTTGGAACGGAGGAAGTACATTTCAAATTTTCCCCAGTGATTGCTAAGATAAATCACTTTTTAAGAATGTAACTTCAACTTCATTAAATATAAATAAGTTATAAGAGTACTAAAGTATAATATGTCCAAAAGAAAAGTAACATATTTTCTTTTGATGGCCAAAACTAGTAACTCTGACATTCTTATTACAAATAGGGAATTCCAATATTAAAAGAGATATTCGAGTTCTGCACTGTTTCAGTTCACTTTTGCTCCTTCCCTGATAGTTAAATGAAACATAATACGAGTTCAAGTTACAAAGGTTAAGAACATAAGCCAAAATTTCACGTGGGTGTATACTCATACAAGATTGAAGGCTGCTGCTAAACATAAGACAACTATGTTCAGCTCCATCCAATTTGTACATTATCATCATCAAACGATATTCAACACAATGTGATGCTACTTTAAAGTACGCAGCTACGTTTAAAAAAGTAGCACATGCTAAGAAGAGAAACTAAAACCTTTACACAACCAAACCTGAGGGAGGAGGTTTGCAACAGACGCCATAACAGATGATATTGATTGTTCCTGCAAATAATGGTCAAACAATTAAGAACGGAGGTTAATTCTTGTCTCGCTAAAAGTTATTTCTAGAGCTTAGTAGGAAACAGAGTATATATAGAATCAAGATTGAATCAAATAACATCCTGAAGTTATTTTGAACAGGGTCCAAATTTTCACTTTGCACTGGACACTAGATGGAAAGAACAACTTTCACTCTATATGCTGAAATATATATTACCCGGTATACAAGTTTTGATATCATATCCAGTGTCGAAAGCACTTTTCGTCCTTGGCTGAGTTGACTTCTGTAAACAGTTACAATTTTCTGTGTCAGATACCATAAAGTGCTATAAAAGATTTGCATACTACAAATAAAGAGATATATTTCACATTGAGAGATTGTGAGAATATAACCTCTTGAATGTACCGGATACTTTTGCAGTGAATATGTCTGATGCAGCTGAAATAAAGCTGCACTTCCTTATAGTTGATACTTTATCAATGTGTTCAATTACCTAGGCAAAATTATCCACACCGATCAAAAACAGGAACCACATGTGTCAATAAGAGAGACAAGATAACCATTAACCGATATCAGAACCAATAATTACATGACTGAATCCCTTCAAAATGATATTACCATAAAACAAAGGAACTTTGAACATTACCTTCATCTTTTCTTCTTTCTCATATGGCAACAAAGTTTTGAATGCTTGACGAAACGCACCATCATCACACCCAGGCAAAGTGGTCTTAACCAAAGCCAAGATTGCTTTTATTACCTGAACAGAAACATATAGTCAACTGAAAGTCTCTGAAATCAATCCCTAGTCACATAATAATACCACTCATAGGCATAGCCAACATTGAGATATAAGTGACAATTTTCCAGATAAGATTAATTCCTATCATTAATAGGCCAAAGTCTTTTAATAATGCATATTAATGATCCTGCATTCCCTAGGCACTGTTACCAAATCTGCAATATGCGAATGGGTACAAAGACGCAATTCGGTTACCTAGTTTAAATTAGCACAAAAGTATGTCATTCGCATTTTTGGATCCCAATTCACGCGGGGTTAGCAAATTCGATAATACTACCCCCTAGGTCTCTAGAAAATGGACATAATCAACACATGGAGGTGCTAGAATAGAAAATCGATAACCCATGTCCATACTGGCCTACCCAAGTTGTCTCATGCTGACATGAGTAGCCAAGGGAAATATGATGAGTCCGAGCATCATACTGCCAGTGTTTCTTCTATATTTCTTTCCATAGAATGGTTTTATTGTTGCTTGGCGTTACTATTCACATCAACCTATCTTTTAGGTCCTTGTGGACAAAGGTCTTAACATCTACTTAGCTATCTATCAAACCTGGTTGCTCTGATTCTGGTCTAAATTGTTAGCAATAGAAGAAAATATAACATTACTTTCTGAAAGAACTTCAGTTTGAGATAGAAAATGTGGAACCTTTTTTCTGTAGAAGGCAACACCATGAATATTAAAAGGAATTTTTCTATCGCGAAAGGTTGCTTGGAAAATTCTGCCTGAGACCTGTTATAAGATTATAGGCAAAGGCTTTTAACTTCTCAGTAGATAAGGAAGTAGAAGATAAAACAAGTAAAATCTATGGATAACATAAACTTAACCTGCCTCCTGTAAAGAACTGCAATATTGCCAAAAGAACATTTAGCTTCTGAGGAATTCAGCACAGTTTCCAATATTTGATCAACAACATATGCACACTGTGCACTCTCGGTGCAACACTCTTTCAATGTTATCTGAAAAGAAGACAAACCTCAGAAACCTAACATATACACGAAATGGAAGGCCTTTATGAAAATTTGGCCTCACCATATCCATGTCAAAGTTGAGATAAATTACCTTAGAACCAGAAGAATTATCTGTAAGTACTTGTTTCAATTTGCACCGCTTTACATTATGCTGAATTAGAGAAGCAGCAGCCTCAACAATACAGCGTGTAGACCGGTAGTTTTTCTTTAGCCGTACCTAGATTAGAAGCAGTGCACTTGTGTAAGGTCTATCCCATGATGAGTAACACTAATAAATGTATAGTTATTCACAACTAATGTTTCGTTGTGAATTCTACATCATACGAATTCTCAATTGCAAGACAAACCTCTTTGTAGCTGGGGAAATCTCTACGAAATGAGTCAAATCCAGATATGTCAGCCCCATTAAAACCAAAAATGGACTGCAGTAAATGATTAAACAAGTCAGTTAAGGTATAATCTCAACAAATAAAGATGTGAAGAAGCATTGGCCCCAGATCTTTGCAGCATCATTATCCTCCGAATCTATTTACACGAAGAAAGAGACAGACACAGGCGTGCACACAGAAAGAGAAATTCTATTTTTAGTAAGGAAAATCAGGAAGGATAAATTGCAGATAAACTATGCAGAAAGCGAGTCAACCTGATCATCGTCACCAACAATAGTTATTTGTCCATGGGATATCAGATGCCTTAAAAGGCTGTACTGCATAGAACTTGTGTCCTGAAACTCATCAACAATGATAGCTTTCCATAATGCTTGACATTCCTCGAGGACTAAGAAAGATCAAAAGGAGATATGTTTATAAGGAAATATATTGTCATGTTCTCTCAGATTTTGTAGAGATGAGACAAACCTTCAGGATATTCAGTAAGCAGCTTAACTGAGCAGCTGATCAAGTCATGATAATCTAGAGCATTACAAGATCTTAATATATCATTGTAATGGCTCAGGACTGAGGCCTGATGCAAAATCAGAACACATTATAAGGAACTTTTACGGGACAGAAACGAGAAAAAGTAAATGGAAAAAGATTATGTGAATTGGATTCAGGATACATGAAAAAGGTAAACCTACTCCAAACTGATCACCCTTCTGACAGCATTCTTCAGGTGTCTTACCAGATGCTTTAGCCTGCATGAAAAGTCAAAGAGAGGTATAAATGCAGCCAACTGATTTCACAGAGATCGGAAGAGGAGGAAAAGAAGTTATAACTATAAGACACCAATACATTGCTACTCTTAGCATCTCAAAGTAAACTCTTTTTTACTAAAGTCACTTCTCATTCGATACAAACTTGCCCCAACTAGATGCTAGTGAAGATCTCATAAAGTTGCAACAAAAGTTACTCAGGGTAGAGCGAATGTTATGCTATTAGGGTGAAGATTGGAAAGCCACAAAACTTAAGTGTCTCTTTGCTACCGAAACAGCAAAGATGAAACTTCTCTCCATAGAAATACAGATATATGTAGCATAAGAACTGGACAACAATCAAAACAAGTACAAGGTACCGCAACTTTTAGAAGAAAAAAAACTCGGAAACAAGGCAATGTTGATTCAAAATAGTAATATATGTAGATTATAGAATAGTTTATTGATTATTCTTTTTTTTCTAATAAAATAATCGTTTGATTATTCTTAAAAGAATAAAGTATGTGAAAAACCGAATTTTAATAAAAAAAACATGGTTACTCTTTCATCAGTCTTTCCTTATACCAAAATCTCTCTCTAGCCATATCTTAAGTCCTTCTTCAAAGACTTTTTTCTGCACATAATACAAAAAGGGGATTAATTCTTTCTCTTTGCCACTCTAAAAAATCGCCTCATGACTCATGTCATAACAACACTAGTCTTAACTAAATCTAATTCTCACATCTCTCATCTTTCTTTCCTATAAGGGACACATTCACCTTATATTTGATCAAGTCTCTCTTAAAGCTAGTATTTACATTTGACTAACACTCTACTCAGTACAAAAAAGCTAGTCAAATAGACATTTAGTAGAATTTACTCTTAAGCAAGGGTGTGATCTTGTGGCACAAAAGATGTTCATCTATTCAGCCACTTAACATTAACATGATACCTAACATCTCCCATTTCTCCTTAAAATTATATATGTACTTACGTCTTACATAGTCTTTATTTCCCTCATGATCAGTAACTCAAATTAATGATCCATGACGTATTAAGCATAATCCGCAAGAATCCTATTATCAGTATCACTTAAGTCGCATTCTACATGACCTATCTTGCTTCTTCACGATTTATATACCTTTAAATATAAGGCCTTCCTCCAAAGTTCTAGCTTTGTGCATAGACTTCTACAACGTGGAGGCTTAGTAATAACTTCCCAATTATTTACACACAGATATAATAAGGGTTCAAATACAATAAATACTTGTAGACTAATTAGTCATATATGTCATTATCACTATTCACTTTTAGAATGTTGCAAAATAACATTGAACACTTTGTCTAAGAGGTTTGTTTAACTTTTAGGATTTATGCTACTTTACAAAAACCTTCTATAAATTCATGGAGTTGTGCTTATGTTTCAAAATGACTTAATTAATGTTTACATATGTTCTCCCAAATGATGTTTAGCAAAGCCAAAATTTATTTATCTTACACATAATTGAATTTTTTATCTTCTTATATCTTAGCAGTTAGCACTTAAACATCCAAAATAGAACTGAATGCAGGACAAAGAGATATTATCTAAAATCATTAAACTATAGAAAAATATTTATCTACAATATGTTTGAGTGTGCATGCGTACTATTAAAAGCTTTATTGCTTTCAATCTTCATGATCGCTAAACATCCATAGGGGGGAGGAAGTTGACACATCACACACCTTAGTCACAAATTTCTGCCATTTTTGAGACCTGTCCTTGAAATTCTTTACATCGTCAGAAGACATGGTTGTCTCAGAATTATCACGATTTTGTATCTCTCTTTTGCTTTCTGTTAAACGAACTGCCTCGATTACAGCTCTTCTTTGTTGACCATGTCCATAAATTAGAAATTCTGATGTGCGGTTCAGCCTACAATGGTTGTTATACGAAAACAAAGGCAACAGAGTTTAAGGAGCCAAGCTAAAGTGACGTGAGATAGACATACAGAGTTATGAACTCCCAAACACTTGTGGTTTTGTTGAGTCGAGCAAACTTATTAAATAAGTGCAGTAACCCAACAAGCCAGCCACCAAAAACCACTCGTGACATACAACAAATCGACAAAGAATATATCCCTTAGATTTTAATGAATCAGAAGACCTTGAACTCTCACAAGAATAACACTAGAACTCAATTTAGAGCACAGAGAGTCTGCTTATTCATTTTCAACCATGCAACTCTGCGACCTTGTTGGATTTTTCTATAACAGTTCACCAGAGGACAGCAGTTCAATCAGAAAACATATATGTCAATATTCAATATCTATATTTTGAACATGTCCAAAAACAAGGCTCATAAGTCATAACACTTGGTATCCGCAGCAGACAAAATACATACTTTATTAATATTGAAGGAATTAAAATACATATTTTATTAATATTGAAGGAAATAAAATATATATTTTTGAGTGCCCTATATTGAACTTGGCTAGACAAACATAATTTCTAGTACTAGAACAGTAGAACCACCATAACAATATCATGTTCTTCTCTTAAACCTTGCCCCCATGAAGCTCCTCAAACAAATCCAAAAGCAATAGACTAGCAAAATTTTACTATGTTTGAAAGAATAACGATTTTTTAATTTGCAGACATTTAACTATAAATCCAAAATGACAAGGATATAATGTACCTAACATGCACCTAAACACTAAAAATCAAATACATATCTTTTCGGCACATCTGTCTAGAAATAGTGGTCATCTTATCAGTGCAATTTGAACTAGTAATCTAACAGCTAACTTTTGGCAGGTAAACCTAGAACGACCACTGGTTATCCTTGGGAAAATAAATCAAACCACTAGGCTGCTAGCTACTTCTTCAAGGGAAAGATCAACATTACAACTTTACAATTCATTTTTATAAGACGTGGATAGTTTCGTTCAGTGTAACAAATAATCACCTTCATCACTACGTAACAATGAGGATCATGAAGATGTTTGCAACAATGATTTTTCACCAGAAAAAATGATTTCCTCTGTCTTCAGACCTCAAACAATTTGAATCTCTTCAATAAACCACTTAACAAGTCAACATCACTAAGAATCCAATATATAATAAAATCCACATAGCAAATAAATGTGAACAAACAGATTTTGAACCTACTTATCAGCATGAGCACGACAGAGTTGCAGTGAAAACGAATGGAAGGTGCTGATGGTTAATGCTTTGGCTACTTCCTTTCCAGCTACTGCTCCAACCCGATCTCTCATTTCAGAAGCTGCCGCTGTTGTGAAAGTCATTGCGAGAATGTGGGATGGACCAATGCCCTAAACAAGTTCTCCAAAAACTAAGCAAGCCAAATAGTCTTTTTAAACAACTCAATAGTTTTCTAAGACTTAGTTTTGTTATAAGTTACAACCATTTAATTGTGAAATACAGAGCAATACCTGATTTAGCAGCACCAGAACACGTCCAACCATTGTCGACGTCTGATACATAAGAAGGGGGCTTAGATTAGAAATAGTTTTGGGAAACAAAGCATGCGGCTAACATGGTTGCAAAACAGTGTTTCCCATGTTACAGAATCAGTTCACATGTTTGGACGTTATAGAAAACTGTTTTTAAAGAAAGAATTTAGAGAAAAAATGAAAAATATATAAGGGTATTTAAGGTTGGTAGGGAAGGGAAAAATAAATTAGACATTATAAGATAGGTGAATACATAAAAAGAAGAGGGTCAGTTTCTTCCAGCATGGAGAAGAGAAGAGAGATCACACAAAATTGTAATAGATCCTTTATCAAATATGACTTTGACCGTTCGGCGTTTGCAGAGAGCCAAAAGAATTGTGGATCAACGGATAACTAATAGCTAGCCATCTAATTCAAAGAGATCATTTCAAATGATTTCAGCTATTGCACATAGATACAATAGTACATTCATCCATTGTAAGACCCAAATTTTACTTTTACCTATTTTTAAAAGAAATCCACATTGGATATGTCTAACTGTCACACTTGGTTTAGTCCAATGGACCATTAATTAGAATTTGACAGAGATTCTAAAAAAAAAGAAACAATGTTTTGATAAATAAAGATTCAAAATTAGCTGAACTCTTCTATGATCACTTAACTGTTGTATATAATAACTCAAACATTTCTTCAGTGCAAATTTATCATCAGAGGTTCCCACACTTCTTTCTTGTAATTATTTCAAGTATATAGTAGCCAGTGATGGAAGAACATATAATATATAATATATAATGTCTTCTCCATTAACTTTAAGTTGCAACACTTTAACTTTTGCACTATTCATATGTTAACTTTGACCTGATTATTTTACTAATATATAAAAGCAAGTACGTGAGATAATGTTGATTTATCTCAATATATATTTTTGATTATAAACTTTTATAATTTGTACTGATAGATAGTTCGAGATACCAATGGTCAAATTTTTGTGCCGTAAAAATCAAAGTATTGTAACTAAAAATGAATAAAGAAAGTATATGTAGAGGGAACATTCAGGTGCAAGGAAGAAACAGTGTCTTAACAATAAAATAACTCCTAATGTTTTGAAGAATAGAAAGAAAGAAGATAGAGAATAACCTTTCCACTTCCTGGACCAGCTACAACCATCAATGGTGTTGAAGCATCAGTAGAAGCAGCAGCCCATTGATCCTCATTTAGTGACTCCAAATACTTCAAATAAGATTCTTTACCCGAGAAAACTTTGGCTTGTGTAATGTTCATTTTCCCCAAGAAATAACGTGAAACATCACCTTGAACACCCTGTGGATCTTCAAGCCTGGTCTGAGAAGAGGGCCTTGTATTTCTGTCATTCTCATTATTAGTTTCAATTTTTTGCACAGGATCCTGAATGCTATCGACTTCCCTCTCGAGTTGATTAACTGTATCTACTTCCCTCTTGAGTTGTTTCACTGAACTCCCATCACACAACAAATCAATTTCTTCTAAAATTGATGAGTCAAAATCTTCGTCAAGAACACTAGAAATTGATGAGCAGTCACTCGGGTTAAAGCATTCTAATCGTTGCACTTGTTTGTTAGTTGGAGTATATAGGTTCTCACCTCTAGAGTTTCCAATTATCTCACTTGTACTTTCACTATCAACAAATCCAGCTGTAAACTTACACATTAATGAATACGCTCCAACGTATTTATTCTCACTTGGTTCGGATACTCTAGATGCAGATAGAGACCCTGAATTTATCTGCAGATCCTTCAGTGGCACTCTCTCTCCCGAGCAGTTATTACCAAGTTCATTCAGAGTCCTGCAGTAATTCAAAGTTCACACAAATAATATGCACAAAAAATACTATCTACTATCACTATCAGAGACATAGAGCGGCAATTCTCTTTACATTTTTCGTTGAAATGCAATACGAAAACACAGCAGTTTGGAGATGCAACGCTACACGAAAACCAATTAAAAAAACTATAATACAGTGAGACCATTTCTCTTGCTTTGGTATAACTACTGCTATATGATAATATGGTGCAACAAAATAAGAAATGCCTAAATCCTCTCGAGGAGGAACGAGTAATGTTCCTTCCATGGCATTTTTGTAAACAATGAAGTAAGTTTTGTTATAAAAACAAAATTTAAAATTTAATGTAGTTTTCCAGGAATAGTAGTGTTGTATAACAAAAAAACAAATGTTGTATAGAAAACTATTAGGCTCCGTTTGGTTGGGTGTAAAATATTTTCAGTGTAAAATGATTTTCATGGAAAACAATTTACAACGTAAAACACAATTCTAAAATTAGTTTTCCGTAGTTTGGTTCCATGTAAGAAAAATGATGAAACGAAAGGAAAATGAAAAAGTAAGTAAGGAGGTAGTGAGAGGAGTGTACAAGAGATAAGGAAAATGAAGGAAAACAGTTTTCCCTTCATTTTGAAGGGAAAATGGTTTTCCATCGTTGGGATTTGGGAGAGCAATTTTACTCCTAGGGAAAATGATTTTACAATCCTTTGCAAACCAAACAATGTAAAATTGAAAATAGAGGAAAACAGTTTTACGCCCTACCAAACGGAGCCTTAATGTTGCATAACAAAATTTAAAATTCATGTAGTTTTCCAGAAATAGTAGTGTCGTATAACAAATAACAAATGTTGTATAGAAAACTATTAATGTTGCATAACAAAATGATAAATGTTGTATAAAAAACTACTAATGTCGTATGAAAAATGGTTTGTGTTTGGCGAACAATTTTATATTCCTCCCAAAGCTCAAAACAAAATTTGGCTGTTAAACAAATGTCCTATGAATATGTAAAATTCGTCAGTTACTAAAACTTAATCCAATTAAAAGCAACGGCATTTACATGGTGAAAATTTATCTAAAAATTGAAAAACGGCTAGAAAACCTAAAACCGAAATTGTGTATAAAACTGAATTGAAGCAATTGGCGGCAAAAGCGAAAAGCGTAAACGAGGAAATGAGGAGAGAGATAAAGCTTACGTGATTGGGAGAAGTGGAGGAGTGGAAAAGCGAGGCTTTTTGCGAGCAAGAAGGGCCTTTGCAGCTTTGAATCTGAGGGAAATTCGAGCTTTTTGTTCGGGTGTTAGTAAATCTTGTCTTAATGGAGTATGAGGAGAACCTAATTCGTTTTCTTTGTTCATGCTGATGAAGTTTAGAGGCGAGGAGAGAGTGAGAAGGCATCGACGATCGAGGAAAGTGATCGTTGATTAGTAGTAATTTAAAACGAAACATAGGGCAGTACTTGAGATGACATGCTTAGCTTCACATAATTCAGGGTTATTGCCTACTTGGCTACTTGGGTCCGGTGACGATACATATCCATTCCGATTTCCGATCGTTCATTTTAAGAGAACATAACTCATGTAATGTAGACACATAATTAATCTTTCTACTTAGTGTCTAGCATAGGCGGATCTAGAGGGAATACAAGGGGTACAGTTGCACCCCCATTATTTCTGGAAATTAATGAGAACAAATCAATGTGATGAGGCTTGTCTTGCTGGTAGCAAAGGGAAAAGAAAGATTAGGGAGGTCTTGAGTTCTAAACCCCACAAAGTTCTTTTTTTGCTTTCAAATACTCCCCTTTAACTCAAGTTTAATTTATCTTCAACACTTCTACTATATACTACTCCCTCTATGGGCCTATGGCTACTAGTCTGCAACTACAAATTTATAAGTAAGATTACTCTGCAACTACAAATTCATAAGCCCACAAAGATCAAAGCTCCAAAATAATATTTTTGTCTCTATTTTTTCCCTCAATTAAATTGAAACATTGAACAATCAAACAGTTAGCAATTATATCAAAGTTCTTACTCGAACTTAGGCAGACAAAAATGCTAATAAAGCTTTATTTAGAATAAAAAAAATTGACGAGTCTAACTACTTACGTATTCGTACCCCCGTGAGTAAATTTCTAGATACGCCACTTGTGTCTAGTGATGATACGTACTCAACGTACTAGGTCGGGATCAAAAAATGAACGACAGTCAACAAAGAAGTCTTCAAATATATTAAAGAACTCATTTTTTCTCCATCTCAAAAGTTTATTTCTAAATATTTCTTAAAACCCATTTTTAAGACTCTTTCAAAATAATTACTTTTGGATACAAAATCGAAGTAATCTTTCCAGAAAGGTATTATACGTCTGATTCTGAATCAAAACAAAAAAGTTATGAATAAATTACTAAAAGTAGCTTCAAATCGGACCACTTTCATTGTTTGGGCCATATCTATTTCGTTATATATTAGAATGGGTTAATTCCAAATCAATTGGAAAGTATAATTATGGAGCTTTCCAACAACATATTATAAGCCCTATTTCTCAGATCGAGATCAAAAGGAACGAGAATTGAAAAAACCCGTGTACATGCAGTCTTTGCGCTTCCTGCATGAGTCCACGCACACGGCTTATGCGTTCCGCACACAACCTCTCTTTTGCGTTAGCACTACCAAGGCAGACGCAGAATCAAGTTAGGGTCGAGTTTCTTGCATCAGCACATGTTATTTTGCAGCTACCTTGCGTCTTGCATAGTAGCGCGCTCCTAAACGGCCCTTGCGCGACGTGTAGTGGCGGATCTTGAAACTTTTTTCTATTGGAGGCTAAAAAGATCACAATGACAAATATAGGTCTAAAACTACCAAAAAAATATGAATATTATTTGTCCAATGTAACCAAAAATAACAAATAAATATATATTACTTCAAAATATCAAAATAAATATAACTAATATAGGCAATGGTCCCACCAACTTTTTAGATGTCCTGTAAATCCTGAGACTAGAGATTTTGATCGAAGACAAAAGGGGATAGGTTGATATTATAGTAGTATTATCTACTAAAATCTATTTTTTACAAAGGCTTGTTTTGTAGCACCCTAATAATTCTCTACTTTAAAAAATATTTTTTTCGATAAACAATAGAGAATTATTCAAGTATTACTGCCACATGTGAAAACGTTTCACCTTATTCAGAATTTTATAGAGGAAAATAAATAAAATATTCCAAACCAAATAATAAAAGTCAAACCAAAGTCTTTCATGTTGAAACCAACCACAACCTTGTAATTAGCAATAATAACCATGTGCGGTGATGAAAGCAATAAAGCATCAAGCATGCATGAATAGAATAATAATATAAAACTAGCTATAAGAATTTTTTCCATGAATAATGTCAAAGGGAGTATTAATTCCTCCTATGCGCTAAACTAATTCCATGAATACCATCCACGTAGGACAGCACGTGAGAATTTTTTTTATTTTCTGTAACACCCCGACAATTATTTATTTTATAAAATACCTTTTTCCCACAAAACATAGAGAATTACCAAAGTATTATCGCCCGTGTGATAACGTATCGATTTATTCAGAATTTTGCAGCGGAAATAAATAAAGAACTTTGAAAACATAATTAAATGTAGTCAACTCCAAAACCAAACCAAAGTCAAACCAGCTTAAAATTCAAACTAATAACATACTAAACCAAAAGTACTTAAGTATAAAAGAAGCTTAAACACAAGCTCTCCAAACGATATCCCGAAACCCAATGATGCATCATCTTCAGACCTGAAATGGTCGATGCTTTATTGATCCTGAAGGACTGCTCACCAAATGGTTCATCACAAGATCAATAAGGCACAACCATGATCGACACACAGAAAAGTACGTAATCAGCAAAACTGTGATACATGTGCGTCAAGGCGACTCAAAATATTCAATTTAGATGATCTTTCCAATTTCTGAATTTGGATCATCTTACAATCCAAGGTTGCAAGCAGTATTTTAATGTTGATTTTATGCCCGGATTTGTTACTTACATGGGAATATGATTGAAGCCCACTTGTTGATGCATCAAAACGGACGTGTGAAAGCATGGAGAAGATGACAGGTGTGCTTGTTAAGCCCAAGTTCTGTTTGGGCATGAGTTTTTGTTTTATTTGCTTTTGTTGTTATTTTTATGCATGTAATAAATCTTGAGATTACTCATAAAGTAATCCGTGATTAGGAGAGTATTTTTGCTGATGTTAGGCATGTGATAAACATCAGTTTAGGGTTTAATTTTGCTGCTTATAACCTCTTGTAACATCTCATTAATGATAGCTTAGGAAGAGGCATGATTCTAGGAAGCTTTATCACGTTACACACTTTTGTTGGGCCTTATCATCCAACACTTTGTTTCAAGAAAATTTAGTTTTCGATTAGCTTGCAACAAAGTGTAGGATGATAAGGCCCAAAAAAAAAACTAGGCTTGATGCTATGTCTAGTATGTTGTTGCAAGCTAATCGAAAACTAAATTTTCTTGAAACTGAGGATGGTGAGTTGAATACACCTAGAAACGTTGATAAGATTAGGGGAGATTGAGTGAGTCTTGTCTCTGCCCTAAGATCCCAAATCATTGAGTTTGTCTTGTGATTTGGTTATTTATTCTAAAATCGTGAGCTACAAAGAGTTCTTGTGAGTGTTCTTGTTCTTGAGTTTAAAACATCGTCCAACTCTTGAAAAGGTGTTTTTAGATTGGATCATAGATGATGTAAGTCTAAATACACCCTCCAAAATGTTGGATGATGAATCTAAACTTATGGGACATAGAACACTCACAACTCAACACAAAGTCACTCGAAACAAAGGATAGTACCAAAACACAAGAGCACACTCAATGTTTTGGGGGTTTTAGGCCAGAGGCAAGACCCACTCAACCTCTCCTAAGCTTACTACTCAAGAACTCACTCAAAGTAATAAGGGTAAGTTTTCACTTGAGACACACTCAAAGCTTCAACTTGAAAACACTTGGTTTTTTTATAATCACTCAAAATCTCATTTTTCTTCTCATTAGCTCTCCTTTATATAGTGAATAGGAGCAGCAAAGGAATGAAAATTAAAGGTGACAGCAACAAAGCCCTAGAGAACCGTCCAAAGAAACGGTTTTAGGAGCTCTAAAGCTTCCTAGAATCATGCCTCTTCCTAAGCTATCATTAATGAGATGTTACAAGAGGTTATAAGCAGCAAAATTAAACCCTAAACTGATGTTTATCACATGCCTAACATAAGCAAAAATACTCTCCTAATCATGGATTACTTTATGAGTAATCTCAAGATTTATTACAGGCATAAAAATAACAACAAAAGCAAATAAAACAAAAACTCATGCCCAAACAGAACTTGGGCTTAACAAGCACACCTGCCATCTTCTCCATGCTTTCACACGTCCGTTTTGATGCAGCAACAAGTGGGCTTCAATCATACTCCCATGTAAGTAACAAATCCGGGCATAAAATCAACACTAAAACACCGCTTGTAACCTTGGATTGTAAGATGATCCAAATTCAGAAATTGGAAAGATCATCTAAATTGAATATTTTGAGTCGCCTTGACGCACGTGTATCAAACTGAGTACTTACATAATAAATAAAACATATAACCTAACATGATATTTATAAGCATTTAAATCAAAGATAAATAATAATATAACAACTATTAGACTCACTATACTGAACTTGACTCCACAAAACCAATAAATTAATTATTAATAAATTGAATAGTCAATGGATAGAGTTGTCCAACCAAGAGTTGTCCAACCAAAACTTGTCTTCAATATAGAAGACAAAGTACGGGCGCGACTCCGTACTCCCGTGACCAACGATATCGAGGTTCTAATTAAATAAAATAGGACACGGTGATCAATCCGGTCCCAAGAAAAGCCATGGGCTACCACTATGTACTCCAACTCATACTAGTCCAACACTTCAGACGTGCACAAGTCTAAAGCTTATTGTTATTCACTTTCCACTTTAAGTATTAATAAATTATTTGAGTGTTGAGACTCACAACAATAAGACAACCAACATAAATATCATGGATACACAAAATTCCAATTTTTATCTTAGAATTAAATGTTGTGATCATGACAACTCAATTAATCCCATTCATTATTTACTAATAATGATAATCATCCAACCTTTATTTGTTGACTTAAATCAACAATCAACCAACCTGTGAATAGGTGAATATTCAACTTTACTAAACAAGGCCCACGGTCCTTATAAAGTAAATTATACAAGGGAACAATATGATACATTTCATGATCCAATAATAATATATTTATTAATCCTCATGTGAATTAATAAAATAAACGTTCACAACCCTCATGCTTGCATCAATCATCCATACAAACATATAATACTTCATCATAGGCAACATGCTTCACACAACGGTATAAAACATGCAAATTCACTTAAATATAAGCCACATATGAACTATAAAAAGTTCCCTATACATGATACTAATATGAATCCTAACCTTAGGACATGATACTAGTCTAATAACACATAGGTATGTACGTACCTTGTGTAGACAAAATGAGAGGCCACTTTTTCAACCTTATTAGAAATCACTCAAATTAAAGTCTCCGCCTACCAATTATCAAAATATCCATGTATTAATACTCTAATAAAAATTACAGCAACTTTGAAATATTTTAAACTCCCTTAAAAAGTATTTTAAAACTCTTTTAAACATCAAAACTTCAACCTTTAGTATCCCTTAATATAGTACGTACCACCATACTAGTCATTAAAAACCCTTAAAAATCAATACTTTAACCTTTAAAATCCACCATAACTATACTAATAAAAATTCCAGCAATGTATAATTTCTTTAAAACCCTTTTAATGTCACTTTAACATAGTTCTAAAGATTTAAAGTACTCAATCTCATAAACTATAACATAATACTATAGTTCTAACTCTTAAAAAAAACCAAAAATCCATGCTTTCATGCTCAAAAACCTAATTTAAACACACATACTAAATCTGAAATTTATTTACTCCACTAAACTAATAATATAATATGAAATTAATATTTAAATACTTAAAGATACAAACTTTAATTATTAAACCACCAAAACAATACTTAAAACATTAAAACTTATCACTAAAACAACATAGAGGAAGGAGAGAAAAATAAACCATAGAGGAGGGAGGAAGAACACGGCGCCGGGGGGGCACCGGCGGCGCTGCTGGCTGGCGGCAATCGGCGGCGGTAGTCGGCCGAGAAGAAAGAGAAGAAGGAGAGAAGAAGAAAGTCGGGTGAGGGAAGAGGAGAGGAGGAAAACCGAGTGAGGAGGGAGTAATTGTGTGGGGATTTTTGCGGTTTCATGAGGTTTATATAGGTTTGCAATATTAACCCTTGTGGGCTTAGGGAAGTGTGTTTGGACTTTTAATTTGGTTGATTGGGTGATTGAGTTGAATTGGGCTCCTCTAACCCATTTTAAAAATCTTTTGTACTTCAACTCAAACTAATTAAATTATTAAATAACTTTCAAAGTACGACCCAATAAAATATTTGATTATTTAAAAATATTAAATAATCCTTTGACTTTAAAAAAAATAGTTAACACTTTAAGAAATTAATAATTTAAATACTAAAATATTTATAAATATACTTTAAATATATTTATAAAATTCAAAAAATTGTGGGGGATTACATTTTCGGCAAAGCAAACCGCTACTCAGAGTAGCGGTTAACTTTAAGTTAAGTCTCTACTGAGGGTACCGGTTTATGAGGCAAAACCGCTACTCGGTGTAGCGGTTTATACTGTAAATTGCCACTGAGTGAAACAAAGGAAAAGCTCGCCACGTAAGGCTCTGCGTGACGTGCACTAGGCCTGCGCCCAGCGCAGCTAGCTTACGCCCAACGCAACCAGCTGGCGCCTAGCGCAGGCTTGCTGCGCGCCGCGCACTCCTGGTGCGCTGGACGCATAAAGCCTTACGTGGCGCGCTTTTTCTCTTTTCTCTTGTGTTGGTTCCGTTCTGTAATGAACCGCTACTCCGAGTAGCGGTTTATATGCGTGCCTTATAGCTTATCTTAGGGACACAATATAACCGTTATTTGAAGTAGCGGTCAACTTCGGTGAAACATTATTGGTATTAACCGGTACTTGGAGTAGTGGTTTTACTAAAAAACCAAAATTATGTCGTGTTGTCCTACGTGGACGGTATCCATGGAACTAATTTCAAGTTCAGCGCATAGGAGGAATTAATACTCCCTTTGACATTATTCATGGAAAAAATTCAAAAATATAAGAAACATAAATAGAGAAAAATGTATTAGAATATATACAAGGAACTAATCTCTTAAAGATCTAAATCATGAATAAAAAGTTAGTAACTTTAATAAATTAAATAGGAATTGAATAAATGAAAGGACCCTAAAAATATACCTTAATCGCCTTGGTCTTATGAACAACCTTCAGAATAATAATCATTGGAGCTTGAAATATAAAATCAATGGAGTTCGAGTGTTTGAAGTGTGTTTAAGTGTTGAATACTTGAAGAGAATATGGTGAATAAGAAGTGGAAAAAGTGATGTGAAGTTGTGTGAAAAGTTTGTCCCAAAACTGGATGGGACATGGCCTATTTATAGGGAAAACGGGAAAACAAGATAAGATTTAAGAAAGCACGGTGCGCAAGCCTGATGCGCGGCACACATCAGCTCCTGCACTTCTGAATGTTGTTGACTATGTCAATGTCGCGTGGCCAGACTCATTCACATATCTGACAAAATTTTATTATTTATCCAATCTTTAAAATATTCTTTTTATGCTTTATTAAATATTATGATTTAATTTCGGAAATCACTTATCTAGAAGATAAAGACTAATTTTTCCATAATCATTTATCTTAGTTTTTTTATGAATAATAAGAAATAAACAATTAATCATTAAGAATAATAAATTGGCTTTTCAAAGAAATGGGCTTGAAATACAATTAATTTGGGCTTTTAAAATCAGGCTTGGAATCTTTTAAAAATAATTAAATAGACTTTGAATTCTGTAAATGATTATGGACTTTAGCTCTTTGAATTGCTCTCCTTCGGGTCGGACCGATTAGGACAATGGTATGTATCATCAACTATCTATACAAATATCTTAAAAGGCGTTCCTATCAAAGGAACGGTAGCACATGTCACTTTTCTCAAGCTTCTGATACACATGTTTATGATTTCATTTAAAAATGTTAACAATGTGTAGCTACTAGGAATTGAACACATGACCTTTGAAATGAAATGTGAGAGTTTAACCACCAATCCACTACAATATCAATGTTTAATGTTTTAAAGTAAAACATAATGAAATCTTATAATTATATATAACAATAAAGACATAGACAAGCTTTTTGATATGTAATACTTTTATTAAGATAATAACATTCTCTTACCCCCCCAATGCCATTGAAAATGTTATTTTTATCCTCAATTCCTTAGAAGTTTGTTTTTAAACAACTTATCATGCCATAACATCCATTTTCCAATTTCGCACTAGACAAGAAATTAAGAAAAGATAATAAAATCAGTTATGAAACTTATGAATAATAATATATTTGATAATTGTAACTGCCCGCGGCATTGCTTGGGCCAAAATACTAGTTGGTTACTTAAACGGTGAGATAGATTTATGTGTCTACAGAAGCCCCCACTTTGACTGAGGTTTGAAAAACCGAAAAGTCAAGTATACGATGTCGGGACGGAGAACTTTCTTAGATATTCTGCAATCTAAAATTGTCTTTTATCATACTTGTACCTGCAAAACAAGCATAAGTATGCAGAGATAAATATGGGTAGTATAACGTCGATACCTGCAAAACAAGCATAAGTTTACAAGACCATAAACACAAGCAATTCAATTAGCCTGTACGGAGAAGTGTTAGAATTGTATGATGTATGATGAAAAGATTAACTTATGGAAAGTTCATTCGCTCAACAACAAGAAATGAAGGAATAACTTACTAAAAGTTTATTCACAAGAAGGATAAGTAAAAACGATTTGTTTGAAATGAATAACTCACGAAAAGTTCATTTGCTTAAAAGCGATAGTGGAAGAATGACTTATGAAAAGCTCATTCCCTTGAAAAGGATAATTCAAGGTTAATTGTTTTGGTTGAAATAAGAGAGAAATTATCAACTTACAAAAAGTTCATTTGCTCAAAGCGAGAGAGAAAAGAATTACTTACGAATAAAGTTCATTCTCTCGAATGCGAGAAAGAAATAACTCACTAAAAGTTCATTCACTCGAAAGCGAGAAGAAATAACTTACTAATAGTTCATTCGCTCAAAAGTGAGAAGGAATAACTTACAAAAAAGTTCATTCGCTAAAAAGCGAGAAAGAATAACTTACGAAAAGTTCATTCGCTCAAAAGCTGAGATTAAAATTACAATTAATTATCATGAATAATTAATTGGGCTCTTAAAACTGGGATTAGAACCTTTTAAAATAAATAAATAGACTTTAGATTCTTAAAACGATTTTGCTCTTAGCTCTTTAGACTGACCCCCTTTGGATCGTATCACTCCAGACGACGATATGTATCATCATCGGGTACTAAAGTTGGGGAGACATGATTATGTGTCTACAATTATCAATTGTTACTTTATTGAAAAAGGTAGATGTGATATGAATTAGTAGTTAGTAGGAGTAATATTATTTTATTAGGTTGAGAGAGAGTATGAGCCAATGGTTAGGAGTTAGTAGGTAGTAGGAGTTGTATTATTTTATATGGAGGAGAGAGATAGTGTGGGTAATGGTTAAAAGGTAGAAAGATTTAAATAATAGTGAGTCATATTCAAAAATAGAAGTGTAAAGAGTATTCTGAGATGGATGAAAAGGAAAAGTTTAAAGAGTATTCTGGGACAGATGGAGTAGTAGGTAGTACTAGTAGCAGTAGTATTATTTTATTTGGTGGAGAAAGAGTGTGGGCCAATGGATAAAAGTGTAGGTGGTAGGAGTGATATTATTTTATTTGGAGGAAAGAGAGTATAGACCAATGGTTAGAAGTTAGAAAGATCAAAATAATAGTGGGTAATATCCAAAAGTTGAAGAGTAAAAAGTATTTTGGGACGGATTAAAAAGGAAAGTGTAAAGAATATTCTGGAAGGAGGGATTATTTGTTTTTATATTCGGGTTTATCTATTAGCTTTGGAGCTGAACTTGCCTTTATTTGGGTTGACTCATTTATGTTTTGAGTATAATTTGATCTTTAGTCAATTGCAGCTAGTTTTGACCAAAGTTTGACCAAGGCGAGCTCGAATAACTCGCAAGTTGGATCGACTAATTTACACCCTTTTGTTAGTCATTATTCTATCCTTAAAGAAAAAGTTGATGTGGATTTTGTTGGCTCGTTTTGAACTTTGATTGTGTTTGTGGATGGTAAACGAATAACAATGGAAAAGTAACAGGATAGGCTCTTAAATCTAGGTTTAAGAGGTTCTCTTGTGAGTCTCGGCTCCAAGATCACACAAATCTCGATTTGTGTATTTGAACACTCAGTTCTATGCAAGCATAACAAGCTTCACACTTTCAATTCTTTAAACTCAAAACAGATTCTGATTTTATTAATGCAACCAAAGGCCTTATATAGGCGTGATTACAACCTAAGTATACTAAGATTAGGAAACTAACAAGATAACTTTAAACAAAATAAGATAACAAAGAAATAACAAACTCCTAATCCAAGTAGAACAAGCTCAACTTGGCGCCTACTAACTAGACTCCTATAACTATTATAACTCTACTCCAATTAGAATCCTAATCCAACTAGGATTTATATTTCTAACTCAACTAGAATTACAACCAAACTAAAACTGACTCCTAACAGAACTAGGAGTTCTAATCCTACTAGGATTAGGATTTCAAGAGTCCTATTCCTACTAGAATTAGGAAAACAAACAAATCCTAACAGAACTAGGACTTATTCTAGGGAAGCCATCCATGTCCACATCAAAAGTAATGACATCCGGCCCTCGCAAGGTAAAATTATAAATTGCTGACTTCACCCCGGAGTATTATGTGGACTGCTGAACGTAACGAGTGATTAGCTAACAAATAATGTAGAATGATTAGCTAACAAATAATCACTGTACAACCATTTCTTTTCCTTTACTAGTTGTTGCACCGCGCGCCTACGCGCGCGGCACCCCAAAATAGCGTACTTGCTATATTCGAATCATGTTGAATTTAGTTAGCAAGATGATTGTGAAGTAATTGTTCCAAAACAATTGATGCTTGCACTTGATGCTTGGGGTGTAAGGAGCAAATACAAAAGTAAGGTGTACATAAACCATTTATTCAATACGACCATACTATGGGCAGACAATATACATTCCAGTGGTTGTTTGAAGTGCAACTTAAAGTTTAAATGTAACAATTTTAGAGGGTCATCTAAACTGGAACTTGTTGCTAACTTGTAGTTATTTCACATGTCTTTAAAGTGATTTCAAAACGGAGCTTTGGTCTACTCCCATAAGATGGATATACGCTTCCACTGCATGACCATATTTCTGGAAATTGACGCATTTGGCGTGATTTGAATATAAAAGCTTGTTGCCATCAACTCATTGAAGATGGTGGTAAAGGGTTGTTAAGTAAATGTAAATGTACAAGGTTTAGAATCTATGGTATATTTGAGATTAGCACGAGAATGGATGTAAAGTTAGAATAATTTTTAGGTCATGATCATGCGAGCCATTCTAAAATGAATCAATAAATTAATTGGTAAACCTTATTTTCTTATAAGGTTACACATATCTCAAAAAAACAAATACAATTTAAACAATGAGAACTTAAAGAAATAATACCTCCAAAATGACCAAACCCTAGACCAATAATATGCGCGCGAATATATGTCATCTCCCAAGTTAGCGAAGCTCGTACAATATTACTACTAATTATCCGAGATCATAATGAGCTAATGATTTGCATCACATAAGAACTTTCCTACAACCAGGGTTTGTTTGCATTAGACATGAGAGCTATATATTTCAATCGACTTATATGAGTAAGATATTCGGTTAGGAACACCAAGTAGGTCTCAACAATAATTTGTAGTCTTATATTCTATGTCAGGAACAATAAGTGGTTCATCCTCCAAGTATAATTTGCTTCCCACTCTCCTCGATCCCAGATTAGTTCACATTCCTTCTCACTCTCCTTGGTCCTAAATTAATTCACATTCCTTCTCTCACCCACCTTGCAAGACATTATTTGTTAAGTGATCCAAATGGCAAAATGGTTCAAAGGTCTCATGGATATGTGCTAGTCGACCCACGAATCACACAGACTTACCCCACCAACCCGCTCTCCCCCCTCAAATCTTGAATCTAAATTTTATTTACAACACGCTTGGATGTAATTCAAGAGAATTACGTACATAGCTTCAGGTGCAATCAACCTTGATTTTCTATGTTGAAAGTTGTTCAGCAGATTGACTAATAAATGATGGTATATCGATTAGCTGAAGCTTCAATGTACCATCGATGCACCGAAAACCTAACCCTGCCGTCTATCGGAAACCACCACCCAGTGCCGGAGCCCAATAATTAGCTCTGTTGTCACTTCTCATGTGTAATGTGCATGACAATGGAACTAAGCATAACCCTCTACTCCTCAAGTCCTTTGGCTCTTGATCATATGAATCCTAACAATAGCAAAAAAGAGTAATAAATTAAACTATAGCAATAGCTACGGTAAAAAGAGTTAAGTAGAAAAAATTTGGGGTGTACTGTCCGTTTATAATTGGAATGTGATAAAAAAAATATATGTTGGAATTTAGAAACAGAGGTAGCACAAGATTCCATTTGTGTCCATTCATATACTCTGGTAGTGTTACGTTATCACCTCTCACTGTATCGTCTGGATTCATCTCTTATATTTAGGAGCACAGCCTAATGAGGTTGGTAGCTAGTAAAACTTCTTGAAATCAAAACAGTTAATTAGTGACAAAAAATTGGAAGTGTTTGATGGAATGATAAGAAGTAGGAATATATATATATTATAAGCTATTCTTGCATGTAGCCATGTAATATTATATTATAGCTTGGATTCTGATATTTTGATTTTGAGATAATATGCCATGACTGTTCTCGTTTTCTCTAAAAAGAAGAACAATTGATGTCCGAATGGTGAAGTAATTTAGCTTAAGCAAAAGCGGCTAACAAACGCAGATATAAAAAACAATAAAAAATATTGATCAACTTATAAATATTTTGATCTCAACTTGCCTCACGAAGTGAAATTGCGTAACTCTTATTGAAGAAATTTTGTATTTGTATAGCATAATTTTTAAAGAGAAAAATCAGAAGAACAAAAGAGATGAAGAAGGATGATGAACCCATTAATTTTATTTGCAGCAGGACACAAAGAACCCAATAAAGAGAAAAGGAGAAAAAAACTTACATGTGCTAGGATTAGAGCAGTGGAGATACGATCCAGAGCAAAAGAGAAAGGGAGAGCAGCTGAGCACTAATATCTCAAATATGCGTGAGGGACAAAAAGCCTCAGCTTCAAATTGGGGTGTGCAACGAAAACAACAAAAATACTTGCATCGAAAATATACAAATTGGCTAGGGCATTTCAAATTGCAAGGATATCAATTATGAACTTCAAAAAAGTAGTAAGTAAAATAAAACATAATCTGTGATACCAAAAGGGAAGTGGAATCATAACCCTAAGCAATAGTGCATTAGAACAGGATGCCTGAATTTAAACATGAAGAGTTAAAGAGTGTGTTCTAGGCACATGTACAAGCCAAATTAAGCAAGTAAGCATTGACCAAGGACGAACATTCATTCTAATTGTAACAAATAAAAAAGTGAAATCCTCTCTCTGACTTCCACAACTGGAAAACTGTATGAAACACACATGCCTGCAAAAAACACATCAGTAAATATATGTTACAATAAACCGAATCTCGAGGAAAAGAGGCAACACAGTAGAGGAAACGCAAGCGTACAAGAAACCTTACCTTTTTCCTCTAAGCAAAAAGGAATGATAATGGTAAAAAAATGCAGTAAACCAAGAGGAGTAATGAGAGAAAATGCAGGAAACCTTACCTTTTTCCTCTAAAATACAACCTCTGGAATTGTTCATTATTATGAGCCTAGTGGGATTTGAACCCACATCGTTTGTGTATTTCACAATGCTCTACCAATTGAGCTAGTAGGCTATAAAATTACCAATATGATAATTATATTATAGTTTACTAAATGTGGCAATTCATAGATTAGATGGACATTATACTCATTTATATAACCAGGAAATAAACCATTCAGCATATATTATGAACCAAAAATAAAAGTTTAAAAAAAACAAAGGATAAAATGATAAAGGGGCACTTTACTTTGCTAGCGGTTCCACCTTGAGATATACTATCTTTGGCGACATTCAAGCACAAAAACTGAACCATAGAACACAAAACATTCATCATTGACCCTAAAGTTAAATTAAACAAAATCAGAATTCTTAATAAGCATAAATCCCCTTCCCCTAATAAAAAGACATCCATACCCATCAACAATCAACATAAAATTTTAAACCATGCAAGCAACAAAATGATTGTTGTCAAAGGAATTTAAAGTAATAAAACCTGACCTGGGAGACAGATGACCAAGGGTGCAGCTGAAGAAATGACGTATCCTATTTTTACATAGTTTTCATCAACCTAATCAAGTTCAGCTTTTCCACAACCATGAGCAGATACTTGGCTACTAAAATTAGGACCTGACTAAACAATGTGTCATAGAGAGCCATGAGATTGCATTGTTCTGTCCAACAACAACACATGCTTTCCCATCCAGTTCAGCTTGTGGCTTTTGCAGATCAGCGAAACTACAATATTGACATATACCTAGAGATTACCAAGTGATAGATTCCTTAACATAGATTTTAACAACCAAAAAGAAAGAAGAAGGCTTAAAACTTTATAATTAACCAAATTCTTCGACTTGTTTCAGTCGCACAAAACCAACATATATCATTCAAAATAATGCAAGAATATTCACACCCCAGGAAAAGGGATTTTTAAAGCAGTGATTCTATCTAATTCATAACCACCTAAAATTTTTAACAGCACAAAAAGTGATTTTAGTAGTATCTATCATAGAGAAACTTCTACAACAACGCTCTAAACTATGGCAAACTGATATGAATAGGACAGTGGTAACAGTTAAAGTATATAGCGCAGTCCCATTATCTACGCTAGATTGTTCCTAATATATGCTCAAACAAGTCATGCCATAATCTAATTATTAGGCTCCCTCAAATGTCAAAATTGGCGTCCAAGAACTAATATTACGAAGTTTTGCAACCCACGTATTGAGTCCAGGATAAAATAACAGTTCTGCTTTAAATTTTTGACATTTGCTGCACTCTCTTGCCTTCAACCCTGTTAATAGATCAAGTTTCATGTAAGCAACTGTCGATATACAGTCCTTAATCGGAAAGTATATTGGCAGAATACTGTTAGGGAAGGCCTCGCTACATAACATCCCTTTCTTTTCTAATCTGCAATTATTTCAACTTCTTAGGCATAAAAGTAATAATACTTACAAGGAGCTGCTAATACAGCACATGCAATAACAAACTTTATAGAGAAGGAAAGCCAGAAACCTGTTGTTAACCAATTTCCTGAAGCTAAGCCTCTGACGACCAGCACTGACAGCGCCCTAAGTGACCAAAATGACTTCATACCCATCAAGGTTCAATTCCTTAAGTTGTGCATTAAACAAAATCAGGTAAAACTTAAAAGAACCTACAAATGCTACACACAAGGTAAAACTTGGAGAGACTCAAGAATTAATTTACCTGCTCACAAAGTGCACCCTGTTTAGTCCGCTTGTCCAACAAGTAAGCTGTTGATTGAGCTTTCTTGTCTAGCAAGTAAACTAGTATCCCTTAGATGTTCTTCTTTGGAGACTTGTGCAACAATGTCTGAATCAACCAAGTCCAAGCCTGAGCTTCACTCCCGAACCTGCAAAAAGGGACCCACCCTGGAGGTTTGGGTGGTGGCTCCCCCTCCGAAGCTTAAGTCAGATATCAGGTGTTTGTAAGAGAAAAGTAATTCTAGAGAGAGAAAGTGAGAGAGTAGTTTTACAGAGTAACTTTGCACTGTTTGCATTGAATGATCTTTCTCCTGATTTCAGGGGTATTTATAGTGATAGCAAGATGACAAACTAACCTTAAAATCGACCTAGAATAGTGGCTTCGATTGGTCGAAGAATCGGATCATGACACGTGGCAGGCCATGATTTGGGAGAGTTTACCAACCACTCTCATGCAGCCACCTCACAGGGCTGGCCTCTGACTTCCTTTTGGGCCAGAAAAGCAGCCTTTTAAACAATTTGAGCCTAGCCCAAATGGTAGATCTTTTTTCTTCCATTTATCAGAGGACACGTGTATGGCTCAGATGAGCCCAAGTGTCATCAGAGGAACCGTAGATTTCAGGCTACAACATTTGCCCCTAAAAGGGTTTTCACTGTTGGCCCATCTGACGGTTAAGGCCCTTTTACCCAAGGTAGCCTCATTAGGCCCATCTGACAGTTAAGACTTTTTAACCCAAGGTAGCTTTATTTGAAATAATGAAAGGACCCGCCTTTTTCTGGGTTTTACCGGTCATAACCGACCGTTGGACCCTTTCTTCGGTCATTCTTGACCGGCTCCACAGGTTTCTTACTCCTCTATAAATAAACTTGGTGTGAAAACATTTGATCACTTCACACCTTGAACGAATTTTTCTAGAGAGAGAAGCTCTGCAAATTTTCTAGAGAGAGAGGGAGATCGTCCAGCTACAACATTCTTCACCGAATCGTCCAGACGTTCTTAGCAGGTATCGTTTCATTGTTCATTTCTTTCTTCTTTATTCTTTATTCTTTCTTAGAAAAACAATAAAATGGAATCTTCTTCGTCAAACAATCCTAGCCGACCAAGAGCTTGTCTTGACCCTAGAACCGATACTTCTTCTTCGGCACATTCTAGAGTTGGACCTCTTTCGGCCGAGTACATATTTTTTTCATAGTTTTGGCCGAGAAAGTCGACGACCCGGTCTTTACCTCGTGTGGTAATCGGCGCGCGTCAAGCAAACGGCCCGTCTAAGACGAAGAGTAATAATCCCGTCAAACAGTTCAGATATGGAGGAATCTACTGGGCGAGTTCCAGATGAGACGAGGGAGGTCCGAAGTGCTGGGCCTTTAGGCGGCCCCCTTTCCCCTAGCCGCAGCTTTGAGGAGTCCCAAATAAACCCGGAAGCCAGTCCTTCTGGACGGGACACTGAGATGGAGGAAACTAGCGAAGACGATAACAGCAGGGATTCCGGGGCTGCCGATGAGTCAGACGAAGCCTCCACTATTTCGTCTGAGATTAGAAAACGATTAGGTCCTCTCTCTGACCCCGCATTTATTTTAGCCAATCGCAAATGGCTAGAGAAAATAGGGCCGGACCCTAGCTATTTATCCAACTTCATGCCCATGCCGGGCTTTTCCTTCGTCATCCCTAATAAGGAGGCCACTATTTTGAGCACTCCCAAAAATCATTTTACTGTCTTCAAGCTGGCTCTGGACGCGGGGTTGGGATTCCCCCTTCATGAATTTATAGAGCAAGTGCTTCGTTATTACAACATCGGCCACAACCAACTGGCTCCCAACTCCTGGCACAACGTCTTGACGTTCATAGCCGTCTGCGAGTTGCGCGGCCTGGCTCTCTCTCTTCAAGCCTTTACCCACATTCATTACGCGGCCAAAATTCCTGGTGCCGTGGATGAAACATGGCTCAAAGATTCGCAACCGTCCCGGCTTTCTAACACTGGGGCAAACCGTCAAAGATGCATGAATGGAAGGCCGATTTTATATATCTAAGGGCGGCCAATGACTCGGCCACGGAGAGCTATCGTTTCTATAACCGAGCCGTCACAAATACTGGACGAAAGCAATCTTGACTGGAGCTGGAGGATAAGTATGACGAGGAGGTAGTGGAGTACTTTAAAATAAAGAAGTACTCCAGGCTCGGCCAAAAATCCTTTAAAGGGCCAGCTAACTGGATACCCTTTAAGGAAATGTTTTATAATGACGACTTCTTGGTTGCCGCCAGCCTGCGGTTAGCCGATGATAAAGGTATCCATTCACATCCCAAGTAAAACTCTTCGTCCATAACTCATTAGACTAACCAATCTTTCGTCACTTTGCTGCAGACTCGGCCAGAACACGTCTCAAGGCTTCTTGGACGGGAGACATAAGCATGTCTAAATTCACAGACAATCTTTGGAAGGAATATGCCAAGAGTAGTGCCGAGAAGAGGGCCGAGACGCTGGTAAGAATTTTTTTTTTTTTTTTTTTTTTTTTTTTATGGACGAGGATCATTTCGGCTCGTCTGGAATTGGCATCCAAACTTTGGACGAGAATTACCCAAAGAAGGAAAACGTCCAAGTATGGACGTTCACCTTTCGGAATTTCCCGTCCGAGATTTTTATAGTTGCTAGACGAGTACCATTCGGACTCGTCTAAGTAATTGTAACTTCCTCTGGGCGAAGATAGCCCGAAGAAGGAGAGCGTCCATACTAGGACGGTCACCCTCTTGGGGCCATGCTCGTCTAAGGAATTTTGCAGTCTTTGGACGAGTACCATTTGGACTCGTCCAAGTAATAGTACCTATCCCTGGACGAGGGTAGGCCGAGATAGGAGAGCGTCCATGCTAGGATGGCTACATTCTTGGGACCATACTCGTCTGGGAGGTTTTGTAGTCTTTGGACGAGTACCGTCTGGGCTCGTCCAAGTTATAGTACCTAACCTTGGACGAGGATAGCCCGAGAAAGGAGAGCGTCCATGTTAGGACGGCTACCTTCTTGGGGCCATATCCGTCTGAGAGGTTAGCCTGTACGTTTTCTTTCTTTGCCTCGCTTTCGTCTGAATTCAGATTTTTGTTTGGACGACCCTAAGGAGGGGAGGTGTTCACTTTAAGACGCCTTCCTTCTTTGGGTGATTTTCGTCTGAAGGCTTGCACTTTGATTTAGATTTTGATCTGTGGACGTCTGTCATTTTAACTTGATTCTTTCTCGCAGAAAAATGCCCCAACCAACAAACTCCCTCCTGGGAAGTCATCTTCGTCCAAGAAGAGGCCTACAACGGCCACGGACCAACCTCAAGCCAAAAAGCCTAAGGGCTTTGTAAGAAAGAAGACAGAGAAGGCTACCCCGAGTGGGGGAGTGGAAGAGAAAACCATGCTTCCCCCTAAAGACAAAGCTCTGAAGGAGGGGCCTTCTACTGCCGCTCCTAGTGGGGGAGTGGGAGAAAATCCCGTCCTCACCGGGTCGGGTTGGACGCTTTGCTTTCGACTCGGCCAATGTCGACCGCACTCGGCCGAAGTCGACCGTAGTCGCCTTGGCTTTGGTGGTGCCGGGCAGAGACGGCTGCCGAGAACTATCCAAGGCTTCGGCGGCTCGGTAGCGAAGCCGGGTCTCCCGGATGCCCCTTGCTGTAAGGACGGCATCCATCTCGTCTGGTGAGTCGTTTTATTCCAATAGGGTTAGGACGGTGCGGGTCGGCGGACGCCCATGAGTCCGTCCAATAGACAAGCCATCATCTTTCCCATCCAGATAACTGACTCTCCCCCTCTTTCAGATAAGGGCAAAGGCCCAGCTCTACCTTCAGCTGCTCCCACCTTAGACTCGGACGAGGAGTCTTCTCCTGCTTTTGCCAAAATGTCAAAGGCAGAAAAGGAACGACTTAAGCAGGAACTTTTCAAGTGTTACCTTGAATCCTATATCAAAGGATTAAGGGGAGCATCGGCCGGGCATGTGGGCTACATGTCTCAACTGGCTGCTGAGGTATAACTTATTGCCGCTTTTGTTTAGTACTTGTGTATATTTATTTCTTTTTGAAACTCGTCTAATAATTTGTTTTGCTTTCATTGCCCCAGCTTTTTGCTCGCAGCATGCTTACTGAAGATTGGGCCAGAGAGCTGAGGAAAGAGAATAAGAAGCTCGTCCATTTGGCTACAACGGCAGGCGACAAGGCCATCCATGACATTGAGATGGCCAACACCCTTCATCGTCAATCTCTGGAGGCTTTAGAGAAGAGATCAGCCCTCCTTGAATCAGAAAATAAGAATTATCTTGTTACCATCAACGATCTGTATAAGGAGTCGGATCGCTCGAAGATGATTATTAATGCCGTCTCGCCGATCCAAGGGTGAGAGGGATGTTGCTCTCCTTGCCGCCGTTGAACTGAGAAGAGAGAACATTCTCTTAAGGGCGAAGACTGCCCGTCTGGAAAGGGAGGCAGCCCAGGCTTATGACGATGCCAAGGAAGGATTGGCTCAAGTGGTTGAAACGTCTAAGGGTTGGGCCATCAAAGCCTTTGGGATGTTAGCTGAGGAAGCCGAGGTCCCCAGCTTCGTTCGTCGTCTAGAGTATCAACAGAGCGTCCATCAGGCCATGGTATGTGCCGAGGAACCTCCAGAGTTTTCAGAATCAGACGACGAGGCTGCGACTGAGGAGGAGAACCCAGAAGACGACCAAGAAACTCGTGCTGAAGACGAAGCCTAATTTTAGGTTTATTTTCATGTTTCTTGGCTTGTTTGCCGCTGTACCTTTAACTCTTCAGATCTTAGGTTGTAATTCTTGATCAATCATATATGAAGGAGAATTTTTGTCAATTGCCTGTCTTTTATCTTTCTGAATTCCAATTTGACTAAGTACTGAATGAACTTCGTCCTGAATGTTGGACGATCATCACAGATGTTTAAGGATATATCAATTTGACTAAGAAGTGACTCGTCTTTTACTTTCTGGACGGTCTACGATATTTAATTGAACTGCGCATGCCACTTCTGATCCTTGCCCTTGGATGATTATAAATTTCTCAAAAAGTGCCCAAGTGTTATAGAGGATCGTCTTGAAACTCTAAATGGTCTTCTCCTTTTAAACGAGCCACATTTTAGCCGTTTTTCTTGAGTTGGTAACACTCGTCCTGCAGTATCTAGCTTGTCCTGGTTTTAGACGACCTTCTCTCTTTAGCTCGTCTTATAGGCTTGTCTCATCCCCCCCTTCTTGGGCTAAGCTCAACCATTGGACGAGCCATAGTCCAAGAAGGAGAACGGCCAACCTTGGTCAAGCCGACTGAATTTGCTAAGGACGAGCTTTAGGGATAGGGTCTAACAATTTCCTTGCCGCCTTCCTTGAGTGAGCAACACTCATCCGAAAGTAGTGATCCCTTACTAGAGTCTTTACTACTTAGCTGCCCGTGCATTTGAAAATAAGTACCCTTTACTAAGGGTTTATTTCTGGTCAGCTTTCTCTTAGAGACTTTGACGTTTCTCTTACTAGAGATTTTGTCAATTTGGTAGCCAATTTGTGCTGTCAACCTTTTGGTTGTTGCTCTTTTGGCCGGTCTCTTCGAGGGAGTGATGTTCGGCATAGAAGTGAGTATTTTTGTTCCAAGTTATTGTCACTTTTAGACTAGTAACTGATTTAATGCCCCAAAGTGTACTACCTTGGTGAAAATAATCATGAAAATACAGACGATAAGATAGTAGGAATTGTATTATATGAATTTTGCTTGACTAAGTGCCAAGATACATGTATTCAATTCTTTTTTTCTAGTCTGTGCTGTGGCACTTTGGACTTGCTACAACTTTCAGCTGTATTCCTGACGATGATTGAGTTAAACATGATACTTCTTCAGATTATCTGAGTTCCAAGTGCGCTGCATAACCCGTCCATCCAGATCTTGGAGACGAAAGGTGCCACTGCGCAGCTCTTCTATAATCAGATAAGGTCCTTCCCAATTTGGAGTTAGCTTTCCCATCTCCTTGGCTCGTCCAACAGCCTCCATCTTCCTAAGAACAAGATCGCCCACCTTGAGTTGTCGTCTAACAACTCTTTTGTTAAACTCTCGAGCCATTCTCAACTTGTACAATTGCATTCTCCATAAGGCATTGCCCCTAACTTCTGGTACTTGGTCCAAAGCCGTGCGTAATGCAGCCCAGTTGGCATCTTCTGTGTACAACATGACTCGTAGGGTGGGTTCATCAATCTCAATGGGCAAGACGGCTTCAGTGCCATAGACTAACATGAAAGGCGTCTCGCCTGTTGAATTCTTAGCGGTTGTTCTAATGGACCATAACACTAATGGCAGCTCTTCAACCCATTGTCCCTTGGCGTTTTCCAGCTTCCTCTTGATTCCATTTGATAGAATCTTGTTGAAGGACTCGACTTGCCCATTGGCTTGTGGGTGGGCGACTGCCGCAAAGTGAGCTTTGATTTCTCTTTCTGACAACCAATCTTTCAGCTTAGGCGTTTCGAACTGTGGACCATTATCGAAGACGATGGACTGAGGCATGCCAAAACGAGTTATAATTTTTTTCCAGATGAAGCCCTTGACGTCGTCGGTGGTTATTTCTCGCATGGCTTCAGCTTCTATCCATTTAGTGAAATAGTCCACTGCTACTATCACAAACTTCTTTTGCCCAGCTGCCACCGGAAAAGGTCCTAATATGTCCATGCCCCATTTGGCAAAAGGCAGGGGGAACAAAATAGGAGTTAGATAGTTGGACGGCTTCTGATGCAGGTTCCCATGCTTCTGACAACTATCACACTTCTTTGCATAGACGAGGGCATCCTCCTTTAAGGTGGGCCAGTAGTACCCCGTCCTTAAAGCCTTTTATCCTAAAGCTCTTCCCCCAATGTGCGATGCACAAGCTCCCTCATGGAGTTCTTTCAAAACCTCTAGGCCATCTTCTCTGGTGATGCACTTGAGGAGAGGACGGTTGAATGATTTCTTGTAAAGGGTCTCATCCCATAGTTCAAACCACTTGTCTCTAGCCTTCACATACTTGGCCTCTACTGGGTCAGAAGGTAATCGCCCCGTCTTCTTGTATTCTATGATCGGCTCCATCCGCATCGCTCCTCGGCTAAGAAACATAATCGCTCTTGATCAATGCTCTTTTTGGATTTGACTTCCCAAAAACTGTTCTTGGCACATCTCCTTCAGCCGAGCTGGCCAATTTAGAGAGAGCATCTGCTTGATGATTTTCCGACCTTGGCACTTGGTCGAGAACAAATCGCTTTAATGGCTCAATCTCATCCTTGATCAGTCGCATGTATTTGCTCATTGATGCTTCTCTGCATTCAAAATCTCCATTGACCTGACTGACGACTAAGAGAGAGTCCGATTTGGCCTCAATCTCTACAGCTCCAGCCGCCTTGCACATTTTGATTCCAGCTAAGAGTGCTTCATATTCAGCTTCGTTATTGGACGCTTTGAATTGGAATCTTAATGCATATTCAAACTTGTCCCCTTCGGGAGACTGACAAATGATTCCTGCCCCACATCCATTGACTGTGGACGACCCATCGACCATGAGCGTCCAATGCTTCCTTCCTTTAGCTGGATCTGATATTGGCTCTATATTGGGCTGAGTAAGCTCAACTATAAAATCTGCCAAGGCTTGCCCCTTAATGGCTTTCCTTAATTCAAATGATATATCAAACATGTTGAGCTCAACTGCCCATTTTAGCATTCGCCCGGCGGCTTCCATCTTCTGCAGAACTTGCTTCAAAGGTTGATCAGTATAGACGAGTATACTGTGCGCCAAGAAATAGGGCCTTAACTTTCTGTTGGCCATGACGAGGGCCAATCCAAACTTCTCAACGGGAGTGTACCTATTTTCCGCGTCTTTGAGTACGTGACTCACGAAGTATATTGGGACTTGGACGAATTCTCTTTCAACCAAAAGAGTCAAAGACTCACGGCTTGAGTGGACACGGTCAAATATACAAACAACTTTTCCCCTCGCCCGGCCGACCAACCTAGGCACCGCCGAAGGTGGTCCTTGACCCGCTGTAGTGCTTGCTCCGCCTCATTTGTCCACTCAAACTTAGCTTTTTTCTTAATAGTGGCGAAGAAGTGATGGCACTTGTCGCCTGACTTAGACAAGAAACGTCCAAGGGCAGCCAAGCAACCCGTCAGTCTCTGAACTTCCTTTACCTTTGACGGAGACTTCATGTCTAAAATAGCTTGTATCTTCTCGGGATTTGCTTCAATTCCCCCTCGGTCTACCAAGAAGCCTAGGAACTTCCCCGACAAAACCCCAAAAACACATTTTTGGGATTCGCCTTTAACTTGTATTTCCCGAGAGTTTCAAAGGTTTCTCTCAAATCACCCACATGACTTTCTTCTTGACGGCTCTTGACTATCATATCATCAATATACGCTTCCATGTTCCTTCCCAACTGTGGCTGAAAAACAGCATTGATCAATCTTTGGAATGTGGCCGGAGCATTGCGCAGACCAAATGGCATTCTCAACCAGTCATATAGCCCTTTTTCAGTAATGAAGGACGTTTTGTCCTGATCCTCTGGCCACATGGGAATTTGATGGAAACCTGAATAGGCGTCCATGAAGCTTAGTAAAACGTGGCCGGCTGTGGAGTCCACTAGACGATCCAACTTCGGCAGTGGAAAACTGTCCTTGGGACAAGCCTTGTTGAGATCGGTATAGTCTACACACATCCTCCAGGTGCCATTGGACTTGGGCACCATGACCACATTTGCTATCCATTCTGGATAATAAGTCGCTTTGATGAATTTTGACTCCAACAACTTCTGAACTTCCTGGTCGACCGCTTGATTCCTAGCCGGCCCCAAATGCCTTTTCTTCTGACGGACTGGCTTTAATTTTGGATCAACATTTAGCCGATGGACGACTACTTTTGGATCAATTCCAGGCATTTCTTCAACACAATAGGCAAACACGTCTTGAAATTCTTTCAGCAAGCTGATTAAGAGGTTCCTCAAGCCCAAAGAGAGCGAAGAACCAATTTTCAAGGTTCGTTCTGGACGGGCCCCATCCAAACAGACGTCTTCCGGGGCCTCGACTGGTTCTGGACGCTCTATTGCTAGCCCCATGATGGCCATCACTTCTTCAGGCAAGGGAGGCTCTTCCTTGATGATTTCATATTTTCTCTTCTTGCTGGGAAGATGCTCAGACGTCTTCCTTGAGGGAGCGAGAGGCGTCTGAGGGCTCTCAATGGCCATCTTCAATGAGGCCAAGTGGTCCTTGACTATCCCGGACATTTTCCTCTCGCTAACCACCTTCGTCTTATCTTTCTCTATTTCAGACGTTTTCCTTTCACCAGCAACCTGCGTCTGATCTTCATTGCATATCTTCCATGATGACGGCTTGAGGGTAGTCAGATAACACTCCCTAGCCACCTGCTGGTCCCCATATAATGAGCCAATCTTGCCATCATCACACTCATACTTCATCAACATCAGGTGAGTTACTATTACGGCTTTGACGTGATTCAGAGTTGGTCGTCCAAGAATGACATTGTAGGCTGTCAAATTTCGGACCACCAAGAACTTGATAAACAGAGTTCTAGCGGCATCCTTTTCTCCCACTCGAACGGGCAAAGTAACAGTTCCCATTGGGTGGATGACTCCTCCCCCAAACCCTATGATGGGATGGTGAACGGGAACCAAGTTCTTCTCATCAAATTTTAATCTGGACAAGCAACAAGACCGATGATATCCGTCGAGCTTCCAAGTGTCGATCGAATTCTTCTTACTCTCAAGTTTGCTATTTTCATCTCTACAACCAAAGGATCATCATGGGGAGTCCTCAACCTCCCCGATCTTGCTCACTAACTACCACCCTTGGGAAGGGCTCGGCCTTTGTCCGATCGCCTAACAAAACTTGGCCAAGCTCCCTAAGGTAGTTTTTGTGTCCTCTATTGGTTGGTCCTCCCAAGCAAAGAAACCCTCCGTAAATTACGAGAACGACATCCTCGTCTCGTGCTCTCACTCTCCTTCTTCTTAGTCCGCCAATTGTCTTTCCTTTGAAACTTCCTTCCCCTCGAGGCATAAAGGAGTTCATCTTTCCCTTTCGAGCTAGCTCCTCCAAAGCCTTCTTGAGGTGCTTACATTCATTAGTTTCGTGACCGCAATCCTTGTGGAAGTGGCAATACTTGCTCTTATCCCTGTTTCTGTAAGGAGTCTTCATTTCAGCCGGGGCCTTCAACTCATATTGATCCTTAATCTCCATGAGAATGGAGTATTGATCCTTGTTAAATTCAATAGGATTGGATGAGGATGGCTCAGCCTCTTTTCTCTTGCTCCTTCTGGAGGAAGTGGTGGTGGAGGTTATAGCCCAAGTCTCGGCCTTCTTGGGGTTGCTCTTCTTTGGCCGAGCAACCTCTTCGAGCTTCTTAGACTCGGGATGCTTTGCCTCAAAGACACACTTCGGTAGCGTGAATAAACGCTTCAGCTTCCCTTAAGGCTTCGGCAAGAGTGGAGATTTTCTTTTTAACAAGATCAAACTTAAAGCTTCCTGGCCTTAGACCCCTAATGAAGGCGTCAAAGGCCACTCCAGCATTAAGATCTTGGATCTGAAGGGCTTATAGATTGAATCTCTTAACGAAACTTCTAAGAGCCTCCTTAGGTCCCTGGACGACCTTGCCTAGGTGCATGCTTGTTTTTTGCTCTTGCTTGTTGGCAACAAAGTGACTAGTGAATAAGAAACTGAGTTCCGTGAAATTATTGACTGAATTGGGTGGAAGATTGTTAAACCACTTCTGAGCTACTCCCTTCAGAGTTGCTGGGAATTTCTTACACCAGGTAGCATCATCTACTCCTTGGACGTACATCCGATGTTTGAAGCGTATAAGTGATCATCGGGATCTCGTTGTTCCATCAAAAGGTTCTATAGTAGGGAGTTTAACCTTTGGGAAAGGAGGCGCCTCCATTATCCTGGCCGAGAATGGAGTGGGCCAGTTAATCTGGAGGGCTCCCATCTGTCCCTCAATGGGTATGTACTCCTTACGATATTCCTTTAACACCGGATCGACGACGTGTTTGCGTGCAATGGACGCCTATAGACCATGGGCCGAGACACCGTCTTCTCCTCGTCGTGGATGAACAAGAGAGTGACTTAAACTTCGTCCCTCCTCTCGGACGACAACCTCAAAGGAGGGTGTCTCGTGTATGATGTAGAACCCGTCGCCGATCGTTGTATTGCAGCCAGCCTCTCTTTGCTTCTAGATATTCTTTGGCATCTGTTTCCATTCTGGTGCCCGCTTGGACGAACATGGTCCTGGGTCCTTACCACCAGGTTCCAGTCCATCTTTCTTCGCTGATCATTATCCTCTTGCTGCTTTCCTCTTGTCGTTCTCCTAGAGGGTTCCTGACGAACAGGTCGACTAGGGCCTGGGCGATCTTCATGGGAACGCCCCCAGGGGGAGGTGGATTGTTAGCACTGGCTCGTGGTTAAGCGGAAAAACAAAGATATTGTTCTTGATCTGTTCTTGGACGATCGCAGCCATCTTTGCCGGAAATCATTCAAGGCATTCTCTAGATGGGCGGCGAGCCACGGACGTTCAAGATTCTCTTGAATGACAAGTTCTTGGCTTGGTCCAAGAACTTGGACGATGGACGGGGTCTATCCCTTCCTCGGGGCGGTCTCGTGTTCCCATCGTGTCTTCGACATTAACCCGAAGACTTCGGTTTCTGGCAAGGTTGGACGATTGACAATCAGTCATCGCTGCGTCTCCCCACAGACGGCGTCAAATGTTTAGTCCGCTTGTCCAACAAGTAAGCTGCTGATTGAGCTTTCTTGTCTAGCAAGTAAACTAGTATCCCTTAGATGTTCTTCTTTGGAGACTTGTGCAACAATGTCTGAATCAACCAAGTCCAAGCCTGAGCTTCACTCCCGAACCTGCAAAAAGGGACCCACCCTGGAGGTTTGGGTGGTGGCTCCCCCTCCGAAGCTTAAGTCAGATATCAGGTGTTTGTAAGAGAAAAGTAATTCTAGAGAGAGAAAGTGAGAGAGTAGTTTTACAGAGTAACTTTGCACTGTTTGCATTGAATGATCTTTCTCCTGATTTCAGGGGTATCTATAGTGATAGCAAGATGACAGCTAACCTTAAAATCTGACCTAGAATAGTGGCTTCTGATTGGCTGAAGAATCAGATCATGACACGTGGCAGGCCATGATTTGGGAGAGTTTACCAACCACTCTCATGCAGCCACCTCACAGGGCTGGCCTCTGACTTCCTTTTGGGCCAGAAAAGCAGCCTTTTAAACAATCTGAGCCTAGCCCAAAGGGTAGATCTTTTTTCTTCCATTTATCAGAGGACACGTGTACGGCTCAGATGAGCCCAAGTGTCATCAGAGGAACCGTAGATTTCAGGCTACAACACACCCAATAACTCAATAGGAAGTGTAAGCAATTACCAGTACAAAAAGAAGACGATGAGATAATTGGCAAATAATCACAGATCTTGATCATCCATCATTTGTGAATTACAAACCAAGAGATAGGAATTCAGCGACTGGAATTGAGAACCGAAAAGACAAAACTCGGAACTTTAATTTATGTTCAACATAGGGCCCTTATCAAGTTATCAGCCCCGTTTATCCCTTTAACCATCCAATCTCCAAACTCACTCACCCAATCTTTAACTCGAGCAAAAATAACAGCTGCTCTCACCATAATCTATCATAACAAAGAAACATTATGCCTGGAAAAAGCAATTTCAAGAGTAGTAGTAGTATAATATTATCAACCCTAATTCCTTTCACCACTCCCAAAACAGTGTGACAATTGATTTTGGTCTTGAACACCACAAAATAAAGAAAGAAATGGGAAATGAGAGAAGCATGGCAGTGGAGAACAAAAGATTAGAAGCATTGAGGGGGAGCAAGAGGGCGCTGGCACAACTCAAGACGACAATGACAAGGAAGCTGGCATGGAGCTAGTACGCTAAACTACTTTCAACTGAACTCCACATTCTACACAACTCTTTGTAAGACATCACTTCAGAATGAACCTCCGAAAAACAAAGCATAGTGTCATAAACACATCAAAAACTGAAAAACCCAACAACAAAAAACTCGGGGAGAAGAAAGCTTAAATATTTAACCAGAAATCATTCTAAGCCTGTTTACACAATTTGCGTGTGGGAATAAGAACGAATAAACTTGGAGATCCATGCTTTTGGGATCCAAAATCAAAGAAATCGCAATAAATTGGAGCAAGTAAACAGATAACAACAAAATTGGAGTAAGTAAAATATACTTTTTATCAACAAAGAGTGAGCTCTAAACATCCTTCCGGCTCTGAAATTGAATCCAACCGTATATTATTTCCCAATTGTAAAAGGTTATGGAAGTATAAATATCATGTGTCTGCAAAAAGTCCAGAAGAAAAGAAAGAAAAAGTAGAGGCAAAGTTAGCAAACAATGTCCACATTTTGCGAGAAACTTAAACCAAAAGGCAAAAGAGTAGAAAGAGATCCTGAATCAGAATTAGGGAAAACACAGGTCGAGAAGGGAGTAAAGGAACCAACAGCTGAAGGTTTCTAATATTAAGGAAGAGAAAAAAAATGAAGGGGGGAGAATAAAGGACATGAAGGAAGAGAGAAATGCCCGGGGACGTCTCAAAGCCACCAAACATGTGCCCTAGACGTCCCCACTTTTTACCAAGACGTACGCATCCAAGCTTGGCATCCCAACCATCCTAAGTTCGTTTTGGGGACGATTTTGGGGAGTACCCGACTCGTACCGGGGACGGGATACGGTCCAAAGAAGGCATATTCGTGATTCATAGATGGTAACCAAATGTCAGAAATCATAACTGACCACAACCAAGTTAAAGTTGGAGAACACATAAAACAGTAATCTACAAGCAAATCAGTGTAGACAAGAGAACTTTTTTAGGAATCACACGATTTCATTAATCCATCGAATATTGGGTCACAATTTAAGTATTAAAGTACATTCTACCACCAAAGGAAATCCACAATCAACCAATTTCAATCACAGTAAAAACCAAGTCCCACAGCCTATGTTGTCTTGGACGAATTGAATGTTATTCATCATAGTTAAAAACGAATTACGAGCAATGTCCCCAGTATGCTTGTGGAGGTAAAAAAAAAAGTCATACCTGAATAGATGTAATCTCATTGAAGTTCTTAGTGTTTGGAGTACCGAGACAGCGCATTCCATGTCGATGACGCCATTCTTTAAGATGTCTCTCAAAAGCTCTACAACCCCAGTTCCCACATATTTCACATTTAAATTCCTGAAATCAAAACAGGAAAAAGGAACATCAGATAGTAATTTGAATGAATCATGACCTATGATATACAAGCCATCATATCATATCACAATATGCCAGGCTTACAACCTTTTTTTCTACAATAAGTAAAATGTCAACAGGAAATGAAACCATAATATCGACTGGAAATCTAAAAGACACTTGGAAAACATAATAATATGGAGCCTTACAAAAGAATCAATGTATCACCTCACCAATAGCAAAAACAAACGAAAGGGGATAATAAGAGCCTAAATAACGACTAAATAAATGTATACCTGCCCAAGGCAGTGGAGCTTATACAACCAATATAAAATTGGTTTCCCATCCAAACCCAATGGCAATTTAAGAGGATTGTAAATAGGCTGATCTTATTCATCACTTTCAGAATCAGCCTGCACATCTTCCTGAAAGGTTCATAAACAGAAAGATATTATCAGAATTCACAACAATCATCGTTGAATGAAGGATCGAGTGAAACAGCAGTAGGAAAGCATAGGATCATCAAAAGAAAAGTATGCATAAAATCTACCTCTTCATGCTCCTTTTCAAGCTCCTCCCAAGTCATTCCCTGTTTCTTCACAACATTTTCTTGTGTTTGGACTATAATCTACAGATAAAACCAAAATAAATCCCAAAATAACTAAAAACCATCAGCAACTATCTGCTCACATAATAAAAGTTCAAAACAAAGATAATAGATATGTGTAAAACAGTAAAAGCACAATATTGGATACTATATCAAAGCTTTAACCTTTAGCAAACAAAACTACCAGAATGTATCTACAAACTAACCTCTCCAAGAGGTTCACAGAGCTTTTTCATTTTGGCCTCCACCAAGGCCAATTACTTAAATATCTTCTTGCTCTTGAGATGGCACATCACCATTACCATTCTGGCCTGAACTTCGCCTTGTCTTAGCAAAATGCTTTCTGTCCAACTCCTCAAGAGGAGTGTTCTGCAAGAATGGCCCAGAAGATCAATCAATAATTATGGAGTCATGAGGAAAAGTGGGATATATGTGATGAGCATTTATGTAGTGTAGTATACCAAAAAAGGATAATGTTGTTTTCATCAAAATTTTCACAACCCCATAAGCCTCAAATGATCAATGTTGGGATTTTCTCACTGCAAGATTTGCTTAACTGATTTACATTTTTTTTTTGCATTTAAAAATTTCTTAAACTTCATAGAGATTGTTCAAAAAAACTACCTTGGTAAGGAATAGCCTCTCAGTTCTTTGTTGAACAGTACCGCCTGTTTTCAGTCCTAGTGCAGTCAAGGCCTAAGGAGCAAAACAAAGGAACCATAGTTTCAAGTTCTCAAAGACTCAAACAGATAATCAGATTAAAAGCAGCATACGTAAGCATCTATAATGGACAGAGACATCCTTCAGCAAAAAGAATTCAAGTATATCGAAGAAGCCAAATATTGCATAAATCACATAAACATAGTCACTGGGCAATGATGACAACAAAGTTTCACGAATACCCCTCACTGCTTAGATTAATCCAGTTTCTTCAACAATCTTACCCTGCACTTTCCTGACCACCCAGAGTGCACATTGCATAATATACTCGACTGCTTGATCAGTATCCCTTATAGATAACCCATTGCTAATATTAGTTGTTAATGTCTTATTCTGCTTGAAATTTTCTTAATGTCTTATTAGTTGTTGTTAATAATGCATCTCAACTTTCTTCACATGATCAAACACACACAAAAAATCAAGACGCAAACCCAGAAACCGCATTTTGTAGAAGAAGAACCCTAACCCTGAAATCGTAAAAAATTATATTCAAAACTAAAATCTATCAGAATCATAGTCCATTCCTTCAATTTAAATTAAATCAAAGGCTTTATAAAGTAAAAAAAACAAAAATCGGAAAGAAAAATCAAGAACCCTAACTTAAACATACAACTTCAACATCAACAACAAAAACACATCATCATCAAATTCAATTCAATTAATTAAATTTGATATTACTGAATTTTGTTGACTGACCTGAGTATAAGGACCACGAGTGCCAATTCCAAAAAAAAAAAGTAGAAGATATTAAAAAAATACCTAATTGTACTCGTCGAAAACATCCCTGAAATCCTCAGCCCTATACCTTCGATTTTTGGAAAATTTGAGCTCCAATCTCGTCGAAAGAGTTCGATTCTCCCGTAAAACGTTTCTTTTAGAATTCCTGAAATCGGGAGAAGGCAATTTGATGACGAAGTGCCGATGAAATTGAATTGTGTTATTGAGAGAAAAGCTAAAATTCCTAAGATCAAACCCTAGAATTTGAATAAAGAGAGATTTAGAAACGAAGAGAAAGAGGAGAGAGAAATTGCTGTTGGCTTTTGTTTGGAGGAAAAACCAGATGCATAGACGGTAGACCTAAGTAGAGGACATAAGAAAGGAGAAGATACTCATGTGGTTAAGAATGGAGGAATAATGGATGGCTGAGATGTTCGGTTGCTTATGAACAGTAAATTGCAGCTATTTGTGACTTAGATCACTGTTCGGATGAACAGTAGGCCAACTTTCAACTTTTAAAGGGTTATGGATTATGGATTATGGATTATGAATTATGGATTATGGATCCACGTCCAGAAAAAAAATAAAATACTGTTTCTGTTGTACGCAGGCCAAAAAGTAGAGTGGGGTTGGTGGAGTGACTGATATTTGTTCCCAAGGCCGTTGGCCGCGTCTATAAAATCTCCCCCAACTCCCAGATCTGAATCTGCGCTTCACACTCTCATACACTCATTCTCTCTCTACTCACTGCATTTCTTCATCTTCCCTTGTTTTTCCTAACCTAAACTCATTCAATGGAGTCTGAAGGTATCCTTTTGGGTATGGGAAATCCTCTTTTAGATATCTCAGCTGTCGTCGATGATGAATTCTTGCAGAAGTAAGTCCGTCTTCTCATCCGATTAATTAATAACAAACTACTTCCCCCGCTTTTCAATAGTTGTACCATATCCACTCTTATATTACGTATGTGTAACGAAAATTATAATCACGTGGGATCTCCCTAGTTCGTCTGTGTTTTCATTATATTTAACAATTGGAGATTTGGAGAAAACAGAGATTTGGATCATGTTAATGGAAATAATTGAAACAACTCTTAATCATTTCATGTTTGGTTGTATTTGATAAAGTTATTAATGGATCCGTGAATGTGTGATTCATCTGTTATCTGTAGTTTTCAAATGGTGTTTGCTTATTTATATAATATATATCTGATGTTTTTCCTGAAATTTTGATGCAGATATGACATCAAATTGAACAATGCCATTCTCGCTGAGGAGAAACACTTGCCTATGTAAGTGAGCTATATATATGTATATATATCTTGATGTAAGATGAAAGTACATAGTTTTGTTACTAACTTTGATGAATAAACTTTGCAAATCAAGTAGCATTTTGATAATAAAGACCAAAATAATATGTAGTTGAAATTATTGAACATCCAATATATAATTTAGTAATTTTTCTTTCTTTTTGTTGATTCCAGTAGTGCATATATATAGTCGTAGTTGCTTAAATACAAGTACAATGTGCGATATGCAATATTTTTTACTTTTGTGTACCAGGGTGATAAACTCGGTAGCCCTCATGATACGAGACCCTTGAGTTGATGAGTCTAAATTAGATCATTTAGGGTGTGTTTGGTTGGACGAAAAACATATCCTATGGAAAGTGATTTTTCAGAGGAAAACTCAATTTTAAATTGATTTTCCTTTGTTTGGTTGCAAGGAAAGTAACTTTTCTTTGAACTTATTTGTGTTGTATTGTTTGATAGAGTGGGGAAAAGTGTGGCTTCCCTTACCTCCTTAGGGAAAGTAATTTTCTACCCTTGGAAAATGAAGTTCAACTCATATTTCCCTTCCTTGATCCGGTCCAAACCAAACAGAGGAAAGTGAGGAAAATAGTTTTCTTGGAAAACTTATTCCTCGCAACCAAACACACCCTTAGGGAACATTCTTCAAGTCGTCATCCTTTTGCATTTGGCGAGTTATGATGATTTAATGCTTAAGCATATGATATATGAGTAAAGTGAGGGTCAGTCGAGTAGAAAGTCACCTTTATGTATTCTTTAACAATGGTGGGAATGTGGGATTAGAGCGGACATTCCATCTGACCTTGCCCTTCAGATAGAAGTTTTCAGTCGTACGTTTCTTCTTCTCATTCGGTTTTGTCGGCAGTCTTCGTAATCTAATAAGCTAAATTGCAATACTCTCATTCGGTTTTGTCGGCAGTCTTCGTAATCTAATAAGCTAAATTGCAATACTCTGTATTTGCTAGATCTGCTTTACAAACTTTCACTGGTACGTCACTGTTATAAATACTAGTACTTAAACTTTGAACCGTTTTTAGGTATGGGGAGATGGATGATAAATTCAAGGTGGAATTCATTGCAGGAGGTAATGTGCAATGATATGATAAATAGGATTTATTTTGGGAAGGATTGATAAATTCTTTTGAGCTAATAATTCAGTACTAATTGATAGTTTATTGTTTATGACAGGTGCTACTCAAAATTCAATAAGGGTTGCCCAGGTATAGCCTGAGATTTTTTTTTGAACGAAACAGGCACGTCCAATCTCTCTGCTATTATTATAAATAAATAATTGTCTGATATTTTCCTCCAGTGGATGCTCCAAAAACCTGGTGCTACTAGTTATATAGGCTGCATCGGCAAAGACAAGTTCGCCGAGGAGATGAAGCGTGATGCCAAAGATGCTGGTGTAAATGTAGGTTATTCTCGTATACTGCTTTTGTTTTGTGTTTCTATGAAGTTCATACATTTGGTCATAAGTCAATGTCATCTGCGTTTCTTTGACATGTATTCATTTCATTTGTCAGGTTCAATATTATGAGCATGAGTCTGCACCTACCGGTACTTGTGCTGTTTGCATTGTTGGTGGGGAAAGGTCAGTCTCAACCTTGACCATTTTTGTTTTTCATTCTAGTTTAAGTGCTTATCTTCTTCTGTTTGCTTGTAATGAGTTGCATCTGGGTTCCTTTAATTCTACCCCTTGTTACATTAATTTTATCTCTCTAATGCACGTTTGAACCAAACCAAACAAGCTGTCCCTTTTTTTCTAGTAGGTGGAAACTAGTTTGTCTCCATACATCTCTATGATGATTAAGTAATAATGCATTCTTATGGTGATTAGGTTATGTCATCGTTAAGACTTCCAATTCCTTTCATGTCCAAGTAAAGGAGTTTATCTGCTTATCATGGACTCTTGCACTATTAGGGTTGTTGTTTCCTTGATAAGGCTTGTAAGGCATCAATGTAGGAATTCTTGCTTTCCTTTTTCTTCCATTTTATGATTGTTTGAATCTTGAAGATTTGATAGGGCATTTAGTGCCAGCTTATAATTTGATTCTGATTGCTCCATTTTGAGAAATTAACTATAAAAAAGTGTCAAGTATCTTAAACCCATGATAAAGTAATTATTGCTGTACTAGTGCATGATCCGGAGTGGTGGCCATGTTTAATTCACATGTAAATATAACAGACATTATTTATGCTTTTGTAAGCATGCTGTCTTGTCAGCTTTGGCTTCTCATGCAAACGTTGTCGTCTTGGCGCATATACTATGAGAAAGTTGTCGCGTCTATGTGTGAGACTCGAGACTAGCTTCCAACACCTCAAATTGGTACCAAAGGCTCTTGCAAGTGGTAGCCCAAAAAAATGGTACTAAAAATGGAACTAGATTTTTTTTATTGTACTTCCTTTTGGTAGTGCATTTGATATCAATTCGGGGTGTTAGATGCGAATCTAGCATCTCACAGGTAGACGTGAATCTCGCGTTTCACGGATAGACATCTATCCAACCTTGATATACAGTGTATGTTAGCTAATTTAGCTGATATGGTCTTGTGTTCAGACCGATGTGTAACATAAAGACTGTTGAAGTTGGTATATCAAATTTGTATCATTAAATTAGGGTTTCACATTGCAGAACTTAATTAATTCTTGCTTCTAATGTCTTCTAAATTTGGTTTTAGAAATTTCTACCAACCTCCTGGTGGTTGACTGTAAAGGTTGTTCCTTGTATGCAGGTCATTAGTTGCGAATCTGTCTGCTGCTAACTGCTACAAGGTTGACCATCTAAAGAAACCTGAAAACTGGGCGTTGGGTATTACTTCCTTCTTTTCGGCAGTGTCAATTTCCCTTGTCCTTCATTTTATTATAAAGTGAAGCTGACTTGTTTGTACGATTGAATTTGATAGTTGAAAAAGCCAAGTACTACTACATCGCTGGATTTTTCCTTACTGTGTCTCCGGAGTCCATTCAACTTGTGGCTGAACATGCAGCTGCCAGTGACAAGGTAATCTTGGCATCCGCTATAATATTTCCTTTGGTTTCTGAATAGCTTCTAATTGTCGACTTTTGTGCTATATGTGCAGTGTTTCATGATGAATCTCTCTGCTCCATTCATTTGTGAATTCTTCAAGGATCCACAGGAGAAAGCTTTGCCGTAAGTCTCTCTTTTGTCCCTGCTTCATTATAGAATTACCTTGTAACAGGTAAGCACAGATTACTTATAGAACTTATCATCTGCTTCAGATACATGGATTATGTTTTTGGCAATGAAACAGAAGCAAGAGCCTTCTCAAAAGCTCATGGCTGGGAGGTAAAAAGTTTGCTTTCTATGTTAGCTTTGACACTGTGATGCAACTTGTAGCTCTTATATCTGAGTAGCCTCTTTCCTATCACAGACTGACAATGTGGAAGAGATTGCCGTAAAGATTTCCCGGTGGCCTAAGGCATCAGGAACACACAAGAGAATAACTGTGATTACTCAGGGTGCTGATCCTGTTGTTGTTGCCGAAGATGGCAAAGTGAAGACATTCTTTGTACCATTGTTACCTAAAGAAAAGTTGGTTGATACTAATGGAGCAGGTTTGCTTTTGTAACTTGAATGCAGGATGAATCTGGCATATTTTTGTCAACTGTGCTAACTCTTCATCGTGGATTTTCATGACATACTTTCTTGTTCGTGCAGGTGATGCTTTTGTAGGAGGATTTTTGTCCCAGTTGATTCAAGGGAAACCTATTGAGGAATGTGTAAGGGCTGGTAACTATGCTGCAACTGCTGTAATCCAAAGGTCAGGATGCACATACCCAGAGAAGCCCGAGTTCAACTGAATGTCAGTTTTGTCCTACTCGCATTAGAGTATTTGTTATTCTCATTTTTGTCGTTTGATATGTTGGTGTTTAAGTGTTATTGTTGGTTAATCCTGATAACTCAGCTTCTTTTCACCTGAAGCATATGATTATATAGATCATTGTTGTGCGGGTTTATGATATTGCTATGTATTAAGAATCTTACAGACGGATATTGATATTCCACAAAATAAATACAGTTTAAAATTGCCGCTTCAAAGTTCTCTACAAGTGTGTTCTGTAAATTTGTAAAGAGCATTATCTGTAATGCCTGATGAGACTCGCTTAAACGGGAAAAATGTACCAGAATATGTGAATGTGTTTGTTGTCAAATGTGAATGTGTTGCTGCATATTTATAGCAACAAATCGGTCTGAATGCCTGAATGTGGTATGTTTCATTTGCGATCACTCAACAACATATCAAGCATTCAGGCATCACCATCATTATAGCAACAAAAATGTCTGAATGACACACCGCGACCAATGATTCAAGTCATTTAACTTTGTTGTTCCTAAGCATTTTTGGCGGAATTCCAAATACTCCCTCTATCACTTGTAGTCTTCCTCCGTCCCTTTGCGCATTGCCCTTTTTTTTTTTCTTGACGAGGGGTCATTGCCCTTTTTTTAGCCAACATAATTTTAGGAGTAATATTGTAGTGTGATTGTATACAATGGGTATCTTATAGGGATTTTATGCCAAATAACAATGTATTTTAAGTGTTTTTCTCTAATTAATCTCACGATAGCCTCCAACTTGTAAAACATAACTAGTATTTTGGCTAGGGCGATGCCTCAGGTCAATTACAATAAAAAATATTTTATTATTCATAAATTCAAAATTCATTTCTTACTTTTCGTATTTTTTTGTCCATTGAGAAATTGAAAAATTGGCATCTTGACGTGATAAGTAAAAAAATATCTTTAGGGTTTGAGTTCGAAAATAATATCTTAAAAGGAATTGGTGTAAGAAAATATATGTCATCAATAGTTTCTTGGTAGTACCGTAATAAGAGTGTTAGAGAGCTAAATACTTGTCTAAGTTTTTTTAGTTAAATATAATTATTATAAGACTTTATCATATTTTATATCTAGACAATAAAGTTTAACACCTTGCAGTTACACAATATTTATATTTATTAATTGAAGAGTTCATATGGACATAAATCATTTGCATTAGAAGATTGAGGAGAGTATGGACATAGGCTTCATCAGGCATGCCTGTTTAATAAATTTGTATAGACTAGTTTTTGGACCTGTGCAAAAATGCACGGGAAGAGATTTGCTTAATAAGACTATAGCTACAATGAAACAAAAAAGAATTAACTAAATTGTCCGTTTATGTTTACATGGTATGAAAAAAATAAACCATAAACAATGTCAATCACACAATGTGTTTGAAATTCTACATTTTGGAACACTTCTTTATAAACAACATTTGTCGTTGTTTTTTATAGTTTGTTTTCCTTATTACAGGTAAGGATTTTTAGTCCTTTTTGCTCGTGACTCTCGAAATTGCGACATAGAGCTGATCGTGGTTGAAAACAAGTCTAGGTAGATACAACCCTACATGTGACAACTATTGTCCCTTGATTTTATATATAGTCATAGCAAAACACACCGCTAAAGGAAATTGCCGTCTATGAAATTTGATAGGAAATTTTGTTGAGTTAGATGGTGTTAGTGTCATTCGTGGGATGAATACCTTGTCACCAACATTGCTCCATGAAATGACGGTAGCTTCAAGGACACAATAACCTAAATGCTTGATAACCAACCTTATGCCATTACACAATCCAGATGTCTGATCAATATTTCAAAGAAGCATTACTGGTTCACCAACTTTTAACTTTATACTGTGATTTGGCAGGACATTTGATTGTGCTTAGGAATTCAGTATAATATATTTCATGAGCCCCTGGATTTCCTTTATCTTTTCTAATTGCGTCAGAACACAGATATATTCTCTCATTGCCTGGGATTGTTGACAACACATGATCATTGACCTTCTCAACTATTTCATTAGTTGGAGCTAGAATAGCCCTTTCTTGGAAGTATTTAGCTTCCCAAAGGTGATCCATAAGTGAAGGGTATGCGCTCTTTACAATGGCTGAAATGGGGATCAGCTCCTCCATTTACAAGAATATCTTCAGTGACTTCAATATCAACTTCTCCATCATTGGGCCTTCCAGCTCTGCCATCTTTGACGCTTAGTATCCAGTAGGAGAATTCCCTTAATTCATTAGCATCCGACGTTGAAGAACATGATTAAAGTCTCATATCTCATATGGCGTGTAAGTTTCAACACCTTATTACATGAGTCCCATAGATACGAAGAGTTTATGGTCGAAAAGACTATGTCCTGCCCAGTACCCTTATGTATGACTGTTATAATATGTCTTAGATCACCACCAAACACAAGAACTTTTCCTCCAAAAGGTCGATGCAAATTAGCTCGGTCAACAAATTGCATATTGTCCTTCAAACTTCTATCAAGTGCTTCAAAACAATATTTGTGCATCATTGGTGCTTCATCCTAAATTATAAGCTTTGTTTTCATGAGCAATGCAGCCAAGTCGATACCTGGCCGAATACTTGCATACGTAGAGTTCTCACAAACATTCAACGGAAGGCCAAACCTTGAATGAGCTGTTCAACCTCGTGGAAGAAGTAGGGATGCAATTCCACTTGAAGCTACAGGCAAAACAATTTCTCCCATCTTCCTGATGGCAGCACACAATGTCCTCCAAATGTACGTTTTACTCGTGCCTCCGTAGCCATATACGAAAAATACACCTCCTACTTTCCCATGCACATCATCCATTATTTTGCGATAAACCATAGTTGTTTTTCAGTTAGACATGAAAACAACTTTTCGTGTTCCTCAGTTAATGAGTCTATGTCATATGAAAGCTCATCCGCTATTAGCTTATTTTTTCCTTTGAACACGACTAATTCATTTGGAAAAGGCATCTCACTGAATTTACGAAGGCTACGAGCATTACTTTGTAGCTAGCTGTAATGTCCGCTAGTGCAAAAGCTTGTATCCGTTCATCTGTTAGAGTTAAATCTGCAATTTGTGAAAGAAGTTATAACCGAAGTTACCTTAATCAACACCATAATGAACCTTTTCATGGACAATCATTAAACAGGAAAGTAAGCGAGCGAAATACAATTACGTTAAGTGATGTAGCGTGCATATCTTTGTTTCTATGAATGCGCCGCTGCTTGTATAAAATGTCATCAGATAATAGTTACCATGTTTTTTCCCATATGTCTTCTGGTTTAGATAAGCTACCAGACATAAGTGACATGAAAAATAGATTCCTTAGATAATGCCCCGTTTCTCTAAAGCTTGCCTCTGTTATGGCGTCTATGTATTCCTTATCATCATCAAGCAGCCGCCTTGCATAGCAAGCTTCTTTGAAAGTTGGATACATTACACCATCAACGAATCTTATATCCTCGTAACATGTCGCACCTTTGACAAAATTAAGGAGCGTTCTTAAGACCCTTCCTAGTGAAAACCCCATGGATCTAGGTGTCCACTCTCGCCTACCTTGTTTCCAGACAAATTTTGTGGGGAACTCTACATAAGCTAACTCTTTCGCTTCCTCATATCTTTTGTTTCATTCCGTCCAAGATAAGAACTTTGTCTTATCAATATTAGGTCTTTCAAGTTCATCTTCTACATCCATCTGGTCAGTGTAAACAACCGTATGATCCCCAAGTAGATGGAAACTCAATCTTTCGACGGCAGGAGTGCAATGATGGATAGGGAGTTCATATATCCTCCAAACTGCCTCACAAGCAGATATGTAACGACAGTCGTAGTACATTTTAATCTCATTAATTTTCTACGGATCATCGCCACTTTGTCTGTTTTGATAAGCAGCAGGGGTAACTCTATCGTAACCCTTGTTTATATACTTGAACAAATACTTTATTGATCTCGACTGGTTGCACCATCCAACGTTGATATGTGCACAATATTTACAAAGCAAGTGTGGATTATATGGAACAAAAACCTATTATCAAGCTGGACCCAGTTCTTCTCAACTGAATCTCCCTCTTCTTTTGTACACTGGATATCCTTCACATCAACCTTTGTTTGGTCAATAAGTCTCTTGGGAAAATGCTTTGTGCACCTATTTTAATCCATGCAAGGTGCATCGGTGTTGGAGGAACCACATGGACCGTGTAGCAGCATTTCTGTCACAGTCTCGTACAACTCAGGATCCTCAACATGATCTGGCAACTCAACACAAATAATCTTATCAAATATCGCTAGCTTCAAGATACTTGTCAGTGTGATGCAAGAAAAGCAGTATATGAGCATGGGGAATGCCACATTTTTGAAATTCAACCGTGTATACAACTTAAAAAAGGAAACAAATTTATGTACGAATCATTATCTCAATGACCATGTGTAGACACATAATTGTGTCTCCCCATTTAAGGATCCAATGATGAAACATACCGCGGCATTAGTTGGCGCGATCCAACGGAAGAGCAATCTAAAGAACCATTCTAAAATGTGTTTCGAAATGATATTCTAAAGCCCAATTAATTGTTCATGATGATTAATTGTATTTCAAGCCCATAAAATGTTTTAAATCCATTTTAAAAGCCCAATCAAATATTTATTATTTTAATGGATATTTTTCATAAATATTTTATTATCTTTGATAAATAAATCAGATTTTTTAATCCGTAAAATTCCATCTCCGGAATTTTAGGGATAAAAAAGTATCTTCGAAAGACGCGCAATGGAATATGCTCAAATATTCCAGAATATGCGCCGGACGCGGGGGCTGCGCTCAGCGCGCCACGTGCGTCCAGCACATTGGCCATATCGCGTCAGGCGAGCCAATGAGCGCCTGACACGTAGATTTTGTGACTCACACAGAGTCCTGCGTCAGACGCAAGTCTTGTGTGAGATACAACATACTTTTTTATCTTTTCAAAATGCGTTTACACATGTGCATCTCTGATTAGGCTGGCTGCGTTAGGCACACCAATGTGCGCCTGACACGTGGCACTGCGCCTGCCACGTAGGCTTGCGCCTGGAACAAGGCTTGCGCCTGGAACAAGGCTTGCATGGAGCGCAAGTTTCCTTTTTCCTATAAATACCCGTATTTTCCCGAATTACGGACGATTTTTCATATTATTATTTCACGCACACAAATTCTCTCGAATACTCCGAAATACACTTCGAACACTCAAACATGCAAATACTTTCAATCAATCAATACTTTCACACTGCGTTCTTGGTTCCACGATTGCTCCGCTTAAAGATCGTTGCGCTCCTCAATCTAAGCCGCATAGGTATAATCCTGAGGATCCTTGAATAAATTATTTTTATATTGAAGTTACTGACGACTTATTTCATGATGTAGATCTTTAATATATAATCGCTCTACTGTATATTCTAAACTCTTCTCTTTCTTTTTATTTATTTTTCATACATTATTATCATACTTGCCTGATCATTATATGCATATTATATGATTGTCCTGTTTCATTGCTTTTATCACCCACATGTTATTTTTGTTAATCAAGACCTAAAGAATTATTCTAACATTAATCAGATTAATTTGGACAACTTGCTAGGTTCCCTGTAATTTGATTGCATAATAACTTTTCACTAAATATATAGTCTTTTTATGTGTAACCTGAACCAATCTGGACTAAATATTTTTAGGGTGTTTAAAATATTATATGATTAGTCTGTGGCATAAAATCTGCAATGAATCGATATTTCGTAGAGGCCAACTTTGGGCGGATGTGGTTCATTATGACTATATTCGTACCTTCACCCCCGAACTCAATCTTTGGTTCATTTTGACCATCTATGGAGTCAAGACGGGGAAATCTACATTGGATAATTTGTCCCTATGTTTTTCCCATATCCAATTAGGTTTATGATTCTTCCTAAAAAGAATTATTGGCGACTTCTTTCAAAACATTTTCAATAAAACCTTTACAGTGGGGTAGTCAAATCTAATACGCGCTCACACCGCGTCGGCGATATAAAAACACGCCTACACCATGATAAACCTAATATGCTCCGAATATCACAATGGTTTTTATATTAGTATGAATTTCCGTTCCTTCAATAAAAAAACCCATTTACATAACAAAAGTGTACACATGGATCTCATTGGTGAGGGTTTTGACAGATACGTACCAGCCTTAACTCTTCCAAATATCTTATTTTCCTTCAGGTCTTTGACCAACTGATCAAGTTTCATCTTAAAGACTCGACAGATGATAGCATTACATGTAAAGGTTATGAACAAATCTGGGTACCCATACCATCTACAAATGGCCATGTCATCCTGATAGTTCTCTCTCATATAGCTATGCCCGCCAGTGAATGAGGGTAGTATAACCACACGACTGCCATTGGAAGACCCCTCTGTATCTCCTCTCTCCACAACCCCTCTTAGGTTCTTGACATATCTGCTCTTAACTCCGTTGGTTGTTTTTGACAAAAGATAGTCTTTCCGCCTCAACCATAATATAGCCGTCAACCAAGAATTATTGGTACAAACGCCGACAGACCAATAAGGTATCGACTTCTTCCTCGTGATCTTGCATTCTATATGCGAAGAACCCGCGCATGGTAAGCTGTTCTCTTTTATTTGTAGAACTACTTGATGGCGTCCTATCTCTATGCATAATATCTACTCGATATCCATCTTCCCCATATGGGAATATCAATGGATATTGTAACAGTAGGTAAGATGGGTGAAGCTCAGATATTTGCGTTAGTTTTTCCATTTCTTGTTTGGACTATTATATCCCTTCTATCCACGCTATCAATGTCTCCAACTATGAGGGCAACCACTTCAAATGTGGTGGGAAGGTTATAAGTCCTGCCATCAGTATCCCTTCGTCCAATTAGCTTAAGTATTAGGTCCTCACTGCTGTCTGCTTCAAATATCTCTAGCCATTATGAAACTCTTGGCCAATGGGTTATGCTAATTAATCATATCCTTCAATTGTGCAACCACACAGTTTTCAAATTTATAAGGGTTGAAGGCACTGGGCAAATGTAATATTGTCAAATATTAGAGTTGAAATAGAACATTGATCACCATTTATTAAACATTTTCTATAAATGACACATGAAATATTTGCAATGGTTTAGCATAATACCTAGCAACATTCTTCCTATTTTTTTATATATCATCCTCAATGTCATATATGTTGAGTTGAGAGAATGTACGACGTGCTCCATCATTTGGCAACAAACTGCCTATCAAGTGATGATTTTGACCTCCAATTTTGTATGTGTATGGACCACGGCCTTGATTTTGCGATGTAATAATTCTACCCCCCATAGATGTGAAGGAATACATCATGTTATGACCTCTAATACTATCAAGGAAGTACCTGCTCCTACTGTGTCGCTTCTTCAGTAGATCTTCCAAAAGTTATGGTGGACATTTAAGTAGAGGTAATTGTACTTTTCCGTGCATGCAACACATTCTAAACTTCGTTCTTCCATTCTTATTGCGTTTGTTGACTCGTTTAGCGAAGCACATTTGTGCTCCACAAAACTCACGCACACATATTGAATCTCCTAAGTCTGAGTATCCTTCTACAGTAAATTTAAAAAATAAACATATAATTAGTGTTTTATTATAAACCTTTAAGATGAAATCATAATTTTTAGGTCAAATAACACAGCTTTACCTCCAGTTTGTCCAGCACCACTTGCATCTCAAAAAACAAAAAAGGTTAATTAATTTTCTATATTTTTTTTGAGGAAACTAATTTTCTATATGATTTACATATTTTGCCATGCTGAGTCATATGCTCTTTCTCAAGCTATACAAAAGAGTCCTTCGTGTATAAAGCATACCACGATGCTTCAGAAACTTTTTACTGGAGGAGTAAAGGTACAGCCTTGAACCTTGGGGTTTGTATAGCTTTTCGCAAACTGAATGTCTACAGATTCACAAATCATGTTTACAAAGGCAGCTTTCATGATTTTGCATTCTATTGGCATGTCAAGTTTGTATCTATTCTAGATTTGTATAGCTAGGACATACTTCAACTTCTAATGGAAATGGAAATTTATGTTTATCTGCTTTGTTTGTTTATGTGAATTAATCAAAGCCATGGATATTTACATTCCCCACCTGCCCCTCTCTCTCTTCCTCCCTTTTCTATCTCCTCTATCCTTGCAATGGCCACCACCCCTGTCTTGCTTCTCCTCCCTTCTCTATCTCCTTTGTCCCCGACAACAACCACCACCCCTTGATGCTTGTTCATCAACTCCTCTAACCACGAAGTTAGCTGCGTGTCTTCTTTCTCTCCCTCCTTCCCTTCTATCTGCTCTCCTTGTGCCAATGTTTTTGAAAACACCTTTGTTGTAACCCTTAGATCTTGGAGTTAGTCTTTCGGTTCGAGCCCCTTATCATCGCGATTGAGTGTAAGGACATGGGTGCGGCTTAGTTTTTGGTGTCTTTGGCTATATCTTGTGGGTTCAGGGAATCTGGGATCACTAGTGTGAGTAGTAAGAATAGGGCAATTTGAACTTTTTTGAGGTCGTGGATGGGTGAAGGCGTGATTTTATTTCGCCTACGCGGTGTGAGCGCGTATTTGACTACCCCATTGTTAAGGTTTTATTAAAATACGTTTTCAAAGTCGCCAAAAAGTCTTTAAAGGAAGACTCATAAACCTAATTGGATATTTGGGAACCTGAAGGGACAAATTAGGGACTTATCCAATGTAGATTTCCCCATCATGACTCCATAGATGGTCAATGAACCAAAAATTAAGTTCGGGGGTGAGGGTACGAATATGGTCATGAGGAACCATGTTCGCGCATTGGTGGCCTATACTAAATATCGATTCATAACAATTTTTATGCAGAAGAACAACCACATAATAATTTTATACACCCTAAAAAGATTAGTCTAGGTTGGTTCAAGAAACACATAAAAGACTACTTTTTTAGTGACAAGTTATTGAACAATCAATTTACAAGGTACCTAGCAGGTTGTCCATATTATCTGATTTAATTAGAACAGTTCCTTAGGTCTTAATTAGCAATAATAACATGTGGGTGATAAAAATAATCATGCACTAAACAATCATAATAACATGGATATTATATATACAAAATAAGAAAAAAGGGGTTAGAATGTACAATAAAAAACGTTTATTTATTAATCATCTACATGACGACAAGAAACGTTAGTAACTTCAAGAAATAAAATAAAAAGAAATTATTCAAGGACCCTCAGGATAACACCTATGCAGCTTAGATCTGAGAGCGTAAAGACCTTCAGGAGGAGCAATCTTGAAGCCAAAAGATCGATTAAAGCACGAACGTATGTGTGTGTTTGATTGTGTTTATTGTATTTGTTTAGTATGTGGAAGTATGTGAGATTTCATAAATTAGGAGCATGAGCGTATTCGAAGTATTAAAGTGTATGAAAATTATATGGAAATACCGTGTCTTAGTTCGGAAAATCGAAGCCTATTTATAAGAAACCAAAACTCGCGCTGGCGCACGTCTCTGTGTGACGCGCAATTACACGTGTCAGGCGCACATTGGTGCGCCTGATGCACCATGACCAATCAATTGCGCCCACGTGGCACGCATTTTAGAAAAAGATAAAAATTGCCAGCTTGTTCATCGCACAGAGGAGTGTGCCAGGCGCACGGCTCTGTGCGACGCACAGAGCCACGTGTCAGGCGCAGATTGGTGCGCCTGACGTGGCTAGGCCAATGTGCTGAGCGCACGTGGTGCGCCAGGCGCACCACCTGCGTCAGCACGCGTTGCCAGGCTTTTTTGCTAAACGCGTTTTTTAGATTTTTCTTTTGTCCCTTGAAATCCGGAGATTTAATATTACGGATTAAAAATATGATTTTAATTTATTTATGAAAATATTTATTTAAAATAATAAATAAAACAATTGGGCTTTTGGGATTAAAATATTTTAAATGGACTCAAGATATTTTTACGAGATCAAAATACAATTAATTATCATGAATAATTAATTGAGTTTCAAAATAAGACTATGAAATACACTTTAAATTAATTTTGGGTTGGCTCTTCGGATTGCTCTTCCGTCGGGTCGGGCCAGCTAAAACCGCGATATGTTTCATCATCGGGTCCTTAAATGGGGAGACACGATTATGAGTCTATAGAAGCCCCCACTTTGACTGAGGTTTGTAAAACCGAAAGTCAAAGTATACGTGTCGGGACGGAGAATGATTCTAGATGCTCTGCAATTCAAAATCACTCTTTTACGCCGGTACCTGCAAAACAAGTAAAGGTTTCAGGAACAGGCATATGTGAAACAAATTTGCAACACAAACGTAAATTTGCAAAAATGAAATGATATGTGAAGATGGTATCATGAGCTATTCTGGTCCGGCTCATGTCGGGGTAGACCTGCATCCTGCTCCAGGGCGGTGCTTATAGTGTAGAGATGCATCTCGCTCCAGGGTTGTGCTATATATGTAGAGCTCCATCCCGCTCCAGAACTGTGCTATATGTGTAGAGCTGTATCCTGCTCCAGGGATGTGCCATATGTGTAGAGCTGCATCCCGCTCTAAGGCTGTGCTATATGTGTAGAGCTATTCTGGTCCGGCTCATATCGGGGTAGAGATGCATCCCGCTCCAGGGTTGTGCTTATAGTGTAGATCTGCATCCCGCTCTAGGGCTGTGCCATATGTATAGAGCTATTCTGGTCCAGCTCATATTGAGGTAGAGCTGCATCCCGCTCCAGGGCTGTGCTATATGTGTAGAGCTGTATCCTGCTCCAGGGATGTGCCATATGTGTAGAGCTGCATCCCGCTCTAGGGCTGTGCTATATGTGTAGAGCTATTCTGGTCCGACTCATATCGGGGTAGAGCTGCATCCCACTCCAGGACTGTGCTTATAGTGTAGAGCTGCATCCCGCTCAAGGGCTGTGCTATATGTGTAGAGCTGCATCCCGCTCCAGGGCTGTGCTATATGTGTAGAGCTATTCTGGTCCAGCTCATATCGGGGTAGAGCTGCATCTCACTCTAGAGCTGTTCTTGTAGTGTAGAGCTGCATCCCACTCCAGGGCTGTGCTATATGTATAGAGCTATTCTGTTCCGGCTCATATCGGGGTAGAGCTGCATCCCGCTCCAGGGATGTGCCATATGTGTAGAGCTGCATCCCGCTCTAGGGCTGTGCTATATGTGTAGAGCTATTCTGGTCCGGCTCATATCAGGGTAGAGCTGCATCGTACTCCAGGGCTGTGCTTATAGTGTAGAGCTGCATCCCGCTCTAGGGCTGTGCCATATGTATAGAGCTATTCTGGTCCGGCTCATATCTAGGTAGAGCTGCATCCCGCTCCAGGGCTGTGCTATATGTGTAGAGCTGCATCCCGCTCTAGGGCTGTGCTATATGTATTGAGCTATTCTGGTCCGGCTCATATTGTGGTAGAGCTGCATCCCGCTCCAGGGCTGTGCTTATAGTGTAGAGCTGCATCCCGCTCCAGGGCTGTGCTATATGTCTGAAGACTAGCACTGGTTTGACCGCTGTTGTTGCCTTCAGAAACACGAACCATATTAACGCTAGATTTCCGTTGTCTCGGTTCGTAATGGTCCGCGGACCTAGCGCTGGAATTACCACGGTTAATGATTCTTTGAAAATTTAGGTCCGCTACATACTTGTAAATGAAAGAATACACAGATATGCAGATAAACAATTAGGGGATGTGAATATGCCCCGTGATGTGGGTGCTAGTGTATGGATAGGAAAATACTTGACCTATAAAGAGTGACCTTTAATACTCTAGACTTGAAGGTGCTCTCGTGTGTGCGTATGGGTGCGCGTACGTGTGTGTGTGTGTATGGGTGTGTGACTCCATAACTAATGCTAGTATCCTATGACTAAGGACGAAGGATGCATGCAATGCTTGACACAGTGTTTGGACGATGCTGATATGTAATGCACATGCAGAGATATGACACTAATGCAGAGATATGATGCTAATACAGATGATATGATATGATGTTAATGTAGCGATATGATGCTTTTATCGTTCTTTTAGAAGCTCATTTTTTCTTTCAGTAAATAGTTTTCGAAAGAGAAGAAATGGGAAGCCCCCAAGGATGATCCACGTTGTAGGCGTGATTTTTATTTCGCCTACGCGGTGTGTGCGCGTATTTGACTACCCCATTGTTAAGGTTTCATTAAAATACGTTTTCGAAGTCGCCAACAAGTCTTTAAAGGAAGACTCCTAAATCGTCTAATTGGATATTTGGGAAACTAAAGGGACAAATTAGGGACTTATCCAATGTAGATTTCCCCATCATGACTCCATAGATGGTCAATGAACCAAAAATTCATTTCGGGGGTGAAGGTACGAATATGGTCATAAAGAACGTTCAATTCGCCCATTGCTGGCCTCTACTAAATATCGATTCATATGCAAAAGAATAACCACATAGTGTTATAAGCACCCTAAAAGGATTAGTCTAGGTTGGTTCAAGAAACACATAAAAGCCTACTTTTTTAGCGACAAGTTATTAAGCAATCAATTTACAAGGTACCTAGCAGGTTGTCCATATTATCTGATTTAGTTAGAATAGTTCCTTAGGTCTCAATTAGCAATAATAACATGTGGGTGATAAAAATCATGCATAGAACAATCATAATAACATGAATATTATGTATACAAAATAAGAGAAAAAGTAGCTAGAATGTACAATAATAACATTTATTTATTAATATCTACATAATGACAAGAAATCGTTAGTAACTTCAAGGAAATATAAATAAAAAATTATTCAAGGGTCCTCAAGAGTATACCTATGCGGTTTAGGTCTGAGAGCGTAACGACCTTAAGGAGGAGCAATCTTGAAGCCAAAAAAATCGATATAAACAGGAACACAAGTGTGTTTGATTGTGTTTAGTGTGTTTGGAAGTATGTGGAAGTACGAAATTATAAGCACGAGTGTATGCGGAAAAATAAGTGTATGAGAAATTATATTGAAAACTGTCGTTTGATTCGGGAAATCAAGGAGTATTTATAGATAAAAGGAAATTGCGCGTCACGTGCCAGCTGCGCCAGGCGCAAGGGGATGTATGACGCACAATCACACGTGTCAGGCGCATATTGGTGCGCCTGGCGCGGCCTGACTAATCAACAACGTACACGTGGTATGTGTCTAAAAAAAAGAAATAAATCCTGTGTGTCACATAGAGTGGTGCGCTAGGCGCAAGACACTGTATGACACACAGATCCACGTATCAGGCGCACATTGGCGCGCCTGACACATCACGACCAATGCGCTGTGCACACGTGGTGCGCTAGGCGCACCGCTTGCGTCCAGCACATTTTGTCAGCCTTTTTATTAAACGCGTTTTTAAAGATTAATTTTATCTCTTGAAATCCGGAAATTTAATATTACGGATTAAAAATCTAATTTCAATTTATTCTATGAAAATATTTATTTAAAATAATAATTAAAACAATTGGGCTTTTGGGCTAATTTTTTTTTTAAATGTACTCAAAATATTTTTATGGATTCAAAATACAATTAATTATCATGAATAATTAATTGGGCTTTAAAATAAGACTTTGAAATACACTTTAAATTTATTTTGGGTTGGCTATTCGGACTGCTCTTCCGTCGGGTCGCACCAACTAAAACCGCGGTATGTTTCATCCTCGGACCCTTAAATGGGGAGACACAATTATGTGTCTACAAATGCCCCCACTTTGACTGAGGTTTGTAAAACCGAAAGTCAAAGTATACGTGTCGGGACGGAGAATGATTCTAGATGCTCTGCAATTCAAAATTACTCTTTTACGCCAATACATGCAAAACAAGCAAAAATTTCAGGAAGAGACATACGTGAAACAAATTTGCAAAATAATCTTAAATTTGCAAAAGTGAAATGATATATGTGAAAAGGGTATCATGAGCTATTCTGGTCCGGCTCATGTCGGGGTAGAGCTGCATCCCGTTCCAGGGCTCTATTTATCACGAGCTACTCTGGTTCACTCATGACGGGGTAGAGCTGCATCCCACTACAGGGCTATATTTATCACGAACTACTCTGGTTCACTCATCACGGTGTAGAGCTGCATCCCGCTCCAGGGCTATATTTATCACGAGCTACTCTGGTTCACTCATGACGGTGTAGAGCTGCATCCCGCGAAGGCTAGCGCTGGATTTGACCGCTGTTGTTGTCTTCAGAAGCACGAACCATATTAACGCTGGATTTCCCGTTGTCTCGGCTTGTAATGGTCATCAGACCTAGCGCTGGATTTGACCGCTGTTGTTATCTTAAAAAAAACGAACCATATTAACGTTGGATTTCCCGTTGTCTCGGCTCGTAATGGTCCGCAGACCTTGCGCTGGATTTCACCGCTGTTGTTATCTTCAAAAACACAAACCATATTAACGCTGGATTCCCCGTTGTTTCGGCTCGTAATGGTCTGCAAACCTAGCGTTGGATTTGACCGCTGTTGATACTCCTGAGTACTTGTTGCCTCTTGAGCAATTTATGTCCGCACACCTTGGCGGAATATAACTCGTATAGAGTTGTTCAATGTTGGATACCTGTAAATGCAAAGAATACACAGATATACAGACAAATAATTAGGGGACATGCATATGTCCCGTGATGTGGGTGCTAGTGTATGGGTAGGAAATGACTTGACTTATAAAGAGTGACCTCTAATACTCTAGACTTTAAGGTGCTAACGTGTGTGCATACGTGTGTGTGTGCGTGTGTGTGACTCGATGATTGATGTTAGGATCTTATGGCTAAGGACGAAGGATGCAATGCTATGCTTGATACAGTGCTTGGGTGATGCAGATATGTAATGCAAATGCAGAGATATGACACTAATGCAGAGATATGACGCTAATGCAGAGATATGATGCTAATGCAGATGATATGATGCTAATGTAGATGAAGTGATGCTAATGCAGAGATACGATGCTTTATGTTCTTTTAGAAGCTCAATTTAATTTTCAGTAAATAATTTTCGAAAGAGAAGAAATAGGAAGCCCCCAAGGATGATCCACGTAGGTTATGTTTGATTCAAAACCTGTTATGGAACGAATTTTCGATTTTAGTTTATTACGGGCCTAAGTGAGCCCATAAAGTAGTTAGGCTCTCATATGGGTCTGGAGCCCACAATCTTTGTATGGACTCGTAATGAAGTCCTTATCAAGGTACACATGGAGCCTATGAAAGAGGAGAAGTGGGAAGCCCCCAAGGATGATCCATTCAGTTGTTGGATTTGAAATACGTTGTAGAACGAGTCTTCGTAATGCTTAAGTTGTATATGCTTCAAGTTTTGTATGCCAAGGGCCTAAGTGAGCCCATAAAGTAGTTTGATCTTGTATCCATGCGGGTTTAAAACTCAAGATATTATGTATGGACTCGTAATGAAGTCCTTATCACAATAGGCCTGGCCTTAGAGCCTATGATTTTTTGTGTGGATAAGTGATGCAGCCCCCATCAAGATGGAGTTGATGAAGTATCTGACGTAAATGCTTGATTCCGAAGATATCTCATCACGCTTAGTGGAAGTTTCGACCAAAGATTCCACATAGGATTCCTAAGGTGAAAAAGACAAGAAAGGCCAAAGAAAAGAACACTCCAAAGATGAAGCGTGGTCATAGCGCTGAGTGTTGAAAGGTTATGCTAAGGTTGTCTTAGAAGTGATAATGTAGTTGAGAAAACGGAAGGGCATAAGAATAAGAAAAAGGCAGAGTTATAACGAATTGAGTCACACAATGAGGTAGGCTAATGATGCAGGTTCAAATCCCAGTCTAGTTCTAAGGGTAGGGATGAGCATTGAAAATTCATGATTTGGGAGATCACGCTTTTCTCATGGGCCTAGGCGAGCCTTAAAAAATATGTTTCTTTTGAATTCAAATGGCCGGACCTCAAAAGAGGTTGCCTACGTATCCATGATGGAATCAGGCCAGTTGTAGCTCTTAACAATTTTAATTGGTGGCCGAGCATTTTGTTTGGAGCCATTTGCAATGAATTTGGCATTGTTTTGGAAGAGGTCTTGGAAAAGGGTGGATAATGATGCTGGTTTGGTTTGGTTTAAAGTGGTCAGACCACAAGGTGAGGTTTCCTACGTATCTTTAGCAGAATCAGACCATTCGTTGTTCAGGCTGATGAATGAGAAGATGCCCTGACTTTTGCCTAAGTCGCCCTTTTGGGTTTCCGACCTAGCGGGGTTTGGTTTGTCTTTTTAGGGCTTATTGAGATGTAATATGGTTGTGGGTTGTTTTAGAAGGTTTATTGATAGTGGTATGATTTGGCTTGCAATGGTTTTGGGTTATGGAGGTCTAGGCCTTTTGGGTAAAGTTGGAGTTTTGGGTTGAAGGTTAAAGGTTTTGAAAGAAGTACATTCGACAAAGCTATTGATGGGCTTATTTGCAACACTTCTTTTTTTTTCGATATTTTACACTTTTTTTTTCGATATTTTTTGCTTTTGCTTTTTTTTTTGCTTTGATTTTTTGCTTTGATTTTTGTTTTTTTTGCTTGCCCTTTACATTGAATGGTTGTCAAATGTACTTCCCATGAGGTAGGTTAAAGGGAGAGGGGTGTTACGGAGAAATAAGTGTAGTGACACTAGGGGAAAAAAAAGGAAGGGCTGCGCTGGAAGGGCTGCGGTTAACAAGAAATCGCAGCCCTTCATACTGTATGAAGGGCTGCGGTTTTGAGGCTAACCGCAGCCCTATTAGTGAAGGAATGCGATTATCCCAAAAACCGCAGCCCTTCATAAACGAAGGGCTGCGGTTTTTTAAAAAACGCAGCCCTTCTCATCAATTTTTTTGTTTGATATTCATTTTGCGCGCATACACAGTGCCCCCATTTCAATTTCCCTCCCTTAGCCAAATTCACGAGCGAACTTCCCCTCTTTTATACATTTCTCACCACCAGCGCGAAACCCTATCTCCACCACCAGTGCGCCACCACCACTCATTTCACGCACCACCAGCACGCACCGCCACGACGACACACCAACTGCATTGACGCCACCACCAGTGCCCTGCCCTCCACTGCATTGACGCCACCACCACGCACAGCTGCACCACCTTGTGCACCACTTGACGCTCCTGCTTCTCTTCTCTCCTCCACTACTGCATTGTTTGTGGATCATCCCTTCTCTCACTCTCTTTCGGTAAATCCCCTCTCACTCTCTCTCCTCTTTTACATTTCTCTAATTTTTGTTTAATTTCATTGGATTTTGAAATCAACTTCTATTTTTTGTTGTAAAATGTGCTTGTATTAGCTGAATATGTGATTGTAGGGGGTGGGTAGGGGGGGGGTCTTGGGCAGGGTGGTGGGGGGAGGGCGGGGGGGGGTGGGGAGGGTCGTGGATGCCGGCCGGGGGGGGGGGGGGGCGACGGGGAGGTGGGGGAGGGTTGGGGAGGCTGGACAAGGGTTGGGGGAGGGGCGGGCAATGGGTGGAGGAGAGGCTGTCGGGGGTGGGGAGGGACCGGGGATCTTGGGCGGGGGTGGGGAGGGTCGTGGATGCTGGCCGGGGGGGTGGGGAGGGTTGGCAGGGGGGGGGGTGGGGAGGGTTGTGGGGAGGCTGGGACGGGGGGGTGGGGGGGGCGGGGGGGGGGGAGGGCTTATGTATAATGTAACTATTGTGTAGATTTTTAGGCTTCCATCTGTTGTTGGTTGAATTTCGGAAACGAAAATTAAAGGTCATTTTACGCCTACATGGCAATGAGGGAGTGCAGTGGGGGGCAGTAGTGGCGGTTGTGGTGAGACTGTTGTAAATGTGGAGAGTCAGGTGACATGGCAATCGAAAGCCCATCTGGTGCTCTCCACATTTATAACAGTTTCAACTCCGCCGCTACCAGCTGATGGGCATTCCATTGCCATGTGACCTGATTCTCGGGTCATTTTAGGCCTATTTTCGCCTTTCGTGTCCAATTCGTACCAGCTGATGGGAATTTCGGAGGGTTTGTGTAGTGTATGTATATTTCTTGATATGAGATTGTATGAAAACGCAATGTAATTTAGCTATGAAATCTATAAGTTGTTTGAATCGTCATCATATGCCTAGATACCCGTTCAAGACTTACTCATTAGGAGTAAGTCTTGAATAGTCCCCGGTTTGGGACTGTTCTTGGACGTTTGATCTCACTTAGGTGGTGAATGTGTGTCTTCTTTTCACCCCGAGGAAATTCTTGGCTTATCGTTTCTCTACATTGTTCTCTGGGTACATATGTAGATAAGCAATTATTTATATTGTGTACTTGGAGAACTGTAGGGAAATGCTGCCGGATTTTCCTTAGAATTGAAAAGTTGGCATATATTCACTAGTGAGATTAGACGTCCAAGGATGGGTTAGGTTGGAGTGATAAGGACCTTTGGCTGCATGCATACAATTGAACATGTCACTATCTTAGATTGCTCTATACGTGTGTGATTTGAATATGTGAGTGTATGTACTTAAATAATGATTGATGCATTATAATGAATGGTTGTGTTTAATTATTAGAGGTCTTCTTGAATGAGATGGATCGTACTTGGATGTATGGTAGTCGTGAATCGATTGAGTTTGTGAAAGGGGTCTCGGAATTATGTACAACTGCATTACAATATCAAACATCCTCTGGAGCAGTCGACTTTTATTGTCCTTGTTTCGATTGTAGAAATGTGAGCAAGGTTAGTAGTATACATGTGGTTAGGGAGCATGTCTTTCGCCGTGGGTTTAGGCATGGTGAGCAGGGGAAGTATATAGGAAGCTCTAGAGTAATGAACGATGTATGTGAAGAAAAGAAGGATTTAGAGAATTGGGATGATGAGTTCGGGGATGAGAATTGGGATGATGAGTTTGCAGATGATGATAGGGATCGGGTAGACGAGATGATACACGAGGTTGAAGATCAGTCGTGTAAACGACCTCATATTTTTGAGTCTATATCTGAGGCTGCTGAAAAGCCGTTGTATCCAGGTTGTACAAAGTACACCAAACTTTCCGCGGTGATAACACTGTTCAACATTAAGTCGAAAGCTGGTTGGACGGACTCTAGTTTCACATCGTTGTTGGAAGTTTTAGCTGATATGCTCCCTGATGGAAATGAACTGCCAAAGTCGTACTATTATGCGAAGAAACTGATGTGTCCTTTCGGTTTAGAGTACGAGCGGATACATGCTTGTCCTAACGATTGTGTGCTTTATCGTAATGAGTATGAGCATTTACATGAGTGTCCACGTTGTGGATTGTCGAGGTACAAGCGTGAAGGAGCTGGAGGTAGTGAAGGACCACCAGCTAAGGTGTTGTGGTATCTACCCATAATACCTAGATTTAAGCGCATGTTCTCAATTAAAGGAGATGCGAAGAATTTGAGGTGGCATGCAGATCGTAGGAAGAAAGACGGTCTGCTCAAGCATCCGGTTGATTCGCCTGAGTGGAAAAGTATCAACAGGGTGCATAAGGCATTTGGTAATGAGGATAAGAATATGAGGCTTGGATTATGTACGGATGGCATGAACCCTTTTGGCAATCTCAGTTCGCAGCATAGTACATGGCCAGTAGTTTTAGTGGTTTATAACTTGCCTCCTTGGTTGTGCATGAAACGCAAGTACATGATGCTGTCGCTTCTTATATCGGGGCCCAAACAACCTGGAAATGACATTGATGTATACCTCCAGCCGCTTGTTGAAGATTTACAGAAGATGTGGAACGAAGGAGTGTTAGTATTTGATGCGTATGCTAATGAGATGTTCACTCTGCGTGCCATGCTTTTTTGTACTATGAACGATTATCCAGCTTATGGGAACTTATCTGGGTATAAGACGAGAGGAAAACAACCCTGCCCGATTTGTGTAGATGACATGAAATCTACACACCTTAAGGGATGCAAACATGTGTATATGCGCACACGAAGGCTCCTCAGACGCGACCATCCGTATCGGTTTAAGAAGAAGGCATTCGATGGGACGGTTGAAGAAGAAGTTGCTCATAGACCATAAACTGGTACTGAAGTTTATAATCAGGTGAAGGGCATTGAAACAATCTTTGGTAAACCTGCTAGTGAGGTTGATCGACCTACAGGATTATGGAAAAAGGAGTCCATTTTTTGGAAACTCCCATATTAGAAAGATCTAAAGGTCAGACATTGTTTGGATGTCATGCACATAGAGAAGAATGTTTGTGAAGCTATTCTTGCGACACTTATGAATATTCCGGGCAAGACAAAAGATGTTAAGGCGTCACAACTTTACTTGGAAAAACAGGGGCTTCGACTAGAGTTGTGGTGTCAGAAAAGGGACGGAAGGAAGAAGAAAGTAGTGGAGGAAAGGGTTGATGATGAAATCAGAAAAGTAAAAAGAAGGTGGAGGATTCGGAGAAGAATTATTTGCCACCAGCTTGCTACACGATGTCGCGTGCAGAGAAACGGATTTTTTGCGAGTCATTGTATGGCATTAAGGTCCCAACTGGCTACTCATCGAATATGAAGCGATTTGTTACCTTAAATGATGAGTTGAAGTTATCGAGTATGAAATCTCACGATTGTCATGTCATGATGCAAGTATTCTTACCGATTGCAATTCGTGGGATACTTCCAAAGCATGTGAGGCACACCATTACGTAACTTTGTTCATTTTTCCATACAATATGCAAAGAAAGTCCTAGAACCGTCGACCCTCGATTCCTTGCGAGCCGAGTAGTTGAAACTCTATGCAAATTTGAGATGTTTTTTCCCCCCGCATTCTTTGACATTATGGTCCATCTCATTGTCCATCTAGTTCGAGAAATTAAGTCGTGTGGTCCAAGTGTTTTTGAGGTGGTGCTATCCTTTTGAGAGATATATGGGCACTTTGAAGGATAAAGTTCGGAATCCCGCACAAACCGTAAGGTAGTATAATTCAAGGGGTTGTGGGTGAAGAGATCGGTAATTTTGTGGCCGAGTATTTTGCTAGTGTTGATCCCTGTTGGACTTCCGACATCCCGACACGAGGGCGGACTTGAGGGCAAGGGTACAATTGGTTCAAAATTGATCACACCTTCCGTAGAAAAGCGTAAACAAGCTCACTTATTTGTATTGCATCACGTAGCGTACTGTCCATCCTTATTTAAATGAACATATGGAGGAATTACGTGTTAGCAATCCCGGAAAAGGAGTTAGGGCATTGACGCAAATGCATAACAAGACTTTCATTGATTGGTTTCATAAACGAGTAGTGAATGATTTGGATGAAAGTGTTCCTGAAAAACGATCAAGTGGTTAGCATTTGGTCCTCGTGAAGCCGTACGCTCTTATGAGGGTTATGATATTAATGGGTATACGTTTTGGACCGAACGTCAAGATCTCGAAGTCAACATCGCAACAAAATAGTGGTGTTTCACTTGTGGCGTCATCTACACAATACGCAAGCTCGAAGGATAAGTCGCCCGTACATGCCGAAAGCAATTATTATGGGCGAATACAAGAAATATGGGAGCTGGACTACTGTACTTTTAATATTTGCCTCTTGTGTTGCAAGTGGGTTGACGATAATCGACGTTGCGTAAGAAAAGATGATCCTTGCGGATTCACTCTTGTTGACCTTAGTCGTCTACGTGAAACTGAGGAGCCATTTGTAATTGCATCACAAGTTAAGCAAGTATTTTTTGTAATTGATCCTGCTGATAATAAGTGGTCAATTGTTGTACCTGGTAAAAGGAGTATCCTCGGTATTGGTGATGTTGATAATGAGGAAGAATATGATGCATTTGAGGACCTCCCCCCTTTTACCTATCCTGAAAATAGTGTGGAAGATGATGTGAATATGTCGGAGAACTATATGCGTGTAGATCACACGGAAGGGATACATGTACTTGAGGATCCTAAGAAACGGCGGAAGGTCAATAAATCATGAGACATAAACTCAGGTCTGTGTAATTTCTCCAATTTGTAACTATTGTGTAGATTTTTAGGCTTATTTTTTGTTGTAGGTTGAATTTGGGGAACGAAAAGGTCATTTTAGGGCTACATGGCAATGATGGAGTGCAATGGGGGGCAGTAGTGGTGGTGGTGGTGGGACTGTGTTACAAATGTGGAGAGTGAGGTCACATGGCAATGGAATGCTCTCCACATTTGTAACATTTCCCACTATCTCCGCCGCTACCAGCTGATGGGCATTCCATTGCCATGTGACCTGATTCTCGGGTCATTTTAGGCCTATTTTGGTCGATTCACATCCGATTCGTACTAATCGAATTATTTAAACCCAAATTCTTGTTGAACATGATTATATGAGGTATAATGTAACTATTGTGTAGAGTTTTAGGCTTGCATTTGTTGTTGGATGCATGTTGGGAACGAAAAGGTCATTTTAGGCCTAGTTTTGCCTTTTCGCGTCCAATTCGTACTTATCGCGTCATTTAACCCCAAATTCATATTGAACATGATTATATGAGGTATAATGTAACTATTGTGTACAGTTTTAGACTTGCATTTGTTGTTGGTTGCATTTCGGGAACGAAAAGGTCATTTTAGGCTAAATTTTGCCTTTTCGCTTCCAAATCGTACTTATCGCGTCATTTAACCCCAAATTCTTGTTGAACATGATTATATGAGGTATAATGTAACTATTGTGTACAGTTTTAGGCTTGCATTTGTTGTTGGTTGCATTTCGGGAACGAAAAGGTCATTTTAGGCCTAGTTTTGCCTTTTCGCTTCCAAATCGTACTTATCGAGTCATTTAACCCCAAATTCTTTTTGAACATGATTATATGAGGTATAATGTCACTATTGTGTAGAGTTTTAGGCTTGCATTTGTTGTTGGTTGCATTTCGGGAACGAAAAGGTCATTTTAGGCCTAGTTTTGCCTTTTCGCGTCCAATTCGTACTTATCGAGTCATTTTATTTTATTTTTGTTGATCTAACTCCTAACTTATTAGTATGTAACTGTGTCCAAGGGGAGGGGTGTGCAAGGGGGAGGGTGGCGGCAGGTGGGGGGGGGAGGGGTGTGCAGGGGAGGGGAGGGCGGCAGGTGGGGGAGGGTCACGTGTGCGGGGGGGAGGGCGCAGCGGTGGGGGGGAGGGGAGGGGTGTGCGGGGAGGGGGAGGGAGGGGCAGCGGTGGGGTGGAGGGGAGGGGGCTTTGTAGTGGGGGGGGCATGTGCGGGGGCTTGGGAGGGCTCTAGCAGTCTTGCCCGACCCTCCCAAGCCCCCGCACATACCCCCTCCCCCGCACGCCCCTCCCCTCCCCCCACCGCCGCCCCTCCACACCCCTCCCCCCCCCCCACCGCCGCGACCCTCCCCCGCACACACGAGACCCTCCCCCCACCGCCGCCCCTCCCCTCCCCTCCCCTCTCGCACCCCCCCCTCCCCCCCACTGCCCGCCCTCCCCCGCACACCCCTCCCCTCCCCCCACCTGCCGCGGTGCTCCCCGCACACCCCTCCCCTCCCCTCCCCGCACCGCCGCCCCTCGCACACGGAACCCCCCTCCCATGCCGCCCTCCCCCCACCGCTGCCCCTCCCTTCCCCTCCCCGCACTCCCCTCCCCGCACTCCCCTCCCCCCGCCCCTCCCTCCCCTCCCCCCGCACACCCCTCCCCGCCGCCCCCTCCCCCCCCACCGCTGCCCCTCGCACACGAAACCCTCCCCCCCCGCCGCCCCCTCCTCCCCTCCCCGCCGCCCCCCACCCTCCCCTCCCTTGCCGCCCCCCACCTCCCCTGCCCCCCCTCCCCCACCGCCCCTTGCACACACGAACCCCTCCCCCCACCGCTGCCCCTCCCCTCCCCGCACTCCCCCCCCCGCCGCCCCCCACCCCTCCCCCGCCGCCTCCCCTCCCCCACCGCTGCCCCTTGCACACGTAACCCCTCCCCCCACCGCCGCCCCTCCCATCCCCTCCCCTGCACTCCCCTCCCCTGCCCCCCCCACTCTTGCCCCCCGCACACGTAACCCCCCTCCCTCGCTGCCCCTCCCCTCCCCCACCGCCGCCCTTGCACACGTAACCCTCCTCCCCACACCCCACCCCCTTAGTGGCAATGTTAATTTTAATTTTTTGTTATATTGATGCATATATTTGTACAATTTCAGGGAGATGGCGGAGGTGCATACGGATAACAGCACGAGTGCTGCTGAACACACTACCGAGGATGAGTCTTTCGATGCGAGAAAGGAACGGGGTAAATTGGCTCGATCTCGCCGTGAAGAAATAAATGCACAAATGCCTAGGAAGTCATTGGCGACGAAAAAGAGAAAAGGAAGGGGACCTACAAAGTCACTAGGGAAACACACAAATATGACTTTGGAGTACGATAATATGGGTCAACCTTGTGGAATGTGGCGTCAAAAGTATGGCATGCAAGTTGGCATTTGCATGCATAAACTCTCCATTCTGCACTCATGGAAAGAGGTGCCCGAGGGATTGAAGCGGTGTCTATGGGAAGATACTATGGTAAGCTTCACGTACAATAACGTTTAGTTTCTTAATTATTTAGTTAAATATATGTGTAATATTACTTATAGCATATAAATTACAACATTTGCGAAAACTAATTTGTGAACTGCGTTTTTTGTAGAATCAATTCAATATCGAAGATGATGAAGCCAAGAAGAATGTATTTCTATCCGCGGTTGCCCAGAGATTCAGAGATTTTAAGGCTAAGTTAGTGTCTGGGTGGATCACTAAGCGGAGGAAAGTAGTAGGTACAAAGAAGAAGAACATCTACGGCGGAGAAACACAAGCCGGTCCTGAGGCTTCACCGAAAACATCATCTGGACCATCCAAATTACCATTTCAAATATGGAAAACTATCAAACCTGAAGAGTGGGAATCATTTGTTGCCAAAAAAAACAACCCCAAAAGCTATTGTAAGAATATTTAATTAAGATTTAATACACTTAGATCCAGTATTATTGTATAACACCATACCTAACCTTTGTTTATAATTGTGTGTTTTAGGCAAGTCGTGAGAAAAGTAGCGCGAGTGCAAAAGCTAGGAAGTATTATCATCATTTGGGTGCTCATTCGTACAATGAGGCGAGAGAGAAGTGGATGTTCAGCCATTACCCCCACAATAGGGTCGACAACGACAACGGGGACTAGCTCAACGACGACAGTTGCACAGCCTCGGCAACCAGATAGAGTCCTCGATTGGTGGTGTTCGATGCATGGGGTTGATGCAAAGGGAAAAAGAGTCTTGCCTGATCCCGGAACACAACAGATAGCCAACGCCATTGTAAGTACAGATTATATGGTTATATAAGGTATATATAATATAACTTTTGCGCTCACGAGCATTTCTCTCTTATACTTATGTAGATTGGCTTGAAGGAAAAAGAGGCAACTGGTGAGTTCACTCCTAAAGGACACATTGATGCATTGCACGAAACTTTAGGAAAGGACCACAGTGGACGCGTGAGGGGCGTAGGAGGTGTCCGCCTCGGTTTGAAAAAGGTATATGGTGATCAATACACTACAGCGACAAAATCAAGTGTAAGTAGTGTGAATTCGGCAGCATCAGTAGATGTGGAGGCTATGAAAGCTGCAATTCGGGAGGAGCTAAGGGAGGAGATGACACATAACTTCAACGCCATTTTGGAGCAAATGGGTTTACCGACTTTTGCTGCAGCCAGCCGATCAGTGATCCACGAACATCTATTGATCAGATGATACCTTTACCTGATCCACCTGTAGTACCCGAGTTGAAGGTAATCACTTAATCCCTTTGCTTTGTTAAACAACTACTGTTCTTAAATGCATGAAATTCTTACTATATGTTGTTTCATAGACTAACTATAAATGGAGTTTTTTTTTAAAGGAAGAGACACCATGTGAACTATTAGCTGGAGGAGATGGTTATGATAGTTTCATTCTCGTAGCTTATGGCCATGCACAACCCCCTAGTGACCGAGTACGATTGCATAACCAGTTAGTAAAAGATAATCACTATGTGGTCACCCTTAATGAAATTTTGTCTGGTTTCGAAGAATTACCTCTTCCGCTGCCGAAGCCAGAAGTTGGTCTACAGTTACTGAATGATGCCCTTGGCAGTTATGTTCTATGGCCGCGTGCATTGGTGCGGTTTTCAGATGAGGTACAATGATTAACATACATATATATATGCGTGTTTTCTTTTATAGTTCCTATGATAGTCAGTAATATCTTTACTTTTAACTAATTACTAGGTTTGGGGGAAGGGAGACTCACATGACAGGAAGGGAAAGAAGGCATGTTCACCTGATAAGAAAGCAAGTTTACGTGATGAAGGTGAACGAAATGTGGTGAAGGGAAATGTTTCTAGGACAAAGAATCCATTTATTATCGAGCCAGAGGTGGTGCGAGGCCTTAGTATTTCATGCTTTTGGTTACATGAGTGCGCTAGCGATTTACCCGATCATAGTACAATTGAGGTTCCTTTGGGGGAGCAACAATTCCACTACTTTGAGGAGTCATCGACATTCATTTCTAAGGTCGATATTAAAGAATTCTTATGTGGGGTAGAGTTGAATGTTTCCATGATACAAACATTCATGAGGTAATACATAAGTATATAAATTAAATATACATATACATATGCCTTAAGTAGTTTTCAATTCAACTTCCATAATAAGTAAGTTTACTTTTAATCAATATGTGATTTCTCAGGTTATTATACAATGAATTGATTGCAACATCTAGTCATGAGTCAATGTTTGGTTGGTTATGTCCAAACATAATACGAGATGACAATTGCTTACAAAACAAAGCCGAAGTGAAAGAGTATCTCGAAATGAGTTTCAAAGCATCATCTCGTTTTGGATATCATCATATCATTCTTGTTCCTTATATTGAAAAGTATGCTTGTTAAACTCGCTTTACTTTTATTATTCGATAATTAAATTGACCTATTAATTGTTCTACGATTAATAATAACTATATTTTCTTGTTGTAGGGCTCATTGGACACTGCTTGCGATATGTTTGTCACGTAACGAAGTCTACCACTTTGATTCTTTGCGTCGACAACCACCACGGTCCTTACTAATCAAATCATTGTTAAATAGGTAGCCTAATCGAAACTCAATATATGCGCACTCATTAATATTACACATTATTCATCATCTTTATATATATATATAAACAGTTAGTACATCTAATCTTATAATAATGTATTGATGTAGTGTGATGAAGCATATTAATGCAACAGGACTTCGAGCACCAAAAGCTCATGTTTGGATATCAGTCGAGGTAACATGACTAATTTATTTGTCCTTATATAGAAACACTTTTAGCCACATACTACACATCTAACATTGGATGCATCCTTTGGTGAACATTTAGTGTCCGCAACAAGATGATGGACTTGCATGTGGCTATTACGTGCTGAGGTACATGTTCGATATCGTCAACCATTGCACTAACGTCGATGATCTTCAAAAGGTATGTAACTTATTAGTATATGTTAGTTTAGATTAGATCGATTGGTAATAGGTATTAATTGGTTTAGAAACCAAAGTAGCACATGCATATATTTGGGAACGAAAATGTCATTTTTAGGCCTATTTTTGCCTTTTACGCTTCCAAATCGTATTTATCGAGTCATTTAACCCCAAATTCATTTTGAACATGATAATATGAGGCATAATGTAACTATTGTGTAGATTTTTAGGTTTGCAATTGTTGTAGGTTGAATTTTGGGAACGAAAAGGGCATTTTAGGCCTATTTTTGCCTTTTCGCGTCCAATTTGTACTTATCGCGTCATTTAACCCCAATTTCATTTTGAACATGATAATATGAGGTATAATGTAACTATTATGTAGATTCTTAGGCTTGCATTTGTTGTAGGTTGTATATCGGGAACATAAATGTGATTTTAGGCCGATTTTTGCCTTTTCACGTCCAATTCTTGTTTCTCGAGTCATTTAACTCCATTTTCTTTTTCAATATGATAATATAAGGTATAATATAATTAGTGTGTAGAGTTTTAGGCATGCATTTGTTTTTGATTGAATTTCGGGAAGGTATATGTCATTTTTAGAACTACTAACTACGGTAAATGATTGAATTCTTATATTTTGTGTTTATTCCTTGGTTGTTTTGCAAGGTTTATATGAATAACACACCACGTTTGAGGGCCTTCACCACAGACGAATTACATGAAGTTCGGGATAAGTTGGCGTCCCACATTTGTGATGATTGCTTATGATACATTTTGGTGGAATTCGTGATATAATTAGCTACATCTACTAGTTTGTATCAATTCTATATGTACACTTTTTACATTATTAAATATACATATTTAAAGTTAATTATTACGTTCAAAAACTTGTCATATATTATTGCAATTTGATTGCTTTTTTTTTGTGTCGAAGGGAGGTTTTGGGTGGGGGGGTGGGGGTGTCTTGCCATGGTGGGGCCTGGGCCGGGCTATGGGGTTTGGTTGGGTCGTTGGGGTGGCTGGCAAAGCAATGGGTGGAGGGGCCGGCGAGAGGGTGGGTGGGGTGGGGGGTGCGGGGAGAGTGAAGGGGGTGGGCCGAGGTGGGGGGGCAGGGCGGGGGGAGTGCGGGGGGTGGATTGGGGTGGGCGGGACTTGGGGGGGAGTGCGGGGTGGGGTGGGGTTGGCGGGGCTTGGGGGGGGAGTCTTTGGGGGTGGGGGGTGGGCAAGGGGGTGGGGCTGGGGTGGGGGGGGTGTGTAGGTCGGGGTGGGGGGTGGGGGCGGGTGGGAGTGCGGGCGGGGGGGGGCGGGGCGGTGGCGGGTGGGAGTGCGGGTGTGGCAGGTGTGGGGGGCGGGGCGGGGGGTGGGGGTGCGAAGGGGGCGGGGGGGTGGGGGTCTTGGGGCGGGGGGGGGGGTGGGGTGCGGGGGGTGGGGTGGGGGTCTTGGGGTGGGCGGGCGCGATTTAATTTATTTTTTTTAAAAAAAAATATGAATTTGAAGGGCTGCGGTTTTAAGGCTAAACCGCAGCCCTTCACTTAAAAAGGGCTGCGGTTTAGGCTTAAAACCGCGGCCCTTCATTTAAAGAAGGACTGCGGTATAAGCCGAAAACGCAGCCCTTCAAGCTTAGAAGGGCTGCGTTTTTGGCCTGAACTGTAGCCCTTCGTTGTGAAGGGCTGCGGTTAAAAACCGCAGCCCTTCTTTTCTAATGAAGGGCTGCTATGGAAAGGGCTGCTGGCCAAAAACACAGCCCTTAGGGTTGTTTTGACCGCAGCCCTTTCTTATTTTTCCACTAGTGTGAAAGGAGGAATGCCTCCTTTATGCCAATTTGTTCATTGCCTTCATTAGAATAGTCATGAGAATTATGAATTCATTTTCTTTTAAGGCGACAATCGTGATTTCCATTGATGCTCATTAATACAAGGTTAGAGAAAAAATAAATAAATACTCATTTATTAATTGAAAATCATGAGTACATGCAATAAAAAGGGAAATCCTATATTAGACTGGGCAAAATAAGAGAAATGAAACAGAAAACGAAATCCTAAGTCTAGACTCCTACGTCACGTGACGAGACAGCTTCGTTGCTTCGGTCTTCATGAGATATCTTTCTAAATGAAAAGAGAGGAGGTGTATATTTTTTTATGCTGATTGGACCTAAGTGAGTCCAAATATATTAGTGAATATATGCTATTGGGACCGGGGCTGTGTCTACGTAGTCTGGATCTGATAGCAATTGAAGTCTTTTATCATCGAGTATATCTTGGATAATCGCCTGAAGGCCCATACACCTTTCAGTATGGTGACCTCTCCCCTGTGGTATTCGCAATAGGAGTCTTTATCCCATATCAGATTTCTTTCCTCTTTAGGTGGGTCTTCTAAGGGTCCAATTGGGGAAATCGCTCCTTTAGCCCAGATTTGGTGAAAAATTTGAGTATAGGTCATTTTTAGTGGGGTGAAGGTCCTTTTTTCCCGTCGGGGTTTTAAATAATCCTTTGTACCCATGTCAACATCTTTCCCTACTAGAGCGACATCTGTCTTATTTAGGGTCTTGTTCGAGAGAACTGGAAGTCTTCCATCTTCTATTATGTATTGGATAAGGTGCTTTAACTTATAACAATCGTTAGTTTTATGTCTATTTCCTCCATGGTACTTGCAATAGGCATATTTGTCCCATTTTAGCCCTTTTCGGTCTTCCTCAGGATCTGGAGTGGGTCCTATAGGGTAGAGCAAATTTCTAAAATGAAGATACTCAAATGCGACATCATAGGTCATGTGTAAGGATATGAACTCTCTCTTAGGTTTTCTTTTAGGCATGGTAAGAGTCAGTGTAGGTGTGGAAGGTATCTCACAGGTTTTCTTTGTTTTCGTAGATGCTTGGGTGTTAGGTGAATTATCCATAATTCTTTTGCCTCCTCTGGAAAGAGGCGAGCTTTCAGAGACTAATTTGATGGAAGGATTTATTAGTAGACTGTGTTGTGTGATGTCATGCAGCTCATTGATCCTTTGTTGTTTAGTCGCTATTGCACCAAAACTATCTAGTGTCTTGTAATCTGCACTGCGATTCTCTTGAAGGTCAGTGTGGTTTGCCTCTAGTCTGACGACACGTGCTACAAGATCTACTATTATACTATTTAACTCGTCAATCTGTTCTTGAAGCATTCTTGACATGTTGCGTATTTCCTACAATAGATCGTCCAACAAGAGATTAGAATGGAGTGATGGTGGAGAGAAAGGAATAGAATGAAATAATGTATATTTCAAAAGTTGAGCTTCTAGGAACGAGTCTGAGTATCCTAAATGAGTGATTTTTTTTGTTTTTGGATGCACCTAAATCTATATGTATGCATGAATCCTTGGATGCACCTAGACCTAATGCATGTATGCTACTCAATATATGCGTTCGAACCTGTAAAGGCTGCCTACATATCCCAAAAGAGGGAATCAGATCACCTGTAGTTCAGGACTACTAAATGCGGAATGCATGAAATGAAATGGAGAGCTTGTATGCAATGAGACTTCTGTGGACTCTAATGCAGAAATGATGGACTATGCAGTGCAAATGAATTCTAGTATGAATGCAGTCCTAATGGATATGAAATCCTACTGACGTTAGAATCCTAAACTTGATAGACTTCTAATGACCTTAGAATTCTAAACTTGGTGAACTGTTAAGGATGCTAGACTCCTAATATGCATGAGACTCTAGTGGACCCAGACTCCTAAAATGGACAAAATTCTAATGGATTTAGACTCCTATTACACGCGGTATTCTAATGGATTTAGACTCCTATTACGCGCGGACTTCTAATGGAGTTAGAATTCCTAATAAGATGCGATTTTTACAACAAGATGAACACTAAGAAGAATCGTAAATGATGTGCACATGAAAAGATGAGATGTAATATAAATGGAAATGATGAATTTTTGAAAAAAGATGAGGAATTTTTTGTGAAAAAAGTGAGAAAAAGTTTTTATAAAAAAAAAATAGGATTTTTTGATTTTTACCACCTTTTAAAATCACAATTTTCAAGATAACCACCTTATAAGTTCATTTTTTTTTAAATAACCACCTTATATGACCTAAATCTCTTTAAATACATACCAATTGACAGATTTCGTCCAAGAAATCGGTCTTAAAGAAGGGTCAAAATCTTATATACATTTTAATGAATAAAGGTGGAGGTGATGGAATCATTCTTAATCCCTTTTTGAGGATGATTTCCTTGACGGAATCTGTCAATTGGTAGGTATTTAGAAGGATTTAGGTTATAAAAGGTGGTTATTTAAAAAAATGAACATATAAGGTGGTTATTTTGAATAATTTATTTTATAAGGTGGTTAAAGTCAAAAAATCCAAAAAAATATGGGAGAAGTTTGGGAGGATAGGAATATCCAACTTTCTCCAAAAGGAAAAGAAAATAAAAAAGGAAAATCCTAAGCATGACCGTTCACCTAAATGAGACTTAATAGTAGTGAGACTCAAAAAAAGGAAAAAAGGACTGATTTTTATTTTATTTTCTAGAATTAGGTGAAATTAATTTTATATCAAAAGACGTACTAAATGGCTAATAACTCTACATGCATACAGACGGAAAAAATGCGGAATCGACCACCACATCGACAAAATTGGTAAAAAAACATGAGACACACAGGAAGCGTGCCACGCAGCAATAGTGCGCGCGACGCTGTACAATGCGTCTGGCACGGGTACAGTGTGTCAAGCGCAACCTCATGCGTCTAGCACACTGCTCGCAAACATTTTTTTTTTTTTGGTAATTTAGGCGATGTGTTTGCTAATTCTACACAATTTTGGGACGCAATGACTGACATTATATGATGACAACAACTTTCACAGACCAAGACAAATTGGCGAATTGGCAGATTTTTTTTAGACTTGAAACAATAGCCAAAATGGCAATAAACATTAGACGAATAGAGTGCGCGCCACGCAACCGATTGCGCGCGGCGCGCCTGCTATGCGTCCGGCGCAAGAGCGGTGCACCAGGCGCAAATAAATGCGTTTGGCGCACCGCTCCCCGGTATGCATATTGGTAATTTGGCGGAAGTTCAGACTATAGTTACGATCGATTTAGACGCGAGTTTAGGTGTAAGGCGTATCAATATGTTGATAGATTAGCAATAGGCAAAAATTGCAATCACAGGCAAATGTCAAGTAACATGGATGCAAGAGTTCTCAACCTAAAGTCCAGTTCTACATTTAACTATGGTCAGGTTTAGGTTAAGGCTGAAAATGGTCCATGACTAAGAGATTGATCCCACACTTCGTACCTTTGCTTCAAAAGGTGGCCACGTGTAAGGCGCATTCCATTTCTCAAGTCAGGAACAAGAGAACAATGCCATGGTTGGGTAGGTTTGCTTATGACTGAGATCCAACATTATCGCTCAGGAAGCTTTTTGGAAGGACAAAGCGCAAACCCCCCGGGGGTGACCTCACGCATAGAACATGCGCTAATGAGGCAAGGTAGATTGTCCTTATGGTGGCTGAAACAATAGCCATGCATATGCAAAACGGTATTTTATTCTAAGGCATAAAAAGAGAATGAATCGTATTTTTCAAGTTTCATCCAATTATTTAAAAAATCAATTTTTTGAAATCCTCCCTAGTGAGGTCGCCAAAATTGTAGGCGTGATTTTTATTTCACCAACGTGGTGTGAGCGTGTATCTGACTACCCCATTGTTAAGGTTTTATTAAAATACGTTTTCAAAGTCGCCAACAAGTCTTTAAAGGAAGACTCATAAACCTAATTGGATATTTGGGAAACTAAAGGGACAAATTAAGGACTTATCCAATGTAGATTTCCCCATCATGACTCCATATATGGTCAATGAACCAAAAATTGAGTTCGGGGGTGAGAGTACGAATATGGTCATAATGAACGTTCTCCCATTGCTGACCTCTACTAAATATCGATTCATAGCAAGTTTTATGCAAAAGAATAACCACATAATGTTTTAAGCACCCTAAAAAGATTAGTCTAGGTTGGTTCAAGAAACACATAAAAAACTACTTTTTTGGCGACAAGTTATTAAGCAATCAATTTACAAGGTAATTATCAGGTTGTCCATATTATCTGATTTAGTTAGAACAGTTCCTTAGGTCTTAATTAGCAATAATAACATGTGGGTGATAAAAATCATGCATAGAACAATCATAATAACATGAATATTATGTATACAAAATAAGAGAAAAAGGAGCTAGAATGTACAATAATAACGTTTATTTATTAATATCAACATCAGGACAAGAAATCGTTAGTAACTTTAAGGAAATATAAATAAAAGAATTATTCAAGGGTCCTTAGGAGTATACCAATGCGGTTTAGGTCTGAGAGCGTAAACGACCTTCAAGAGGAGCAATCTTAAAGCCAAAAGATCGATGTAAATAGGAATGTAAGTGTGTTTCATTGTGTTTAGTGTGTTTGGAAGTATGTGGAAGTACGAAATTATAAGCATGAGTGTATGCGGAAAAATAGGTGTATGAGAAATTATATTGAAAACCGTCGTTTGATTTGGGAAATCAAGGAGTATTTATAGGGAAAAGGAAATTGCGCGTCACGCGCCAGCTGTGCTAGGCGTAAGGGGCTGTATGACGCAAAATCACACGTGTCAGGCGCACATTGGTGCGCCTGACGCGGCTTGACTAATCAACAGCGTACGCATGGTACGCGTCTAAAAAAACTAAGAAATAAATCCTTTGTGTCGCACAGAGTGGTGCGCTAGGCCCAGGACTCTGTGTGACACACAGATTCACGTGTCAGGCGCACATTGGCGTGCCTGACACAACGCGACCAATGCGATGGGCGCACGTCCAAATGTTGACTGAGCAACCAAGAAATCCGAGCAAAGGAACGAACTAGAACAAGTTGTTAAGTCCGAAAAACTGATCAAAATACCCGGATATGATAATTAAAATAAACACTCCTGAATATTTTAATTAACTCTTAATCTCACTCAAACCACTCCTGGAATTAAGTAGATTAAACACTAAGTAAATTATCACTCCTGAAAATTACTCAATGGCCGAAAATAATTGAAAGCACAATTAATTTCAATAACAAGGTTTTTGTGTAAATCACTCATGCACTTGTAAGGTAGCATGACATGACTATTTATATTATTCATGACAAGAATAAACTTGCCCTCCAAGGACTACAATAGCCGAAAATCAGCAGCCAAGTAGTTTAGGAAACACCCTAACACCTTGCATACTAATCCCTTGATTCTAGGAGAGAATAAAGGAGAACTTAAGGAAACAACCAAATTTGCCCCTAAATCCCTTTACACGCCCAACCATTTAAGGAAACAAGGAGATAGGAAACTAAGGGAGTACAACTCCATGACAACTAACAACTTGGAACACAAGGACTTTCCTATAATACTCCAATATGGCCGAATCATCATAAGAGATTTTCGGACCTTTATTTGCTGAAATTAAAAGACTTAATTAAAATAACTAAGACTCTAGAAATGGTGTCACCTCATGCTTCATTAATCGAATCATCATCCCACTTAAGCATTGACACAAATGAGGAGTTTGAATTAAGCTTGAATCCGAATACTTCAAGGACTAGGCAAATAGGTTCCCCTTCATCAGCTGACTTTGAAGCTTGACCTTGACCTTGACTTGTATCATTCTCCCCCTCTTCAAAAGAATTTGTCCTCAAATTTTCATCATCTAAATAAGGACTAAGATCACCAACATTGAAGGTTGCACTCACACCTCCATAATCACTTGGGAGCTCGATCTTATAAGCACTTTCATTGATTACATCAAGAACTTTGAATGGACCATCAGCTCCAGGCATGAGCTTGTTCTTCCTCTTGCTTGGAAATCGTTCTTTCCTCAAATGGATCCAAACCAAGTCGCCAATCTGAAACTTTGGTTGCCTTCAATGCTTGTTGGCCCTTTCTTTGTATTGAGCATTCATCTTTTCAATTCTTGCTTTCACTTGCTCATAAGTCTTCTTAAATGCTTTCAATCTCTTCTTTGAATCAACATGAATTTCAGATTTGGTTAGTGACACAAAATCAATAGGAAGAAAAGGATTGATACCATAGACCACCGCAAATGGAGACTTAGAAGTAGTAGAAGAATGAGATCGGTTGTAAGCAAACTCGGCGTGTGCTAGCTTCACATCCCAATATTTTTGTGTCTTGCTCACCAAGCCACGCAATAAAGCTGCAAGGGTCCTATTAGTTACTTCAGTTTGGCCATCAGTTTGAGGATGATGACTTGTACTAAAGAGTAACTTAGTTCCCACCATCTTCCATAAGCTCCTCCAAAAGTGACTAAGGAACTTAGTATCACGATCACTAGCAATACTTTTAGGAATACCATGCAAACGAATGATTTCCCTAAAGTACAAATCCGCAACATGCAAAGCATTATCAGTTTTATGCATAGGAACAAAGTGAGCCATTTTAGAAAATCGGTCCACTACCACCATAATAGCATCCTTTCCTCTTTGAGTCCGTGGCAACCCAACAATAAAATCCATACTCACACTATCCCAAGGTGAATCAGGTATGGGTAATGGAGTATAAAGGCCTTTATGAAAAGTGCTTTTAGACCTTTGACAAGTAGCACACTTACTAACCACCATATAAACATCTTTCATCATGTTGGGCCAATAAAAACTCTCATTCAAAGTGTCTAAAGTCTTTTGAACACCAAAATGACCAGCCACCCCACCACTACGGACTTCTCTCACAAGCAATTCCCTCACGCCACTCGTAGGAGTGCACAACTTGTTCCCCTTAAACAAAAATCCTTCTTGTAACACAAACAAGCCACTAGGGTTCTTAAAGGATCCACCAAAATCAGCATCATCAACATATAAATCCTTTAAGTGTTCAAACCCCAAAACCCTTGCATTAACCATAGCTAGAAGATAGGAACGCCTAGAAAGAGCATCAGCAACAATATTATGGACGAAAAAGTGAAGGCTTGTAGGAATTCAACCCACTTGGCGTGCCTATGGTTGAGCTTTTGCTGTCCATGGATGTGTTTAAGTGCTTCATGGTCCGAATGAAGAATGAAAGGCTTGGGCCTCAAGTAATGCGACCAATGATCCAAAGCCCTCACAATTGCATAGAATTCACGATCAAAGTTGGAGTAATTGAGTTTGGCGCCACTCAATTTCTCACTAAAGTAGGCAATGGGCCTCCTTTCTTGAAGCAAAACAACCCCAACACCAAGACCACTAGCATCACATTCAACCTCGAACAATTTGTTGAAATCCGGCAAGGCAAGTATAGGAGCTTTGCATAGCAGCCCCTTTACTTCATCAAAAGCTTTTTGAGCATGAGAGTTCCATGAAAACTCTCCTTTCTTCATCAAGTCAGTAATAGGCGCCATTATGGTTGAGAAGTTTCGGATGAATCTTCGATAGAAGGAAGCTAGACCATGGAAGCTTCGGCATTCATGAGCACTTGTAGGCGCCAACCATGAAGAAATGGCCTTGACTTTTTCCGGATCCACATGAACTCCATCCCTAGACACAATATAACCAAGAAAAGCAATACTAGGAACAAGAAAATCACACTTTTCCATTTTTCCATACAACTTTTGCTCTCTTAATTTTTCAAATAAAGCTCTTAAATGCAGCAAATAAGACTCAACACTAGTACTATATACAAGAATATCATCTAGATAGACAACAATAAACTTGTTAAGAAAGGGACGTAGTACCTCATTCATAAGTCTCATAAAAGAACTAGGAGCATTGCAAAGACCAAAGGGCATTACCATCCATTCATATAGACCTTGTTTGGTCTTGAAAGCGGTTTTCCATTCATCTCCTTCACGAATTCTCATTTGATGGTAGCCACTCCTCAAGTCTATCTTTGAAAATATCGAAGCTCCATGTAGCTCATCAAGCATGTCCTCCAATCTAGGCATAGGAAAATGATACTTGATTGTGATGTTGTTGACGACTCTACTATCAATACACATCCTCCAAGTGCAATCTTTCTTTGGAACAAGCAAAGCGGGAACGGCGCATGGACTCATGCTTTCTCTTACATAGCCTCAGTCAATTAACTCTTCAATTTGCTTTTGTAGCTCTTTAGAAGCTACGGGATCACACCTATATGCTGGTTTGTTTGGCAAAGGTGCGCCTGGTACAAGATCAATGGCATGTTCAATGCCTCTCAAAGGTGGCAGCCCTTGAGGTAACTCTTCCGGAAACACATCACCAAACTCGTTCAAGAGTGCTGTAAGTTTCGGATCTCTAGAAGAAACATCATTAGTCAAAGCAAGTTTAATACATAAAGCATAATAATGTCCTTCCAATTCTACCTCTTTTTCGAACTCTTTGGCCGAAAGAAACAAGTTTTGTTTGCTCTCAACCACCTTCTTGGGTGCCATGGAACTAGGAGACAAAGGTACCAACCGAATCCTTTTAGATCCCATCAAAACTGAATACACATTGGTTTCCCCCTCATGGATAACCTTTCGATCATATTGCCAAGGCCTACCAAGAAGAGGATGACAAGCACTCATAGGTAGAACATCACCCCACAACTCATCTTTGTAACTTCCAATAAAAAACGAGACAAGTGCTTGCTTTTTCACAACCAAACCAGTTTTGTCATCCAACCAACTCAACTTATATGGATGAGGATGATCTCTAACAATCAAATTCAACTTAGAAACCACATTAGAAGCAACCACATTAGTGCATGAACCACTGTCAATAATCACATTACATGTAAATTCACCAATTCGACACCTAGTGTGAAACAAGTTCTCTCTTTGATCATGATTAGGAGAATGATCAACATGCAAAGTTCTCCTAACAACTCCAAGCATCCTAGACTCATCCTCGGCATATGCAACCTCATTCTCAATTTCCGGCTCTTCCTCACTTTCGAACACATAGTCATAAGTTCTCTCCTCCTCTTCTATGGCCATGTATTGTCTCAAAGTTAGGGTTTTTCTAGTTGGACAGCTACTAGCAATATGACCCCTTCCTTGACACTTAAAACATTTTCGGTTTTCTTCCCACTTATCCTTAGAAATCACCAACTTAGGTCGTTCTCCCTTTTGTTCCCCCTTAGAAGGACTGTCTTTCTTTACAAAGGGTTTAGAAGAAAAAAGAAGAAGGGTAAAAAGATGAAGAAGTGGCTTTGTTGCTGCCGGTTTTTCCCCCATATGATTTCTTTTCCTCCAATTCATGACGTTTAAATTTTAAAGCTAAACGACACACATCATCAAAAGTGCTGTAATTTGCAACATCAACCTTTCTAGCAATAGATTTATTAAGTCCATTAACAAACCGAGCAATTTTCTCTTGTTCGACTTCCTTAACATCACAAATCAAACACAACTTATCAAATTCAACGATGTAATCATGCACACTTAACACATCTTGAGTCAACGAATTATTTCTCATGTATTGCCTTTGAATGAAATCACTTGGAATAAACTTTTCATTCAATTTCTTCTTAAGCTTACTCCAACTTTTAAGCTTAGGTTTCGCAAGTCTCGCCCTTTTTGCCTTTAGAGTCTCTAACCAAATTCCAACATACTTAGTCTAATTGTGGCAATTTTAAACCGTTTTTCATTATCAAACCCTTTATAATCACAAATTTTCTCAAGTTGACGAATCCATTCAAGTAAATCCTCGGGACTAGAATCACCAGTAAAATCATCTAGTTTAATACCCCTATCATTATCATAAGTTGGTTTAGCACATTTTACCTCCTCAACGTCGGATTCATAATCAATGTGATTAGGGTCATTCTTTTTCATCACTTTATTAGCAAGAATTTTATGAGCTTTTTCCAATTTCTCCGCCCTATCTTTTGCCTCTAATTGTGATTTATGTATTTGCTCAATAAGACTTTTCAATTCCGCGAATTCAGACATGATAACACAAGTAATATACTACGCCACATAAGAAATATCAAGCCAACAACCACACAAACCCCAACAAAGGATCGAAACAACAACTAGAATTAACTAGAAGAAACACTTACCAATGAAAATAGAATCCCTTCTCTCCTCACCCTCCTGGAAAAATCTGATACCAACTGATATGATTGCACGTCCAAATGTTGACTGAGCAACCAAGAAATCCGAGCAAAGGAACGAACTAGAACAAGTTGTTAAGTCCGAAAAACTGATCAAAGTACCCAGATATGATAATTAAAATAAACACTCCTGAATATTTTAATTAACTCTTAATCTCACTCAAACCACTCCTGGAATTAAGTAGATTAAACACTAAGTAAATTATCACTCTTGAAAATTACTCAATGGCCGAAAATAATTGAAAGCACAATTAATTTCAATAACAAGGTTTTTGTGTAAATCACTCATGCTCTTGTAAAGTAGCATGACATGACTATTTATATTATTCATGACAAGAATAAACTTACCCTCCAAGGACTACAATAGCCGAAAATCAGCAGCCAAGTAGTTTAGGAAACACCCTAACACCTTGCATACTAATCCCTTGATTCTAGGAGAGAATAAAGAGAACTTAAGGAAACAACCAAATCAGCCCCTAAATCCCTTTACACGCCCAACCATTTAAGGAAACAAGGAGATAATGAAACTAAGGGATTACAACTCCATGACAACTAACAACTTGAAACACAAGGACTTTCCTAAAATACTCCAATATGGCCGAATCATCACAAGAGATTTTCGGACCTTTATTTGCTGAAATTAAAAGGCTTAATTAAAATAACTAAGACTCTAGAAATGGTGTCATCTCATGCTTCATTAATCGAATCATCATCCCACTTAAGCATTGACACAAATGAGGAGTTTGAATTAAGCTTGAATCCGAATACTTCAAGGACTAGGCAAATAGGTTCCCCTTCATCAGTTGACTTTGAAGCTTGACCTTGACTTGTATCACACCGCCTGCATCTAGCACATTTTGCCAACCTTTTTTATTAAACGCGTTTTTAAAGATTTATTTTATCCTTTGAAATCCAGAAATTTAATATTACGGATTAAAAATCTAATTTCAATTTATTTTATAAAAATATTTATTAAAAATAAAAAATAAAAAATTGGGATTTTGGGCTTAAAATATTTTAAATGTACTCAAAATATTTTTATGGACTCAAAATACAATTAAAATAAGACTTTGAAATACACTTTAAATTTGTTTTGGGTTGGCTCTTCGGACTGCTCTTCCGTTGGGTCGCGCCAACTAAAACCGCAGTATGTTTCATCATCAGACCCTTAAATGGGGAGACACGATTATATGTCTACACACGTAGGTTATGTTTGATTCAAAATGCGTTATGGAACAAATTTTCGATTTTAGCTTGTTACGGGTCTAAGTGAGCCTATAAATAGTTAGGATCTCGTATTATTTTCTCGTATGGGTCTGGAGCCCACAATCTTTTGCATGGACTTGTAATGAAGTCCTTATCAAGGTACACATGGAGCCTATGCAATAGGATAAATGGAAAGCCCCCAAGGATGATCCATTCAGTTAATAGATTATGTTGGATTCAAAATATGTTGTAGAACGAGTCTTCATAATGCTTGAGTTGTATATGCTTCAAGTTTTGTATGCCAAGGGCCTAAGTGAGCCCATAAAGTAGTTTGATCTTGTATCAATGTGGGTTTAAAACCTAAGATTTCATGTATGGATTTGTAATGAAGTCCTTATCACAATTGGCATGGACTTGGAGTCTATGATTTTCTGTGTGGATCACTGATGGAGCCCCTAGTAAGATGGAGTTGATAAAGTATCCAACTTGATTGCTTGATTTTGAAGATATCTCGTCACACTTAGTGGAAGTTTCGACCAACGATTCCATATATAATTCCTAAGGTGAAAAGAGACAAGAAAGGCCAAATCAAGGAACACTCAAAGGATGAGGCACGGTTATAGCACTGAGTGATGAAATGTTATGCTAAGGTTGGCTTAGAACTTTATAATGTAGTTGAGAGAACGGAAGGGAATAAGAACAAGAAAAGGGCGGAGTCATAATGAATTGACTCACGCAATGAGGTAGGCTAATGATGCAGGTTCAAATCCAGTCTAGTTTTAAGGGTAGGGATGAGCATTGAAAATTCATGATTTGGCCGATCGTACTTTTCTCATGGGCCTAGGCGAGCCTTAAAAAATATGTTTTGAATTAAAATGGTCGGGCCTCAAAAGAGGTTGCCTACGTATCCATGATGGAATCAGGTCAGTCGTAGCTCATAACATTTCAATTGGTGACCGAGCATTTTGCTTGGAGCAATTTGCAATGAATTTGGCATTGATTTGGGAGAGGTCTTTGGCAAGGGTGGATAATGATGTAGGTTTGATTTGGTTTGAAGCGGTCGGACCTCAAGGTGAGGTTTCCTACGTATCTTTAGCAGAATTAGACCATTCATAGTTCAGGCTTAGGAATGAGAAGATGCCCTGACTTTTGCCTAAGTCGCCCTTTTGGGTTGCCTTTTGGGTTGAAAGTTGAAGGTTTTGAAAGAAGTACATTCGGCAAAGTTATTAATGGGGTTATTTGCAACACTTGTTTTATTTCGATACTTTGCACTTTTTTCATAATTTTTTTTTGCTTTTGCTTTTTTTTTTTGTTGCTCTTTTTTTATTTTTTTATTTGCCCTTTACATTGAATTGATGTCAAATGTACTTCCCATGAGATAGGTTAAAAGGAGGAATGTTATGTATTTAGGTTGAAGTGGATGATAAGGATTGGAGAAAGGGAGGAATGCATCTTTTATGCTAATTTTGTTCATTGCCTTTATTTGATAGTCATGAGAATTATAAATTTATTTTCTTTTAAAGCAATAATCGTGATTTCCATTGATGGTCATTAATGCAAGGTTAGAGAACGAATAAATAAATATATACTCATTTATTGATCGAAAATTATGAGTACATGCAATAAAAGGGAAATCCTATATTAGACTGGCCTTATAAGAGAAATAAAACAGAAAATGAAATCCTAAGTCTAGACTCCTACGTCGCATGACGAGACAGCTTCGTTGCTTCGATCTTCATGAGGTTTCTTTCTGAATGAAAATAGAAGAGGTGTATTTTTTTTTCATGCTGATTGGACCTAAGCGAGTCCAGATGTTCTAATGAGCAATTTGGCTCGGAGATATGTCTACTTCTATGGCATTGAGGTCATTGTCTTTGGCATTTTTCAGAAAACCTATTCAATCTGGATGCCCCTATCATATACTCTTGTAAAGCTATGAAGACCCAAGTATTTCAAGTGGTTTTTGTATTTAGGGAGAAGGTTAGAAATGAATATTCGTATCAAGTCTTTTTTCTGCAGGCCTTGATACCATATGGGTTGATTTCTCTCAACATCTGTTCGAATAAGTGGTAAAGCCTTCATTTTCACCTTGTTTAAGAACCTCGGGTTCTCTAAGGGAAGTTTGCAGTTGTGCGTTCGATACATATTGTTTCATGAAGGCAATAGTAATGTCTTCCCAAGTTTCAATTTGCTTGGGGTCCAAGGAATAGAACCAATTTTGGTAAAATGGGTCCAACGACATTGGGAATACCATTGTGTAAAGTTCAGGGTCAACTAATTTGATGATCATGGTTGCACGAAAGTTCCTTAGATGATACTTTGGATTTTCAGTTGGTTTGAATTTAGGAATGTCAGTTGCAGAGAATTTTTCAGGAAGTTTTCCCTTTAGTTTGGTGTTATCAGTAGGCTCAAAATAGGAATTTGCATCAGTTCTACTATGAACAACGCGCACCATTTTCTTGTTGAATTCAGGAGATTCACCAGACTCGACCTTCTCAAGTCTTATAGCTATTTCTTCCATCATACTAGATAGCTTGGCTAAGGCTCTAGCCATTTCAGTGATTTAGTGCTCAGCACTCGATGGGTTACCCATTTCAATGTTCTTAAATTCTGCATAGATCATCAATGGAGACTTTAGAGAAGAAGAGGTGGGATGAAGAGATGAATGCAATGTATTTTTTGCAAGGTAATAATTTTCAAAGTTTGAGCTTCTGAGAACAAATTAGCATATCCTAAATGCATGATTTTTTTTGAATTTTTTTTTTGGATGCACCTAGACCTAATGCATGTATGCATGACTTTTATTTTTGGACGCATCTAGACCTAATGTATATATGCGTGACTCAATCTATGCGTTTGAACCTGTAAAGGTTGCCTACATATCCCAAAAGAGGGAATCAGATCGCTTGTAGTTCGGGAATACTAAATGTGGAATGCATGAAATGAAATGAGGAGTTTGTATGCAATGAGACTCTATGAATTCTAGTTATGCATGAAGTGTGTTAATGTAGCATTCATTTGAATCATGCATGTAATACCTATGGGTTATTCTAAATCATCAACAAAATAATTCATAATTAAGGATAGAAATCAACAACTTGACATTTTTAGGTAGTGTAGCTATTACATTATTAATTTGTAAATGATGTGAAAAAGTGTTACTATCACATCTCTCTTGCCCTTTTTTTTACAACAATCTAGCCCTGTGTTCTTGAGATTGCCGTTCTTCGTATCCCAATTCTCAATAGTTGTATCATTTAACTTTTATTGTTCTCCCAAGAGAAGCCATATAAAACTATCATAACATTGACAATTTCATACAAATAGCTTGGTTGCATTTTTTAGTTTACTCACACTTGCTAAACTCTAATGAATTCAGCAGTAGTGAACAAAATACAAAGGCAAATAGAAAAGTATATGTCGTAATAAATTTATCTTTGAATTATGCAGAAATTAAAAAGGATTAATTCATATAGAATGAGAATTTAGAGTAAATAAGAAAATCTGAAGATTCGTGGTTCAATTGTAACTCGAAAATATAAGAAATATGCAACAAACTAAAGTTGCCCATAAATTAAGGGAATGAAAAATTTGAGACATAAATCTTACCCAGAAGCCATATTCGATACTAATAATAGTGCTGGTGAGTTAAGAATGCTGACGAACAAATAAAGAGAAGAGAGAGGCTCAGCCAAACAGAACCCTAGCCCGCCTAATGAGAAACAAACAAATTAAATTAAAATCAAAATCAGAGAACAAACAAATCAAGTTCCAAGTTCCAAATTAAGAACAAACAAATCATATTAGAATCAAAATCAGAGAGCAATAAACAAGAAAAATGAAATCACACAATCAATTATAACCAGATTTTTCCGTCGAATGATAAACACATACTGCCAGCGAAAATTGTAATCCCTTTTCAATCAATTAAAACCAAAAAATAATTCATAAAAAGAATAATTCATAAAAAGAATGAAAAAAACACCAGAGAAAACCTAACAGAATTGGGAAAAATTCCGCAAAAATACCAAAAAATAAATGAAATGTAAAAATTTATACCCGTTGTGAAGGCCGATGCTAGCTTCATCGTGTTGAAGTCGGATTTCAGATTTCAAACTGCCACAATGATAGGAGTGAGTACCAGATCTAGAGTGAGGCTTAATTCGCAATCGCAGGAGAGAGAGAGAGTGAGTGCGAGTTTGAGGGAGTGAGTAAATGTTTAGGGCTTCAAAATGTTGGAAAAAAGAAGCAGTGGGCCTAGATCATGTGTGTCGGACGGGCCTTAATGTCCGACGTAAATTACCTTTTGCAGCGCACCATAGGAGTGTTCGACGCAGATAACGTGTTTATCATGGGCATTTGATTAGCTCATGTGCGTCGGAAGGTCCCTAGCACGCGATGCAATTCTGGGATCTAAATCGCCTTTATCATTTGCACCGAACCTTTTGCCCAACCGACGCAAATCGCAGGATCCACATAGTCATTGGCATTAATCATTTGCGTCGTGTGCACCTTTCCATGCGACGCAAATGATCCTGCCATTCATTTGCTGTGATTATTTGCGTCGGACGTTGATTGAGATCCGATGCAAATTGGCTCTTCTTGAGCATTTACGTCAGGTCTTCATGCATTCGACGCAAATAGGCAGACGCAAATTATCATTTTTCTACTAGTGGACTATGCAATGCATAAGGATTCCAGTATGAATGCAGTCCTAATAGATATGAAATCCTACTAACTTTAGAATCCTAGACTTGATAGAATTCTAATGACCTTAGAATTCTAAACTTAATAGACTTTTAAGGATGTCAGACTCCTAATATGCATGAGATTCTGGTGGACCTAGACCCCTAAAATGGATTTAGACTCTTATTCCAGACGAAATTTTAATAGATTCGAGACTTTAAGATGAACGAAATTAGACTCCTATTATGCATGGATTTCTGTGGATTCTAAACTCCTAACAAGGACGGAACTCTAAAGAATTTAGACTGCTATTATGGATGAACTTATGTGAATTTTAGACTACTAAGATGGATGAAATTCTAGTGGACTTAGACTTCTTAGATGGATGAACCTAGACGGGGTTAAGATTCCTAACTTGAATAGAGTTAGATAGGGTTAAGAACTCTAAATGGAGTGAAACTGGATTAACCTAGACGTAGGGGCTAGGTGGACTTCTAATGGAGTTAGAATTCCTAGGAAGATGAGACTTTTACAGCAAGATGGACACTAAGAAATCTCAAATGATGCACAAGAAAAGATGAGGATGGATGACCCTAAATTGTATGACCGTTCACCTAAATCAGAGTCAATAGCAATGGGACTCAAAAAAAAATAAGAGGATTGTTTTTTTCATTTTATTTTTTGGAATTAGGTATGAGGTTGATTTTAGACAAAAAAAGACGTGTTGAACGGTCATAACCCTATATGCATGCAGACTGAAAAAATACGGAATCAGCCACCACATCGACTAAATTGGTAAAAAATATGAGACGCACAGGAAGCGTGCCACGCAGCAATAGTGCGCGCGACGCGAAATGTGCGTCTAGCACGCCTACAATGCGTTAGGCGCATCCTCATGCGTCTAACGCACTGCTAGCAGACATATTTTTTTTTGGCAATTTAGGCGATGTTTTAGCTAATTCTACATAATTTCAGGACGCCACAACTGACATAACAAGATGACAACAATTTTGACAGACCATGACAAACTGGCGAATCGGCAGATTTTTTTTAGACTTGAAACAATAGCCAAATTGGCAATCAACATGAGACGAATAGACTGCGTGCTACACAACAAATTGCGCGCGGCACGCAGGCTATGCGTCCGGTGCAAAGGCGGCGCGCCAGGCGCAATTTAATGCGTTTGGCGCACTGCCCTCCGGCATGCATATTGACAATTTGGCGAAAGTTCGGACTATATTGACGATCTTTTTAGACACGAGTTTTAGGTGCAAGACATATCAATATGCGGACAGATTAGCAACAGGCAAAAATTGCAATCACAGGCAAATGTCAAGTAACATGGATGCAAGAAGCTTTCAACCTAAAGTCCAGTTCTACATTTCAACTATGGTCAGGTTTAGGTTAAGGATGAAAATGGTCCATGACTAAGAGATTGATCCCACGCTTCATACCTTTGCTTAAAAAGGTGGTCACATGTAATACGCACTCCAGTTCTCAAGTCAGGAACAAGAGAACAATGCCATGGTTGTGTAAGTTTGCTTATGACTAAGATTCAATAGTATCGCTCAGGAAGCTTTTTGGAAGGACAAAGCGCAAACCCCCCGGGGGTGACCTCACGCATAGAACATGAGCTAAAGAGGCAAGGTAGGTTGTCCTTATGGTGGCTTAAACAATAGCCATGCATATGCAAAATAATATGTTATTCAAAAGCATAAAAAGAGAATGAATCGTATTTTTAAAGTTCTACCCACTCATTTTTTTAAAAAAATTAATTGTTTTAAAATCATCCCCAGTGGAGTCGCCGAATTATAGGCGTAATTTTATTTTGCCTACACGGTGTGAGCGCGTATTTGACTACCCCATCGTTAAGGTTTTATTAAATTACGTTTTCGAAGTCGCCAACAAGTCTTTAAAGGAAGACTCATAAACCTAATTGGATATTTGGGAAACTAAAGGGACAAATTAGGGACTTATCCAATGTAGATTTCCCCATCATGACTCCATATATGGTCAATGAACCAAAAATTGAGTTCGGGGGTGAGGGTACAAATATGGTCGTAATGAACGTTCGTCCATTGCTGGCCTCTACTAAATATCGATTCATAACAATTTTTGTGCAGAAGAACTACCACATAATAATTTTCATACACCCTAAAAAGATTAGTCTAGTTGGTTCAAGAAACACATAAAAGACTACTTTTTTAGGGATAAGTTATTAAGCAATCAATTTAAAAGGTACCTAGCAGGTTGTCCATATAATATGATTTAATTAGAACAGTTTCTTAGGTCTTAATTAGCAGTAATAACATGTGGGTGATAAGAATCATGCACAGAACAATCATAATAACATGGATATTATATATACAAAATAAGAAAAAAGGGGTGAGAATGTACAATAAAAAACATTTATTTATTAATCATCTACATGACGACAAGAAATCGTTAGTAACTTCAAGAAATAAAATAAAAATGAATTATTCAAGGACCCTCATGATAATACCTATGTGTCTTAGGTCTGAGAGCGTAACGACCACCAGGAGGAGCAATCTTGAAGCCAAAAGATCGATTAAAGCACGAACATATGTGTGTGTTTGATTGTGTTTATTGTATTTGTTTAGTATGTGGAAGTATGTGAGATTTCATAAATTAGGAGCACGAGTGTATTCGAAGTATTAAAGTGTATGAAAATTATATGGAAAAACCGTGTCTTAGTTCGGAAAATCGAAGCCTATTTATAAGAAACCGAAACCTGCACGTCACGCGGAGAGTGCGCCTGATGCACATTGGTGCGCCTGACGCACCATGACCAATCAATTGCACCCATGTGGCACGCGTATTAGAAAAAGATAAAAATTGCTAGCCTCTGCGTCGCACAGAAGAGTGCGCCAGGCGTACGGCTCTGTGTGACACACAAAGCAACGTGTCAGGCGCAGATTGGTGCGCCTGACGTGGCTAGGCCAATGTGCTGGCCAGGTGCACCGCCTGCGTCCAGCACGCGTTGCTAGGCTTTTTTGCTAAACGCGTTTTTATGATTTTTCTTTTATCCCTTGAAATCCGAAGATTTAATATTACGGATTAAAAATCTGATTTCAATTTATTTATGTAAATATTTATTTTAAATAATAAATAAAACAATTGGGCTTTTGGGATTAAAATATTTTAAAAGGACTCAAAATATTTTTACGAGCTCAAAATACAATTAATTATCATGAATAATGAATTGGGCTTTAAAATAAGACTTTGAAATACACTTTAAATTAATTTTGGGTTGGCTCTTCGGATTGCTCTTCCGTCAGGTCGGGCCAGCTAAAACCGCGGTATATTTCATCATCGGGTCCTTTAATGGAGAGACACGATTATGTGTTTACAATGGGTGCTTTTCGTGTGGAGCTGGGTGGATTTCGAGGGGTGGGGTTTCGTTGTGGATAGTGGGGCGGGGTTTTGGCGGTGGGTGGGTATTTTTGGGTGGTGGCAGTGGAGGAGTGAAGTGGAGGAGAGAGAGAGAGAGGTTGCTGAGAATAAGAAGGAAATAATGAGCTTATTAAAGAAAAAAAGGTTTATTAACCTGTTCAATAAGTTTTAGGTAAAAAAGCCCAATTTAAGAAGATAAGGTGCAAAGGTGGGATTATTTTGAGATCACTTGAAAGTAGGATTGCTTAGAGAAGGCTACCAAAATGTGGGATTATTCTTATCAATTTTTCCCATATAATATTATCTATATTCAATAAAGTTTATCAATGGTACTACTACTATCTATGAACAATATTCATTAGGTACTATATTTCGTAGTTTCATAATTAATATGAGATACCTGTAATGATTCTTTTTGCAACTGTTTCAAGGAGTTTCCTACCTCGCACTACATGTTTCTTCGATTTAAACGAACTACATTACCTTCCCGGTTGCATAACTTGCATTGACATTGGTGATTGCCCTGACGCTATTTCAAACAACCATAAAACGATGTTATTAATAACTAGAAAGCCAAAGTAAGATCATACTGTGTACATCTTTTATCAAAATATGTTGTCATATTTTAAAGATTTAAATAAGTGACAATGTCCATTTTAATTTTCATTAATATAATACTAATGAAATATATTTTGTATAATTAACATCATGTTGTGATAGGGCCATAAGCATTGTGTTTGATCAATATAACTAATAACCTAATTGCAATAGGTAATTGGCCCATTTGAGTTATAAAGAGATGTATAGCAAAAACAAATAGCTCTAAGTGGGCTTAATATAATAAACATTAATAATTGCTATAAATGTAGCCCATTTATAAAAATATATATTCAATGCCCATTAACAATTTAGTTAAGATTTAAAATGAGCCAACTTGTGAGTGGACCAAGTCCACTTTTTGTTTTTTTAACATAAAATATGGATTATGACTTAAACAGGAATTTCAGTACAAACTAAAAGGCCATTATAAGTTACAAAACAATCCATGTCCACTTTGTTAACCCATTTGCACGTTTTTTTAGTAAAACCCTAATCTATATGTTAACCATTCATTTACTCTCTAACCAACTCTCCACAATTTCTCTTTCATGTTGGCTTCTTGGTTGAGTTTGGAATTTCTAAAGGCTTAACTTTCAGTTGTTTAGTCGCGATTTGGACCATTGGTTAGATGCTGAATACCAAAATGAAGAAATGATTGGCTAATTCTTATTCCTAGTCATATTTAATTTACCCAACCATTTATGTGTTGTATGAGCCTTCGCACCTTCTATAATATATACCCACCAAAAAAATGTTCCACTTCTTGCTGTCAGGACTAAGATGCTGATTCATGTAACTTGTTTTATTTGTGGTGTATGATTAGAATTCTCTTCACTCTTTTGATTTTATATATCCTTGTGGTGCAGATAAATAATCCTTGTGTCTTATATATGCTCTTTACCTGTCCCTCTTGCACTTGAAATTTAAAAGTCGCATCTTTATTGTAATTTTGTTTTTTTAGTTTGATATGTCAAACAAGTCAATTTCTAAATCTATAAAATAGGACAAATGGAGTATTAATTAATAGCCCTTTCCATTTTGCTGATTATACATCATGAATTAAACTATTAAAATCTTATTACTTTGCATATGAAGCTCGTACTCAATGGTGCATCATAGTTATATATGCAGTAGTGATTGTAGTGTACATAGGCCTCACCCTGTTGATGGAGAGTAGGGAAATTTTAGGGGTGGATGTGGGATTTCATGTGTAAGAGTGAACATTGTCCTGTGTTGATGCCATCTCCAAAAATCCTTTGGTACCTTCTACTTTCAAGCATTCATTGACATGTTTGGCAGGTAAATAAAGCCATAAATAAAGCCATACATTATGCAGTGATTCTGGAAATTGACACATATGTTTGGCTTTCCCAAAGCTAAAATAGCCAGCGTACTTAAGTTCTTTGGTCATAATGATGGCAGGTCTGTAACCGCATCATAAAGGCAAGCTCAGGTCTATAAAATAGCCAGTACACATATGTTTGGCTATAAACGCAAGCTTAAGTCTAGCACAACATTAGTAATAATGACAACAGGTGGAACTCCGTGTGGTAGAAGCTTACCGTCATAATCTCCTTGATTACTGATGGACTAAGGAATGGTTGCTCGCATAACCCACAACCGCAACAGTAGCATATATGCCATCTGTATTCTTGAACTGCTGTATGTTTTGCATTATTAATGACACATGTGTGGTTTAAAAGAACGTGACAACTTTTCCAAATATGCAGAAGAGAAGCAAACGTGGTAAAGAATCAATTGTCAAGGCTACTGTGAAACCTATCCATACTACTGGTACTAAGAGTCATGCTCGTGTTCATGCAGAACTGATAAGCACATATATAATGCCACTAATATTTATAGTTAATCATATTTTCTTCCTCAATTATGTCATTTGATTATCTTCTTCATGTTTTCTTTAGAAAAAAAGGTTGAACAAGAGCCCAACACGAACTGAACTTTATCTAGAATGCCATCAACACGAGAAAGAAGTTGATGTCACAGTGCAATTCCTGGCTATTATAATTATCTTCCCTTGAAATTTCAATTATTTTATATTATGAATTATCATTAGTACACATTCATACGCAGCAGAACTTATACATTATTTGGTAATAGATACAAATTAGGAATATTGCAGAGGAACAAAGGGACCGAGAAGAACTTAAATGGTGATCCTGTTTCAAAAGTGCTAGGAAAAGATCAATATGGTCGTGTCTGTGGTCTAGGATTAGGTGTTAAGCCATCAGATATAACAGACCCTTCTTTTCCATCATATTGTGACGGTTTAAACATCTCCTCAAAGAATGAAGAAACGATATTGTATCATTGTAGGCGTGGATTTTTAATTCCTTTAATGCCTACACGCGGTGTGAGCGCGTTTATTTGACTACCCCGTTGTTAAGATTTTATTTGAAATTCATTTTGAAGTCGCCAACAATTCTTTAAAGGAAGAATCATAAACCTAATTGGATATTGAAATGGAAGGGACATCTTAGGGACTTATCCAATGTAGATTTCCCCGTCATGACTCCATAGATGGTCAGGAACCAAAAATTGAGTTCGGGGGTGAGGGTACAATATAGTCAGGAACTATATTGCCCATTGCTGGCCTCTACTAAATACCGATTCACAACAGATTTTATGCAAAAGAATAATCAGATAACATTTTAAAGCACCCTAAAAATAATTACTCTAGATCGGTTTAGGAAACACACAAAAAGACTAATCACTTAGTGACAAGTTATTATGCAATTATTTTACAAGGTTCCTAGCAGGTTGTCCAAATTATCTGAATTAATTAGAACAGTTCTTTAGGTCTTATTTAGCATAATAACATGTGGGTGATAAAAAAACACGCAGGACAATCATAATAACATGAATATTTTATACAGAAACTAAAAGAAAAGAGGTTAGAATTTACAAGGAGACGCGATTATTAATTAAAAAAATCTACATCATGACAAGAAAAGGTTAGTAACTTCAATAAAATAAAATATGATTATTCAAGGGCCCTTAGTGTTGTAGCCTGAAATCTACGGTTCCTCTGATGACACTTGGGCTCATCTGAGCCGTACACGTGTCCTCTGATAAATGGAAGAAAAAAGATCTACCCTTTGGGCTAGGCTCAGATTGTTTAAAAGGCTGCTTCTCTGGCCCAAAAGGAAGTCAGAGGCCAGCCCTACCAGGTGGCCGAAGGAGAGTGGTTAATAGACTTTCACCGGTCCCCGGTCCGCCACGTGTCATGATCTGATCCCCCAGCCAATCAGAAGTCACTATTCTAGGGCAGGTTTTAAGGATAGCTGTCAACTTGCTATCACTATAAATACCCCTGAAATCAGGAGAAACATTCATTCAATGCAAACAGTGCAAAGTTACTCTGTAAAACTACTCTCTCACTTTCTCTCTCTATCTCTACTTTCTCTTACAACTCCTGATATCTGACTTAAGCATCGGAGGGGGAACCACCACCCAAACCTCCAGGGAGGGTCCCTTTTTGCAGGTTCGGGAACGAAGCTCAGGCTTGGACTTGGTTGATTCAGGCATTGTTGCACAAGTCTCCAAAGAAGAACATCTAAGGGATACTAGTTAACTTGCTCGACAAGAAAGCACCATCTACAGCTTACTTGTTGGACAAGGGACAAAACATTTGGCGCCGTACGTGGGGAGACGCAACGATGACCGATTGTCAATCGTCCAACCTTCCCGTAAAACCGAAGTCTTCGGGTTAATGTCGAAGACACGGTAGAACACGAGAGACCGCCTCGAGGAAGGGATAGACCCCGTCCATCGTCCAGGTTCTTGGACCCAAGCCAAGAACTTGTCATTCAAGAGAATCTTGAACGTCCCGGATCGCCGCCCATCTAGAGAACGCCTTGAATGATTTCCGGGCAAAGATGGCTGCATGATCGTCCAGAGAACAGATCAAGAGCAATATGTTGTTTTTCCGGCTTAACCCCGAGCAGTTGCTAACAATCCACCTCCCCCCTAGGGGACGTTCCCAAGACGATCGTCCGAGTCCTAGTCGACCTGTTCGTCGGGAACCCTCTAGAGAGAACGGCAAGAGGAAAGCAACGAGAGGATAATGATCGGCGAAGGAAGATGGGTGGAACACGGTGGTAAGGACCCGGGACCATGTTCGTCCAAGCGGGCACCGAATGGAAACAGATGCCGAGAGAATATCTAGAAGCAAAGAGAGCGAGAAAGAATACAACGATCGGCGACGGGTTCTACATCATACCTGAGAGACCCTCCTTTGAGGTTGTCGTCCAGAGGGGAGGGACGAAGTTTAAGTCATTCTCTTGTTCATCCACGACAGGAGAAGACAGTGGCTCAACCCATGGTCTATAGGCGTCCATTGCCTGCAAACACGTCGTCTAATCCGGTGTTAAAGGAATATCGTAAGGAGTACATACCCATTGAGGGACAGATGGGAGCCCTCCAGATTAACTGGCCCACTCCATTCTCGGCCAGGATAATGGAGGCGCCCCCCTTCCCAAAGGTTAAACTCTCTACTATAGAACCTTTTGATGGAACAACAGATCCCGATGATCACTTATCTGCTTACAAACATCAGATGTACGTCCAAGGAGTAGATGATGCTACCTGGTGTAAGAACTTCCCAGCAACTCTGAAGGGAGTAGCTCAGAAGTGGTTTAACAATCTTCCACCCAATTCAGTCAATAATTTCACGGAACTCAGTTTCTTATTCACTAGTCACTTTGTTGCCAACAAGCAAGAACAAAAAACAAGCATGCACCTAGGCAAGGTCGTCCAGGGACCTAAGGAGGCTCTTAGAAGTTTCGTTAAGAGATTCAACCTTGAAGCCCTTCAGATCCAAGATCTTAATGCTGAAGTGGCCTTTGACGCCTTCATTAGGGGTCTAAGGCCAGGAAGCTTTAAGTTTGATCTTGTTAAAAAGAAAATCTCCACTCTTGCCGAAGCCTTAAGGGAAGCTGAAGCGTTTATTCACGCTACCGAAGTGTGTGCTGAGGCAAAGCATCCCGAGTCTAAGAAGCCTGAAGAGGTTGCTCAGCCAAAGAAGAGCAACCCCAAGAAGGCCGAGACTTGGGCTATAACCTCCACCACCACTTCATCCAGAAGGAGCAAGAGAAAAGAAGCTGAGCCATCCTCATCCAATCCTATTGAATTTAACAAGGACCAATACTCCATTCTCATGGAGATTAAGGATCAATATGAGTTGAAGGCCCCAGCTAAGATGAAAACCCCTTATAGAAATAGGGATAAGAGCAAGTATTGCCACTTCCACAAGGATTGCGGTCACGAAACTAATGAATGTAAGCACCTCAAGAAGGCTTTGGAGGAGCTAGCTCGAAAGGGAAAGATGAACTCCTATATGCCTCAAGGGGGAAGGAAGTTTCAAAGAAAAGACAATTGGCAGACTAAGAAGAAGGAAAGTGAGAGCAACGAGACGAGGATGTTGTTCTCGTAATTTTCGGAGGGTTTCTTCTTTGGAGGACCAACCAATAGAGGACACAAAAACTACCTTAGGGAGCTTGGCCAAGTTTTGTTAGCCGATCGGACAAAGGCCGAGCCCTTCCCAAGGGTGGTAGTTAGTGAGCAAGATCGGGCGGGTTGAGGACTCCCCATGATGATCCTTTGGTTGTAGAAATAAAAATAGCAAACTTGAGAGTAAGAAGAATTCGATCGACACCGGAAGCTCGACGGACATCATCGAGTCCGATCGCTTGTCCGCATTAAAATTTGATGAGAAGAACTTGGTTCCCGTTCACCATCCCATCATAGGGTTTGGGGGAGGAGTCATCCACCCAATGGGAACTGTTACTTTACCCGTTCGAGTGGGAGAAAAGGATGCCTCTAGAACTTTGTTTATCAAGTTCTTAGTAGTCCGAGATTTGACAGCCTACAATGTCATTCTTGGGCGACCAACTCTGAATCACGTCAAAGCCGTAATAGTTACTCACCTGATGTTGATGAAGTATGAGTGTGATGATGGCAAGATTGGCTCATTATATGGGGACAGGCAGGTGGCTAGGGAGTGTTATCTCGACTACCCTCAAGCCGTCATCATGGAAGATATGCAATGAAGATCGGACGCGAGTTCTTTGGTGAAAGGAAAGCGTCTGAAATAGAGAAGGATAAGACGAAGGTGGTTAGCGAGAGGAAAACGTCCGGGATAGTCAAGGACCACTTGGCCTCATTAAAGACGGCCATTGAGAGCCCTCAGACGCCTCTCGCTCCCTCAAGGAAGGCGTCTGAGCATCTTCCCAGCAAAAAGAGAAAATATGAAATCATCAAGGAAGAGCCTCCCTTGCCTGAAGAAGTGATGGCCATCATGGGACTAGCAATAGAGCGTCAGAGCGTATCTTATTTTCTTTTTTTATTTTAAAAGAAAAAAAATATAATTTTAAAAATAAAAAAAAATTAATAAAAAAAAATAAAAAATAAATTTATAAAAAAAAAAAAAAAAAAAAAAAAAGAAAGGAAAAAAAAAGAAAAAAGAAAAAAAAAAAATTTAATAAAATAGAAATTTAAGAAAAAAAAAAAGTAAAAAGAGGAAAGGGAAAGGGGAAAGGGAAAGTAAAAAAACCGAGGCCCCGATTTGAAGAAGAAAAGAATTAATGGAAAAAAGTATTAGAATCAACAACTAGCACGAGGTCGTTTGTAAAAAAAAAAAAAAAAAAAAAAAGACGCTCTAAAAATGTCCTGTTCGGATGAGGCTTCTGTCGAAGCTTTTTTTTGATCGAACCTCATAAATATATAAACAAAAGAAATAGAAAAAGGTGATCGGAGTAGAGTGAAGAGGTAAAAAGCCAGGGAAAGAGGAGAAAAAAAGGGATTGTTTATTTTTTTGTTTTTTATTTTTTTTTTTTTTATTTATTTAGTTTTATTATTTATTGTTTAGTATATATTACTATTTTAATATTATAAATTATATTAATTTAATTTATTACTATTTTTATTATAAGTTTATTTTAAATTTAATAATTTACTTATTAAGTTTGAATAATGATGTAATTGTATTTCAGTTTTAACAATGAAGTTTAATTATTAATTGTTAATATATGTTTAACGAACCTTGAAAATTGGTTCTTCACTCTCTTTGGGCTTGAGAAGCCTCTTAATCGATTCTTTGAAAGAATTTCAAGACGAGTTTGCCTATTGTGTTGAAGAAATGCCTGGAATTGACCCAGAAGTAGCCGTCTATCGGCTAAATGTTGATCCAAAATTAAAACCTGTTCGTCAGAAGAAGAGGCATTTGGGACCGGCTAGAAATCAGGCGGTCGACCAAGAAGTTCAGAAGTTGTTGGAATCCAAGTTCATCAAAGAAACCTATTACCCAAACTGGATAGCAAATGTGGTCATGGTGCCAAAGCCCAATGGCACCTGGAGGATGTGTGTGGACTACACTGACCTCAACAAGGCTTGTCCTAAGGACAGTTTCCCTTTGCCTAAGTTGGATCGTCTAGTAGACTCTACAGCTGGTCATGCTTTGCTGAGCTTCATGGACGCTTATTCTGGCTTTCATCAAATCCCAATGTGGCCTGAGGATCAGGACAAGACGTCCTTCATTGCGAAAAAGGATTTGTATGGCCGGGTTGAGGATGCCATTCGGCCTGCGCAATGCCCCGGCCACTTTTCAAAGATTGATCAATACTGTTTTTCAGCCACAATTGGGAAGAAATATGGAGGCATATATTGACGATATGATAGTCAAAAGCCGTCAAGAAGAAAATCATGTTGGTGATTTGAGAGAAACTTTTGAAACTCTCAGGAAATACAAGTTAAAGCTGAACCCCAGCAAATGTGTCTTTGGAGTTATGTCGGGGAAGTTTTTAGGCTTCTTGGTGGATCAAAGGGGAATATAAGCCAACCCTGAAAAGATTCAAGCTATTCTTGACATGAAGTCTCCTTCGAAGGTAAAAGAGGTACAGCGACTGACGGGTTGCTTGGCCGCCCTTGGACGATTTTTGTCTAAGTCAGGCGACAAGTGCCATCACTTCTTTGCAACAATCAAGAAAAGAGCCAAGTTCGAATGGACAGCCGAGGCGGAACAAGCCCTTCAGCACGTCAAAGATCATCTTCAACAGCTGCCTAGGTTGGTCAGTCCTGCTGAGGGGGAAAAGTTGTTTGTATACTTGGCTGTATCCACTCAAGCTGTGAGTGCCGTCCTGTTGGCTGAAAGAGAGTCCGTCCAAGTTCCCATTTACTTTGTGAGTCACGTGCTCAAAGATGCAGAAAACAGATATACTCCAGTCGAGAAGTTTGGTATGGCCCTAGTCATGGCCAGCAGAAAGTTGAGGCCATATTTTTTGGCGCACAGTATAATCGTCTACACTGATCAGCCTTTGAAGCAAGTTCTACTGAAGATGGAAGCTGCTGGACGAATGCTAAAATGGGCGGTGGAGCTTAACATGTTTGATATATCCTTTGAACCAAGGAAAGCCATTAAAGGGCAAGCCTTGTCAGACTTTATAGTCGAGCTTACTCGGCCGACCATGAGAGCCGATATCCGATCCCAAGAAGAGGAAGAAGGCATTGGACGCTCATGGTTGATGGCTCGTCCACAGTAAATGGATGTGGAGCAGGAATCATTTGCCAATCTCCCGAAGGGGACAAGTTTGAATATGCATTAAGATTCCAGTTCAGAGCGTCCAATAACGAAGCTGAATATGAGGCACTCTTAGCAGGAATCAAAATGTGCAAGGCGGCTGGAGCTGTTGAGATCGAGGCCAAATCGGACTCCCTCTTAGTGGTCAGCCAGGTTAATGGAGATTTTGAATGCAAAGAAGCATCAATGAGCAAATACATGCGACTCATCAAAGATGAGATAGGGCCATTAAAACGATTTGTCCTCGACCAAGTACCAAGGTCAGAAAATCATCAAGCAGATGCTCTCTCGAAGTTGGCCAGCTCGGCTGAAGGTGATGTGCCAAGAACAATATTTTGGGAAGTCAAACCCAAAAAGAGCATCGATCAAGAGCAGATTATGTTTCTCGGCCGCGGGACTATCCGGATGGAGCCGATCATAGAATACAAGAAGACGGGACGATTGCCTTCGGGATCCCGTAGAGGCTAAGTATGTGAAGGCTAGGGACAAGTGGTTTGAGCTATGGGACGAGACACTTTACAAGAAATCATTCAACCGGCCTCTGCTCAAGTGCGTCACCAGAGAAGATGGTCTGGAGGTCCTGAAAGAACTCCATGAAGGAGCTTGTGCTTCTCACATTGGGGGAAGAGCTTTAGGAGAGAAGGCTTTAAGGACGGGGTACTACTGGCCTACCTTAAAGGAAGACGCTCTAGTCTATGCAAAGAAGTGTGACAGTTGTCAGAAGCATGGAAATGTGCATCAGAAGCCGTCCAACTACTTAACCCCCATCTTGTTCCCTTTACCTTTTGCCAAATGGGGCATGGATATCCTAGGACCTTTCCCGGTGGCCGCCGGACAAAAGAAGTTTGTGATAGTGGCAGTTGATTACTTCACTAAATGGATAGAGGCAGAGGCCATGCGAGGAATAACAACAAACGACGTCAAGGGCTTCATCTGGAAAAGCATTATAACCCGTTTTGGCATACCACAGTCCATCGTCTTTGATAATGGCCCCCAATTTGAAACACCTAAACTGAAGGAGTGGTTAGTAGAAAGAGAAATAAAAGCACACTTCGCTGCCGTTGCCCACCCACAAGCAAATGGGCAAGTAGAGTCCTTCAACAAGATTCTATCAAATGGAATAAAAAAGAAGCTAGAAAACGCCAAGGGACAATGGGTTGAAGAGCTGCAGTTGGTGTTATGGTCCATCAGAACAACCGCCAAGAACTCTACTGGGGAGACGCCCTTCATGTTAGTATATGGCACAGAAGCTGTCTTGCCCATTGAGATTGAGGAACCCACCCTGCGAGTTATGCTGTACACAGAAGATGCCAACTGGGCTGCATTACGCACGGCTTTGGACCAAGTGCCAGAAGTCAGGGGCAATGCCTTGCTAAGAATGCAATTGTACAAACTGCGTATGGCTCGGGAGTTTAACAAAAGAGTTGTTAGACGACCGCTCAAAGTAGGGGATCTTGTCCTTAGAAAGATGGAAGCGGTTGGACGAGCAAAAGAGTTAGGGAAGCTAACACCTAATTGGGAAGGACCTTACATGATTATCCAAGAGCTGCGCAGTGGTACTTTTCGTCTTCAGGATCTGGATGGACGACCAATACAGCGTACTTGGAATTCTGATAATTTGAAAAAGTATCACGTCTAACTCAATTCACCGTCGAATATCTATGAGGTAGTTTGTAGTTAATCCAAAGTGCCGCGGCACATGTTAGAAAAGAGAATTGTATACATGCATCTTGGCATTCCGTCAAGCAAAATCCATATAATACAATTCCTACTTTCTTATTTCCTTGTTTATTTTCACCAAGTTAACTCACTTTGGGGCATTAAATCAGTTACTCGTCTAAAAGTGACAGTAACTTGGATAAAAAAGGAAAGCGTCACAATTACTCATTTTTATGCCGAACATCACTCCATCGAAGAGACCGGCCAAAGTATAGCACATACAAGACCGTCAAACTGACAAAACCTCTAGTACGAGTAACGTCAAAGTCTCTGAGAGAAAGCTGGCCTGAAATAAGTCCTTAGTAAAGGATACTTATCTTCACAAGCACGGCCAGCTAAGTAGCCTAGACCCTAGTAAGGGATCGCTACTTAATGACGAGTGTTGCTCCCTCAAGGAAGCCGGCTAAAACATGCGTTCAGCATATATAACAAGCTCGTCCGATAATTTCAGCAGGCTCGGCCAAAGATGGCCGCTTTCCTTCTTGGACTTTGGCTCGCCCACCATGTACGGTTGAACTAAGCCCAGAAGGAGGGGAATGATAGAAGCCTAAAGGACGAGCTCAAGAGAACAAGGTCGTCCAAAACCAAGAGGACCTAGGCAATAGATGCCTTTGTGATTATATAAGACCACCCAAGGTCGTCCAAAACAAGTGTTTCAATCATATTATGCAGATCGTCTACGATGTTCAAGACAAGTCAACTTTTGTACTTAGAAAAAATTCAAAGTTAATGTGATAGTCAAATGGGAATTGATAAAAATAAGAGGCAAGCAAGTGGCGAAAGTCTTTCATATATATCATGAGTAAAATTTACAAAATATGATTACTGAAGGACTAAGGCTACAACGGCAGATAACCAAAGAAACTAGAAAAATAAACCTAAAACTAGGCTTCGTCTTCAACATGAGTTTCTTGGTTGTCCTCGGGCTCCTCATCTTTGGCTGAAGCCTCGTCGCCTGACTCTATAAACTCCGGAGGTTCCTCAGCACAGACCAGGGCCCTATGGACACTCTGTTGGTATTCCAGGCGACGGACAAAGCTCGGGACCTCCTCGGCCCGGCCCCAAGATTTCGAAGGCCTTGACGGCCCAATCCTTGGACGTTTCTACAACATGTTCAAGGCCCTTTTTGGCATCGTCAAAGGTTTGGGAAACCGTCCTTTCCAGACGGGCAGTCTTCGCCCTTAGGAGAATGTTCTCCCTTCTCAACTCAGCAGCGGCAAGGAGAGCAACATCTCTTTCACCCTTCAGCTCAGTAGAAACAGTATCAATAACCATCTTCAAATGGTCCAGCTCCTTGTATAGGTCTTGGATGGTAACAAGATAGTTCTTGTTCTCGGACTCCAAGTTAGCTGACCTCTTCTCCAAAGCATCCAGGGATTGACGATGAAGGGTATTAACCATCTCAATGTCATGGATGGCCTTGTCGCCTGCCGTTGTAGCCAAATGGACGAGCTTCTTATTCTCTTTCCTCAGCTCTCTGGCCCAATCTTCAGTAAGCATGCTGCGAGCAAAAAGCTGGGGCAATGAAAGCAAAACAAATTATTAGACGAGTTTCAAAAAGAAATAAATATACACAAGTACTAAACAAAAGCGGCAATAAGTTATACCTCAGCAGCCAGTTGAGACATGTAGCCCACATGCCCGACCGATGCTCCCCTTAATCCTTTGATATAGGATTCAGGGTAACACTTGAAGAGTTCCTGCTTAAGCGTTCCTTTTACGCCTTTGACATTTTGGCAAAAGCAGGAGAAGACTCCTCGTCCGAGTCTAAGGTGGGAGCAGCTGAAGGTAGAGCCGGGCCTTTGCCCTTATCTGAAAGAGGGGGAGAGTCAGTTATCTGGATGGGAAAGATGATGGCTTGTCTATTGGACGGACTCATAGACTGTCCGCGACCCGCACCGTCCTAACCCTATTGGAATAAAACGACTCACCAGACGAGATGGATGCCGTCCTTACAGCAAGGGGCATCTGGGAGACCAGCTTCGCTACCGAACCGCTGAAGCCCGGATAGTTCTCGACAGCCGTCTCCTGCCCCGGCACCACCAAAGCCAAGGCTGACTCTGGTCTAATTTCGGCCGAGTCTGGTTTGACATTGGCCGAGTCAGAAAGCAAAGCGTCCAACTGACCAGTGAGGACAGGAATTTCTCCCGCTCCCCCACTAGGAGCGGCAGTAGAAGGCCCCTCCTTCAGAGCTTTGTCTTTAGGGGGAAGCATGGTTTTCTTCTCCACTCCCCCACTCGGAGTAGCCTTGTCTGTTTTCTTTCTTACAAAGCCCTTAGGCTTTTTGGCTTGAGGTTGGTCCGTGGCCGTTGTAGGCCTCTTCTTGGACGAAGATGACTTCCCAGGAGGGAGTTTGTTGGTTGGGGCATTTTTCTGCGAGAAAGAATCAAGTTAAAATGACAGACGTCCACAGATCAAAATCTAAATCAAAGTGCAAGCTTCAGACGAAAATCACCCAAAGAAGGAAGGCGTCTTAAAGTGAACACCTCCCCTCCTTAGGGTCGTCAAAACAAAAATCTGAATTCAGACGAAAGCGAGGCAAAGAAAGAAAACGTCCAAAAATTGGATAGGCTAACCTCTCAGACGGATATGGCCCCAAGAAGGTAGCCGTCCTAACATGGACGCTCTCCTTTCTCGGGCTATCCTCGTCCAAGGTTAGGTACTATAACTTGGGCGAGCCTAGACGGTACTCGTCCGAAGACTACAAAGCCTCCCAGACGAGTATGGTCCCAAGAATGTAGCCGTCCTAACATGGACGCTCTCCTTTCTCGGGCTACCCTCGTCCAGGGATAGGTACTATTACTTGGACGAGTCCAAATGGTACTCGTCCAAAGACTGCAAAATTCCTTAGACGAGCATGGCCCCAAGAGGGTGACCGTCCTAGTATAGACGCTCTCCTTCTTCGGGCTATCTTCGCCCAGAGGAAGTTACAATTACTTAGACGAGTCCGAATGGTACTCGTCTAGCAACTATAAAAATCTCGGACGGGAAATTCCGAAAGGTGAACGTCCATTCTTGGACGTTTTCCTTCTCTGGGTAGTTCTCGTCCAAAGTTTGGATGCCAATTCCAGACGAGCCGAAATGATCCTCGTCCCAAAAAAAAAAAAAAAAAAAATATTATTTCTTACCAGCGTCTCTGCCCTCTTCTCGGCACTACTCTTGGCATATTTCTTCCAAAGATTGTCTGTGAATTTAGACATGCTTATGTCTCCCGTCCAAGAAGCCTTGAGACGTGTTCTGGCCGAGTCTGCAGCAAAAAGACGAAAGATTGGTTAGTCTAATGAGTTATGGACGAAGAGTTTTACTTGGGAGGTGAATGGATACCTTTATCATCGGCTAACCGCAGGCCGGCGGCAACCAAGAAGTCGTCATTATAAAACATTTCCTTAAAGGGTATCCAGTTAGCTGGCCCTTTAAAGGATTTTTGGCCGGGCCTGGAGTACTTCTTTATTTTAAAGTACTCCACTACCTCCTCGTCATACTTATCCTCCAACTCCAGTCAAGATTGCTTTCGTCCAGTATTTGTAACGGCTCGGTTATAGAAACGATAGCTCTCCGTGGCCGAGTCATTGGCCGCCTTTAGATATATAAAATCGGCCTTCCATTCATGCATCTTTGACGGTTTGCCCCAGGCTGTTAGAAAGCCAGGACGGTTGCAGATGCTGAGCCATGTTCCATCCACGGCACCAGGAATTTTGGCCGCGTAATGAATGTGGGTAAAGGCTTGAAGAGAGAGAGCCAGGCCGCGCAACTCGCAGACGGCTATGAACGTCAAGACGTTGTGCCAGGCGTTGGGAGCCAGTTGGTTGTGGCCGATGTTGTAATAATGAAGCACTTGCTCTATAAAGTCATGAAGGGGGAATCTCAACCCCGCGTCCAGAGCCAGCTTGTAGACAGTAAAATGATTTTTGGGAGTGCTCAAAATAGTGGCCTCCTTATTAGGGATGACGAAGGAAAAGCCCGGCATGGGCATAAAGTTGGATAAATAGCTAGGGTCCGGCCCTATTTTCTCTAGCCATTTGCGATTGGCTAAAATAAATGCGGGGTCAAAGAGAAGACCTAATCGTTTTCTAATCTCAGACGAAGTAGTGGAGGCTTCGTCTGACTCATCGGCAGCCCCGGAATCCCTGCTATTATCGTCTTCGCCAGTTTCCTCCATCTCAGTGTCCCGTCCAGAAGGACTGGCTTCCAGGTTTATTTGGGACTCCTCAAAGCTGCGGCTAGGGGAAAGGGGGTCGTCTAAAGGCCCAAGCACTTGGACCTCCCTCGTCTCATCCGGAACTCGTCCAAGTAGATTCCTCCATATCTCGAACCGCTGACGGGATTATTACTCTTCGTCTTAGACGGGCCGTTTGCTTGACGCGCGCCGGATTACCCCCGCAGGGTAAAGACCGGGTCGTCGACTTTCTCGGCCAAAACTATGAAAAAATATGTACTCGGCCAGAAGAGGCCCAACTCTAGAATGTGCCGAAGAAGAAGTATCGGTTCTAGGGTCAAGACAAGCTCTTGGTCGGCTAGGATTGTTTGACGAAGAAGATTCCATTTTATTGTTTTTCTAAGAAAGAATAAAGAATAAAGAAGAAAGAAAAGAACAATGAGACGATACCTGCTAAGAACGTGCGGACGATTCGGTGAAGAATGCTTGAAGCCGGACGATCTCCCTCTCTCTCTAGAAAATTTGCAGAGCTTCTCTCTCTAGAAAAATTCGTTCAAGGTGTGAAATGATCAAATGTTTTCACACCAAGTTTATTTATAGAGGAGTAAGAAACCTGTGGAGCCGGTCAAGAATGACCGAAGAAAGGGTCCAACGGTCGGTTATGACCGGTAAAACCCAGAAAAAGGCGGGTCCTTTCTTTATTTCAAATAAAACTACCTTGGGTTAAAAAGTCTTAACTGTCAGATGGGCCTAATGAGGCTACCTTGGGTAAAAGGGCCTTAACCGTCAGATGGGCCAACAGTGAAAACCCTTTTAGGGGCAAATGTTGTAGCCCGAAATCTACGGTTCCTCTGATGACACTTGGGCTCATCTGAGCCGTACACGTGTCCTCTGATAAATGGAAGAAAAAAGATCTACCCTTTGGGCTAGGCTCAGATTGTTTAAAAGGCTGCTTCTCTGGCCCAAAAGGAAGTCAGAGGCCAGCCCTACTAGGTGGCCGAAGGAGAGTGGTTAATAGACTTTCACCAGTCCTGGTCTGCCACGTGTCATGATCTGATCCCCCAGCCAATCAGAAGTCACTATTCTAGGGCAGGTTTTAAGGATAGCTGTCAACTTGCTATCACTATAAATACCCCTGAAATCAGGAGAAACATTCATTCAATGCAAACAGTGCAAAGTTACTCTGTAAAACTACTCTCTCACTTTCTCTCTCTATCTCTACTTTCTCTTACAACTCCTGATATCTGACTTAAGCATCGGAGGGGGAACCACCACCCAAACCTCCAGGGTGGGTCCCTTTTTGCAGGTTCGGGAACGAAACTCAGGCTTGGACTTGGTTGATTCAGGCATTGTTGCACAAGTCTCCAAAGAAGAACATCTAAGGGATACTAGTTAACTTGCTCGACAAGAAAGCACCATCTACAGCTTACTTGTTGGACAAGGGACAAAACACTTAGGATTATACCTATGCAGTTTAGATCGAAGAGCGTAATTGTAATAGCCTTATTTTTAAGAGCGTTTATTAAATGCTGATCATATTTATTAAACTAATTATGTTCCGAAAATCCTTATTTTATTTGAGTTTGGAGCATGAATTTTTATTTATCGTATTTGTAATATATTTATTTGTTTAATCTTATGAAAGTTATTTACAAAATAATTTGCTAACTTACTAAGTCAAATTTATTTTAGTCTTTAATTATAGGGATATTATCTCTGATAACCCTGACTTATAGGTCTTTTTCCAATATAACCCCGACTTTGGCAGGCCTATCTCCGATAACCCTGAACTTGATTTTTGTCATTAAACCGGACGGAATTGTTAACGTCGTTAACTATTTTGAAACTTAAATTAATTAATGCTTTTTTTTAGGGAAAAAAAAACAAATCATCTCCTTCTCTCTCTTGTTCTTCCTACTATGTTTTGCAATCTGACCAAATGAACTTAGGAACCGATTTCCAGAAAATAAATATCTGAATTTATAACAAATTCATAAAGCTTGAACAATAAACTCAAACAAATTTGAAAAAGTGATGGAAGAACTGATCCAACGAAGCAGCTGGGTCAAGATTCAAATATAGATCACGATTTGAAACCCCAAATTTTTGAAACCACAAATTTTGAAACCCCAAACTGCATTTCGCAGCACAAGGCCCATTCTGTTTTGCAATCTATCACAGGTAGCTAACCTGATTTAAAGAGCCAGCCACAGAATAAAAATGATTTTTGAAGAAGCAAGGTCTTTGAAATCGAAAATTTCTGTTATTTTGTCAATGAATCCCAGCCTCAACATTACAGATATAACACTCTACTTAGCAACACTTTTCTAAGCATCCTTGAGCTTTGAAAATTCTCCGCCATAATCTAGATATTCCTCTACTTAATATGATAATTATGAATTCATTGCACCCAAAGCTTCTCAAAATTTAGGAAGAATAGGCAGAGGCTGCAGCTCGCGTTTCTCTCTTCTCTCTCCATTATCGGTGTTGTGTTCTGCCGTTGCTACTTGCGGTGCTGTCGTCGTTGTTGTTGTTCGGTTCGTGGTGGTGGTGCCACCGCTGATGGGACTCCAGTGCTGCTGCTGGTCTTCGCAGGTAGTTCGAGAGAGAGGAGGAAATTGGGGTTTTTTGTTTTTCTTTTCACAACAATTAAGGAATGAGGATGAATAATGGGAGATGAAGAACAAAGAGTGAGGAATTCAATTTGAAACATCATTCTGGAATTCAAATTGAAGAGTTAGGTTTTGAAGAACAATAGAGAGAAGATGATGAACAAGAGAGAGAAATAGATTATTTGGGCTTTTTTTAAGTATTAATTAATTTATGTTTCAAAATAGTTAACGTCGTTAATAATTCCGTCCAGTTTAATGACAAAAATCAAGTTCAGGGTTATCGGAGACAGACCTGCCAAAGTCGGGATTATATTGGAAAAAGGCCTATAAGTCAGGGTTATCTGAGATAATATCCCTTAATTATATGAGTCTATTTGAGATAGGTGTTATACCCAAGAGGAAGCAAATTCTAATTTCTCTCTCTCCTCGTGCGTCCTTCTTTTGGAGCCAAAGTCCTGTTTCATCTTCTCCTCTTCTTCGTGTCTTTCTGTACGCAACCCAACAAAAAGGATGAAGCTTGAGGTGCCAAATATCCAGTGTTATCAAATTGAAAAACCCCAAAACCCTCAAACTCTCAATTAAAGAGGAAATCCAAAATCCCCAAACCCCAATTTTCTCTCTCACCCGCGACTCTCTCTCGCCTCTATGCCGCGTTCGCCGCCTTGTCCCGACGGTGCGCTGCTGTCTGCGCTACGCCGCGCCGCGCCGTGGTCCTCTCTCTCCTTGTCTTTGTTGGTGATGTGTTTTTAACGTGGTGTTGTTGTTGCTTCCCGAAATTCCCCTCCCCTACTCCTGTCTTTCTTGTGCGCTGCTGGTGGTGGTTTCGGTCTGCTCTTTGTCTCTCCTCCGTCGCGGTGCTGCTGCTGGTGGTTCTCGTTGCCGTGTTGTTGTTGCTGTCATTCTGTTGGTTGTCCGGTGAAATACCACAGGTACTTTTCCTTTGTGTTGTGAGGAGTTGTGCATTGTTGGTATTTTTGTTCTGTTGTTCTTGAATTGTTGTTGCTGTTGTTATGTTGTTGTTGTTGTTGTAGTGTTGTTGTTATTGTTGCGTTGTTGCTATGTAGTAGTGGTTGTCGTTGTTGTTGTTAGGATTCCTTTGCAAGCTTAATCAGATTGTATCTCCAATTAGTTAAACTATAAATGTAATCATGTGATGAATTGGGTTGCTTTTACTAAGTTTAATTATGTTGCTAATTTACAAGTATCAATTTATAATTGGGTGTCGTCTTAGTCGACGTAGGATTATGTGAATGGCTCACCTAGTATGCAATTAGAATTTGGTTATGGTTCTTGGAAGTTCAATGAGATTAAATTGGATATAGTTATGTAGTTGAATTAAATATTTTCGTAACAAGATAAAGTAGTTATGGAGTCCGAGTTAAAGTTGTGAGTTAAGTTTTATTTATCTTGAAGACTTGTAATTAAGTACGAAGTAACTAAGAAGTAGAATCATTCATAAATTAGAGTATGTTATAACATATGGTTCCTAAATAGAGGGAGTATATAGTAAAGTTGGACTATAATTAGTGGGTACTATTCACCAAGATGAGTTGATATACGAGTTTGAATAAGTATGTTTTGAGTAAAATATGGAAATTATTTAAGAAGGTCCTAATTACATTGATGAGTAATATTCAGATTAGAATGAAATAAGTTGTAGAGAGTTAAAAGTATAATTACGAGTAAATTGTTTGTGAAAGTCTTTATTATTGTAATATGTGAATCAAATAGGTAATCTTATGATGATGATCTAAGATAACTACAATGGTTTTCTAAAATTGGTTCAGTAAAGTTCTAAGAATAGGTTCAGTTCGATGAAAGTATTTACTAAGATGTATTAATGGATTAAAAGAATTAGTTTCTAAACGAGCATAGTATCTGATTGGAATTAGAATCGAAAAACATATATGTATTGATTTGAAATACTTATTTGTAAAAGTCATATGTTAAGTGATTATGGTTATCTACGAAGAAAATCTCTTGGTTTGGTTAGTTGTTCAAAGATCGTTGCTAAGAATTATTTAAACTATGGATAAGTTCCAAGAATGATTTGATCGAGTTATGAACGATAATCGAAAGAAATCTAAAGGGGAAAGTAGCCTCGTCTGAGTCGACGGATGAGGTGACATGAACAGTACCCCATGGACTGTGAACCTTGGGGGGGGCCCACAGGAAAACATGCCCATTGCTCTGTGGGACGATAATCGGGCGATATATCAGGTAATGTGAAACCCGTGGATGGCTGATTGAATCAGCGGAAAAATGTACTCCGGACTACTATGAAGCATGGGTACTCCTCCCGGACACCGTATCCCGTACCGGGGACGGGTACGGGACGGATTCGGCATGGATTCGTCCCCAAAACGAATCCAAATCAGTGGGTACGTGGGTTTAGATTGGGTACGGCTGGGCTGAACTTGGGTACGTGTTGGGGACGGATTTAGAGTGGAAGAAACGTACCCACCTGTTTCACAATGAAATTTAGAGTCCTTGAAATCAGATCTAGGTCACTTTTCCAACAAAATTTCGAAATCTCCTCTAGTGCGACACGAGCCTTCTAATGCTCGCTCACCTTGTCGGCTCCTCGACCACCATAGCTGACGTTGCCGGCAGCCGTCGGCACCTCGTCTTCACTCTTCATTCGTCGGCACTTGGGTACTCTGATACTCTCTAGTCGAAGCTTGTTTTGGTTTTAATTTTATGACCGTGTTTTACTTGTTTTCTTCTTTGTTTAGTTTGGTAAGTGAAAGCACGTGAAAGGTCAAATATAATGAGTACAGTAGTTGTCCAATTGCCCAAAGATTGTTTTCTTTTTCTTAAATAAAGCGTCAGTGCGGCACGTGCTTTCAGTCTTTCACTTACCTATAGACTACAGTGCTTGGCTTGTTGTGCAATACTTATATAGGGAAGTGAGAAGTCAACTACTTCATTCCTCCCTTCTTTTTTTTTTTTACCTAAGTTAACCCTATATATATATTTTTTATATTCTTGAAAGGAAGAAAGCTTATTAGTTTATATTTTTACATGTATGTTGTTTAATTTTTTTGTACAAAAATTAAATAGAGATTAAAAATAGATATAAAAAAATTAAGGTAATATTATTCATTAAATATATTATATTTTTTTATTTTTATTTTACCGAATCCGAGCCGTACCCGTTTTCGAAAATTTTGATTTTGCCGTTTTCCGTCCCCGTACCCGTACCCGTATCCGTCCTCGTACCCGTATCGGTGCTACCTAGCCGGACTAGTCGCGGTTATTGGCCAAAAGTAAAGCGAATCGTTGGGTGACTATCCCCACTGTCGGAGTGTAAGCTTTGTCTCCTCCGCCGCGTTCTCTTTCCCCCTGGTTAAAAGAAAGTTATCTCGAATTATGAAAGTTATTTTGATATTGGATTCCCGATAAGGAATCGTATCATGGTAAGTTGTTTGGATATTGGATTCCCGATAAGGAATCATATCAGGTAATGTAATTAATGTTTATTCACTACTTGAATATGAATGATGATATTGGGTTCCTGATAAGGAATCATATTTTAATACTGGATTCCTGATAAGGAATCGTATCACGGTAAGTTGTTATGATACTGGATTCCTGATAAGGAATCATATTTGATATTGGATTTCCGATAAGGAATCATGTCATGAAATGTTGTCATGTTATTTAATTCATGATAAAGAATTGTTTATAAAGTATAGGAAAATGATTGATAATGTATTTGAAAACATAAGCTTGGATTTCTGATAAGGAGTCGATTAAAGAAAATAAAGTATGTTAATTATCTCAGAGTTGGCAAACTTAGTTTCCTGATAAGGAACAGTGATATACTTGAAATACTAATTAAATAAAGATATATGAAATATGTCTCTGTTGTGATTGCGTGGAAGTGACCGTGCTGCAATTGTGGTTATGTGAATGATGGTGTAATAGAAAAAAAAAATCGGATAAAGATATGATATGTATGTGGTCAACAGGTGATGCATGTTATGACATTGTGACTGTTGTGATTATGTTAACTGTTGAGTCTTTTTCAAGTAAAAGCCACCAAAGCATGTGTTACTCTTGTCTACGGGTTTAGTACTCAGCTTTACTGATGTGTCTGTATGTTGTTTTGTCATTTATGTGGCCTGTCACTTGGTGGGTGGCAGTATCCAAAATGTTTCAGGTTCAAGCCATAAGTTAATATTTTACAAGTTGAAGCTGATACGAGCTGGAGCAGTATTATATTTGTTTTCGAAGTGAGGACGCTTGACTTTGTAATAGTTAGTTATAAATCATTTGTTTTAATTTTATGTATTTAAGAGTCGTTAGTGCTCCTGTCTGTTGGTTGTTGCTCCGCGAAAGCGTTGAGATTATTGAGTTCAGGAGGTATTTTATTATTGAAACTGTAACAGGTTTAAATTATTTCCCGCTTTAGGGCTGTCCTATTTTCAAAAGAAACTCTGCCGGATTTTCTATAGGAATTTATGAAGATAGAGTCTGAGAATCAGGGCATTGTTGTAATAGTTAAATTAATTTGAATAGAATTGGGAATTGAGTTCCATATTCTCCGATGTTGTTCGGTGAATGTGATGGTAATAGTTCGGGTTATCTCGACTAAAGTCTATCTCGTTGTGCCTAATCCTCTGTAAGCTGGTCGGTAGAATCCGGGCTGTTACAATTGGTATCAGAGCATGTTTGCTCTCGTGTGCGCTATGATCTTCATATCATGGCGTAGAGGTTGTAATTAGGTTTAAAGGATTGGCTAAAGCGTTCGGTATAAATGAATCAAGCCGTTTGAGAGTTTGCGCTTTTACGTGTGCTATATGAATTTATTTATGTGAAGGCATAATGCCTTGTCTTTCTATCATTTGATTTGTATGGTATTATTATGTTAAATTTTGTCTGTTTATGATATTATTTACTGAGATTATGTAACACCCCATAATTTCAAAGCGGAAAAGAAAGAAATAATAATAGTATTTTTAAGGACGATGGCGGAAACATCGTCTTCTAGGAATGTCACTACTGCAAGAAAAATGTTTAAATAACTAAGTGATAAAAAGAAATTTAAATAAATACTATAAATAAATTAATTACTTAGATTAAAAACTAAAAAGAAGTCTAGAACTAAAACACTTAATAGATTATTTCTCACATCTCAACCCGAGCCCAAAATCAAAGAAAGTCCTCATCAACAAAACCGCAAAATATACAATAAATATCCACAATCAGTGGGGAGTAACTAACAGCTCTCCCAGCCCAATATAAGATTCAAATATCAATTTTAAGTAAAGTAAAAATAAATGGTACTACACAGCAACATGCTTCTAATAACAATAAGTAAATCAACAATAATGAATTTAAGATGATCATATAAGATCCATAGCATAAGCCTCCAAAATAATTAAACGAAATAATATAATAGGTTTTGAGAAAGAGCAGAACGCCAGTGGATCGCAACCCACTTCCTAAGGTTTGTCAGATCGAAATCTCCAGACAGCCTATGGGCTTACGTTCCCTACTGCCTGTGTCTAAGAATGGCCAAACTCCCGATGCAGGATAGTACCCAGCTCAGTACTTCCCAACCTCTTGGACGACAACAATTAACCCAGGTAATACCCTAAATCGCAACCTAGGTGGTTGGCATGTTCTTCACCGCGGACTACATCTATCCCACCGGATATCTTAATCTCAATAAAATAGTTCCACAAATAAATACTATAATTTATTCATCAATTAACCCTCAAATAAAATTAATAAGGTTGCCCTTAAGGCCTTACACCTAAAATCAGCAGATACTAGGATCGCAATCCAAGAGTCTCAATTCAACAATATTTATTCTTCCCAAAGTAATAGTAATTATAAATAAAATAATAATCATAATAAAATAAATAAATCAAACATGCAACAATTCTTCAAAAAACTCCATATCAAGATTTCACCTCAAAACAAGTCTTAGCATGCTTCAACACAACAAATTACGCCTTTTGAAATGATTTTAAACATAAGCAGCAACTTCAAATAGACATAACTTTTAGCATACATAATATTTTTATGAGATTCTAATTGCATGTTAAATATTATCTCAATAGCTTTCCAACGAATGGTCATAAGCTCAATTCCAATGTAAAACGAGTGACATATGACACTTTGAACATACACTGTCCAAACTGGTCGCGGGTCGCGAAAGGCTTTCTGTTTCTTTTTCTCATGCACAACAGTAGGTATGCTATTTCACCCAAATTTTCACCACATATACTCATACATCAAAACAAAACATACCCAAGCCAATATATCATTATACCATAGAAATTAACTAGTTTAACATGAGGATTCACATAAAACATAAATTACATAGCCCCCAAACATGATAATTCAACATAAAATAACTATTCTAACATGATTAATCACAAATACATGAATCATAGCCCAAAATAAATAAATTTCCAGATTATTAAAACCACAAGAATTCATCCAAAACCACACCCAACCTTAAATAACATTCAACAAACATGCTTAAACATTACCCTAACATCATGCTACTAATTTTTCACAAATTCCTAATACTTCCACGATAATAATACATAAAACATCACAAGCGTATCATTAGGCATGAAGAATAACATTTATACAATCTAACATGATACTAGCATGAATAAAAAAAATAACAAGAACAATTCTAATAGCAACCTAACATATTCCTAAGCCTAATAACATGATTTCTAGCCTACTAACATAAATCCTAACAATACCAAAATCACTACTCTAATCCTAACGTGCTAGAAGAGATGCTAGTTACCTAGATGGAAAATAATACTAGAATGGTAAAGAAAGAAGAGAATAACAAAACTCCAAGAAAACCGGATGAGTCGCCTGTTTGAAATGGAAACTGCAGATGCGTCTTTCACTTTCTTTAAAAACAAATTATACCACGAGTAAGATCTTTCCGAGTAGATGAATTTTGACTACTCATACGACCAATTCCGATAAGAGACGAAAGAGATATGATGCAAACAATTTAGGTGTGCAAAAATGGACGAAAAACCGAGAAGAGAGAAGAACTCTTTCTCTTCCTCTCTAAGGGTTGGGCGAAAATGGGGGTTAGAATGCAGCAAAAATCTGATTAATAACCTCATTAAGCAATGGTTTAAAGGGTGATTATGAAGGGGGTTAATGTTGGCAATTGATGGGTGATGAATGGGGGGTTGGCTCTTCATATTTTGGTGGTTACAAAGGTGAATTGAAGAAGCTCATCCAAGCCAACACCCTCCTAATTTTCGTACATCATGATAGAACAAATGGGCTTGCGAATTCTTTACATTGGTCGGTCCATAAAATATATTTAACGCTTAAGATAAAATCACACGCTACTTAAATTTATAAAATAAAAATTACTAACTATATTATAAAACAAATACGCACATTAATAATAATAACAAATAAAATTCCTAAATAAATATATACATTTTAAATTAATAAACACAACCACATAATGCAACAACTAAATAATTATACATGTTCAAAATAGTTTTAATAATAAATTATTTTATTTTAACGGAAAATATCATTTTAATGTAAACAACGCAAAAAAATAAAGGGTGAAAATTACGGGGTGTTACAGTATGTATTTCAAGGAAACTTATACGTTCACTCCACCCAGATTGTTGTCCGAGGCTTGTTGGAGTGGTGGTGGGATACCACCAACTCCTTTCACACGCGTCGCGGCGAGTTGACTATTACCCCGCTGGATTTCTCTTTGATTTCCGACCTGTCTTTTACCGGCGTCCGAGTGCCTATAGGTGATCCGTTGCTGTTCAACATGGCGGTGGTCAGAGGTTTGATCGGCCCGGATGCTGATATTCTTCCTCCAGGTGCGTCCTATGCTCCTCGGTCGGTGGTGGCTAAAGGACTCATCATTCGGGGAACTACTAAGGAGCAGAAGGTACGTATTCTGATGTGGTTGGCTGTCTGTGGCCTGTTGCGCACCGATAGGGGGTCGCGCGTCTCGACGCGATACCTGAAGCCCCTTGTGGACTTGTCCCGAGTGTCGACCTATGACTGGGCCGAGCTGGGCTATTGCAGTCTTTTGTACCGCATGCGTACTGCCTGCAGGCAGTTGAGTGATGGTGGGCCAGTCTCCCTCTTCGGTCCGTGGAGACTTCTGGAGGTATGATTGTAAACATCGCCTGCCTTTTGTTTCGCTATCTCGATTGGAACTGAGGTGATCTTTATTGTTACAGATCTGGTTTTATGAGTACTTTCCGGTATTGGCCCCTGAAAGGGTTCGTGATCGCTCTTTTCCTGTCAGCCTATCCTGGGCACAATGTGGGAGGACACGATACGGTGCTGTGGAGAGTGTCCGGAAGGCCATCCGGTGGGTCAAGGACGACAAGGTAATCGTAGTGAATCAACCTTAGTTTTTTTGGTGTATGTAGCAAATGTTAACTTTTCTTTGCTCTACAGGTTACTTTTTATCCTTGGGCGTCGTTTCCAGAGATGCCGGATTGGGCTGATAGAGCTCGCCTTCTGACCCGTGAGAGGGTCATTTTCTATGGGTAGTCACGCCCTATGTGGTACTTGGGTGAGCGGGTGACACGTCAGCACGACGGTACGATGCTATTATTGGTGCCTCACGACCCCCCCTGCCACTATGATGGACATGGCTGCTCTTGTTTAGGCCGTCGAGGGAGGGGCACTCTTTGAGCGAGCTACCACGACTTTAAGATGCGGACAAGATCCTTGTCGGCAGGTCTGGAGACCATGTAAGCAGACTTTTCTCTCCACCTATTAAGGTAGGTGGTAAAGCTTTCATTGTTATCCTGCTTCAACACTTCCAATTCCCTTAGTGAGGTTTGGATTAGAATGTTATGTTCATATTGCTTCATGAACTCTCTAGTGATATCTCCCCATATTTCAACATGTTTGGGGTCCAGGGAGTAGAACCAGTTTTGACAAGCAGGGTCCAACGACATCGAGAATACCGTTGGATAAAGTTCAGGGTCCACAGACTTAATGATCATAGTGGCTTTAAAGTTCCTCAAGTGATACTTGGGATTGTCAGTAGGCTTGAACTTAGGAAAGTCACTCGTGGAAAACTTTTCAGGTAGTTTTCCCTTGAATTTGCTGTTCTCATCCAAATCGAAGTAGGACTCCTTATTGGTGACTTTTTGGACAACATTTTCCATTTGTTTGGTGAATCCAGCATTTTCACCACTTTCAACTTGGTGCAGACGGAGAATGACCTCCTCCAAGTTCTTAGCCATTCGCTCGATGATATTAGTCAACTCAGCAACCTTTTCGTCACCCATCCTTGCTTTAACAGTTAACCGTTTTTTAGCCGGCGGAACAGATATAGCCTTTCGCGCACGTGGACGAGCTATCGGAAATGTTTTCTCAATTACCCTGTTTGACAATGACACATTGACTTAGGACACACTCCAAAAATGGATAGGGTGAGGAATGAAAATATTTTCAAAAAGATCATTTTAATTTGTTCGAAACTCCTGCCAAAAGGAGAGGATATTGATGGAAGGAAATTTATTTTGTGGAGGAAAATGGATAATGATATATTGGATGTTATGGATATTTATGGAAATGAAATTATTTTGTGGAGGGAAATGGATAACGATATATTGGATGTTATGGATATTTATGGAAATGAATTTATTTTGTGGAGGGAAATTGATAATGATGTATTGGCTAGAGTCTGTGACCAATCAAAATGTTGTTTTAGAAAAATAGGAAAGAATTTATTTTTATGTTTAAAAAAAAATGATTATAGGGGGTAAGTTGTTGGGAGGATAGGAATATCCGACTTTCTCCAAAAAAGAAAAAAAAGACAAAAACCCAAAACATGACTATGCACCTAGATGTGACCTAATGATGATATAACTCTAAAAGAAAACAAAGATTCTCTTTTTTTTTAGGTGAAGTTAGACACGAGATGTTCTGAATAGTCAATGACTCAAATGCAAGAATATTATACGGAATTGGTCACCACACTGCCTAAAGTGACGGAAAACGAGAGATGCACAACAATACGCCACGTAGCAACTTTGCATGTGGCGCAGTGCGTGTGTCTAGCGCAGAACCACCGCGTCAGGCGCATTCTCATGCGTCTAGCGTGTTGATCCCACCTTCGTTTTCATGACAGTTTAGGCGATGTTTTGACAAATTTGGTATAATTTTAGGACGCAAAGACTGGCGCACTAATTATATCGACAGTTTATGACGCTCTAAATTTAAGACGCACCAATTGACGCAGAGTGTTGACGCGAACAGTGGTCAAAAGACGAAAATGCATGGGACGAAAAGACTGCATGTCACGCAACAGATGTGTGCGGCACGCAGGATTTGCGTTTGGCGCAGGAGCGTTGCGCCAGGCGCAACTTAATGCGTTTGGCGCAATGCTTTGCGGCATGCATAATATTGGTAATTTGACGAATGTTCGGGCGAAAACGACGACAGTCTTTAGACGCGAGTTGCATTATTTTTTAGGCGCAATACATATCAACATGTTAACAAAATATGATCAGGCAAAAATTACAATCACACATAAATGTCAAGTAACATGGATGCAACAGTTCTCAACCTAAAGTCCAGTTCTACATTCAACTATTGGTCAGGTTTAGGTTAAGGCTGAAAGGGTACATGACTAAGAGATTGATCCCACGCTTCGTACCCCTGCTTAAAGAGGTGGCCACGTGTAAGACGCACTCCAGTCTCAAGTCAGGAACAAGAGAACAATGCCATGGTTGGGTAGGTTTGCTTATGACTAAGATCCAACACTATCGCTCAGGAAGCTTTTTGGAAGGACAATACGCAAACCCCCCGGGGGTGACCTCACACATAGAACATGTGCTAATGAGGCAAGGTAGATTGTCCTAATGGTGGCTGAACAATAGCCATGCATATGCAAAACTGTATATTATTCTAAGGCATAAAAGAAGAATGAATCGTATTTTTCAAGTTTCACCCACTCATTTAAAAAAATATTTTTTTTTAAAATCCTCCCCAGTGAAGTCGCCAAATTGTAGGCGTGGATTTTTAATTCCTTTAATGCCTACACGCGGTGTGAGCGCGTTTATTTGACTACCCCATTGTTAAGGTTTTATTTGAAATTCGTTTTGAAGTCGCCAACAATTCTTTATAGGAAGAATCATAAACCTAATTGGATATTGAAACAGAAGGGACATCTTAGGGACTTATCCAATGTAGATTTCCCCCTCATGACTCCGTAGATGGTCAGGAACCAAAAATTGAGTTCGGGGGTGAGGGTACAATATAGTCAGGAACTATATTGCCCATTGCTGGCCTCTACTAAATACCAATTCATAACATATTGTATGCAAAAGAATAATCAGATAACATTTTAAAGCACCCTAAAAATAATTAATCTAGATCGGTTCAGGAAACACACAAAAAGACTAATTATTTAGTGACAAGTTATTATGCAATCATTTTACAAGGTTCCTAGCAGGTTGTCCAAATTATCTGAATTAATTAGAATAGTTCTTTAGGTCTTATTTAGCATAATAACATGTGGGTGATATAAAAACACGCAGGACAATCATAATAACATGAATATTATATATAGAAACTAAAAGAAAAGAGGTTAGAATTTACAAGGAGACGTGATTATTAATTAAAAAAATCTACATCATGACAAGAAAAGGTGAGTAACTTCAATAAAATAAAATATGATTATTCAAGGGTCCTCAAGGATTATACCTATGCGGTTTTGATCGGAGAGCGTAATGACCTTCAGACGAATCAATCTTGGAACCAGGAATATAATATGATCAGGAACACGAATTGATTATAAGATTAAAAGTGTTTGAGTGTTTTAGTATTCGAAGTGCATTTCGGAGTATTCGAGAGAATTTGTGTGCGTGAAAATAATAATTCGAAGCCGTGTCTGATTCGGGAAATCAGCCCGTATTTATAGGCAAACAAAAACGTGCGCTCCACGCAAGCCCTGCGCCAGGCGCAGGCCCACGTGGCAGGCGCAAGACACGTGTCAGGCGTAGATTGGCCTACCTGACGTGGGCCATCTAGTAAAAAACTTACACGTGAAAACGCGTTTTCGAAAAGATAAAAGTTTATCTTGCGTCTCACACAGGACTTGCACCAGGTGCAGGACTCTGTGTGAGTCACAAGTACACGTGTCAGGCTCCCATTGGCGCGCCTGACGCGATATGGCCAATGTGATGGACGCACGTGGCGCGCTGAGCGCAGCCGCCGCGTCCGGCGCATATTACGGAATATTCGTTTTTTTTATTCTACGCGTGCTTTCAAGATGCTATTTCATCCCTAAAAATCTGGAGATCGAATTTCACTGGTTAAAAATCTGATTTATGCTCTAAAGATAATAATAAAAGTTTTTATTTATTAAAACAATAAATATTAAGATAATATTTATTAAAACAATAAATATTCAATTGGGCTTTTAAAATGGACTTAAAATCATTTCACGGGTTTTAAATTACAATTAATAATCATGGATAATTAATTGGGCTCTTATAATATTATTTCAAAACACATATGGCCTTGTTATTCGGACTGCTCCTCCATTGGACCGTGCCAACTAATACCGCGTTATATTTCTTCATTGGATCCTTAATTGGGGAGACACGATTATGTGTCTATAATCATATTCGCCAATTAAAGGGGCTAGTACAAAGATTGGGGAATCGTGTCAAAAGGCAAGGAATGACCATTATGAAGTTAAAAAAGAGGATGCAAAGTCATTTTGGCTTTGAAACAGAGGACTCAAATCCAATTGATTCTAGCTCAGACGATCATTCAATTGAAACAAAGTCTTCAGATGGGGATTCCGATATTGAAAAGGTATTACTCTACGACTTTTTTTTGTTTTCACCTGCTTTGTTAATATTATGTAGGTATTGTTTAATATATAAGAAACATTGATATATGTTTGTGTTTTGTGATTTTTTTTGGGTTTCTTTTTCTAGTGATTATCTTAGAAAGTTTTTATTATTTGATGTAGGATGCTGCTCATACAGTTACACCAAGCACTAACAATGACATTCCTAATCAATCATCCAATTAGTTATGGGCTCTTCCATTGAAGGTTAGGAAATTGGCAATTACATGTGTTAAAGCTTTGAAATGGGAACTCATTTAAAACTTTAGGCATCGCTGATTTTTTATGTGTTCATTTTCAAATTATGTTTAAAAGCACTATACGGGAATGTGAAGGTAACTACAAGATGATTAGGCATAAGAGATAGGATTTATATTTTTCAATGTTTTATCGAAGTAGTTATTTTTGATTATGAACAATATTGTTCTAACTTTTAATAAAATCGTTATACCTTTTTTAAATTGAGGGATTTAAATTTAGTTAGATTTTACTATATTTATTTTGGGTTTTATTGTAGAATCTATTAACATTGTTATTTGTTATTAAAAATAGTATTTTTTCTTAAATTTTGCATTGTATTTAAATTGTTCTTTCATTTTATGATTGAGTAATAAAGAACAATAAGAACAGTGGAACAATTAGTAATATCATTCTTTTTACTTTCTGTAATATGATGGAGATGCTTGAAAAGTGTTGCGATATTGTTGCGGCGCTCTTAATGCGCCGTAATAGGTTGATAAAAGCGTTGGATTGAGCTCAAAAATATGTCATTGGGTTGATCTTAGAAAAGTCAAAGGAGGCGCTCAAAAAGTGTTGCGACACTATAACAACGCTTATAATGTGCCGTAATAGGTTTATAAAAGCGTTGGATTGAGATAATAAATATGTCATTGGGTTGGTCTTTGAAAAGTCAAAAGGAGGCACTTAAAAGCGTTGCGACACTGTAACAACACTTATAATGTGCCGTAATAGGTTTATAAAAGCGCGTCATAATTGCGACGCTTTTAGGCGTTTATACCGACGCTACCAAATTGCGTCGCCATAGGTCTTAGTGACACCAGCAAAGCCGATGCTTTTCCTAGCGTCGGTAAAAGCTCTTACAACGCTTTTTAGCGTCGCAATAGCCCTTTTTTGGTGCGTCGCAAAAGCCCATGTTTGTACTAGTGTTTTTACCAATATATAATAAAAGATATTTAAGTTCAAAGAGGTGCATTTGGAGCCGCGTACAGGAAAGTGAGAATGATAAAAAAAAACAGAGGGAGTACATGTTAAATGATTATTTGGCTTATATATAATTTTCTATTTATTTTTCAGTATATAAAAAAATACAATTTTTTAAAGATATTACTGAATAAATAAGTTTAAAATCCTACAATCACTCATATTACAACTTAAATTATAGGTTTTTATGATTCGACTTCCCTTTATTGCTTGTAACATATTTTCAAATTACCGGAATTAATATACTATAATCTTAAATTTCCCAATACGTGAATCATACAATAAAGACATATTTGATTTGGGTAATCTACATACGTAATAAATTTAATAGCACGATTTCCAAAATGAATTTGAGAAAAATATAGATTTATACCCTATATTAAAGGAAAGTTAAATGGCAGAAACAATTAATTAATAAAGTTACTAGCCTTATATGCACGCAATGCGTGCGTTAATTTCAAAACTTGTTATTCTATTATATACTCCATCCGTACTATAGTTATGATAATGTGAAAGATTAATAGTTATATGAATTTACATATATTAATTCGCTAATGTAAAAAACAAACAAAGGTTGTAAGTGATTTATAATATTAAATTTTTGTGAATGAATTTGGAACAAAAATAATAGACATAATGAGTTGTTTGACTGAATTAAAGAGTATCAAAGGTAGTGAGGTAGTGAGTGTTTCAGACTTTTCAAGTGGACGTCATATATATAATATTCTCTTATAAGAAAAAGGTCAAGATATTTTGTCCATTTAATTTTTTGATTGATATATTTGATGCATATACCATTTTTAATTTATTTAGAATGTCAAGTTGAAATGAGAAAGGGTTCTTAAACTGTTTTCTTTTGTAGTTTTTTTTCATTCCATTAAATCATTAAGGGTAATTTAGTATTTTCAGATGGGGACACCATCTTCCTCCCCCCTTCCCTTATATAATAGAGATATGCTTCTGATTTATATCCTTTTCATCATATATCCATATTCTTTCCAAAACGTCTTGGGTGGACGGATATATTTTGCACCCAAACTGACTTTATCACACACAAAAACTAACTATATTAGAAAAACCTACTATATCATACAAAAACTCACTATATCAAGATATAAAACTGACTATATGAAAGGTGATTATATCAAATAGATATTGACGTTATATCAAATGAAAACTGACATTATATCAAATGAAAACTGACCTTATCATATGGTTTCCACTGCATAATAAGTTATTGTAAACCCGATCCATTCAAGTTTTTTTATATTCTTTTATAATTCCACAATGTTTATTACGATATGTTCTTACTTTATGAAATTTTTGTGCTTTTATAGAGGAAGAATTTTTTTTTATTAATGAAGATGATATATGTTTTTTTATTCAACGGTTTCTTCTCTCTCGGTTTGTATACACAGTAAAAACTTTCTCTCGTTTTATTGGCAGATTTCTTCATTCGAATAGGATTAAACGATAAATTTTTGTATGAAGTAGAGAGTGTTTGGGCCCATTTCTGGGACCAGCCCACCTATGGCGAAGTTACCAAAATACCCCTACCTCTAGGGAAGGCAATCCTCCACCAGCTGGAGCTGACTAAAATACCCTCATTTATTGGAGGTCCCATCCTCTATAAATAGCGGTTGTCTCACCAATCAAAGGGTAAGCAATTCTAAGCTACAAAACCCAGAGCATCTCTCTCTACATTGATCACTTTCTCTCTCTACCTCAATCATTTACTGACTTGAGCGTCGGAGGGGCGATCCCGGGACCACCCCCGGGGTAGGCTAACGTTGTTTTGCAGGTTTCCGGCGTACGGATAACGGAGCTCAGGCGTACCTTCTTGGGGCCCACATCAAATCTCACATCATATTACAATCCTTAATTTCTTAGCAGAAACAGTTTGGCGCCGTCTGTGGGGAAGTTACAAACAAAGTCGCTTCGCCACCACTCAGTAAGAATCACCTCATTGCCACTCAGCAATGGCCCCAACCAAGAAGACACGCTCCCAAGCCAACCGTTCCGGGAGAGCTCAAGCATCCCATCATGCACCTACGGTGCTATCCCCCAATTCCAATGATGATGATTCCACCCCAATGGGGAATCCATTGGCATCACGAAGTCGGTCATCCCGCGGCCTCGGGTCAGATATAAGCAGCTGACCCTCCACCCATAACTGCAAGAGACGTCATCTTGATTCCAGCTCAAATTCAACAAACTCTCCAGCAAAGTCAGATGGATATAGTTACCACTCTCGTCACGAAGAGATCATTCGTCCCTCCCTAGATGCTAAGCCTAACCGGCTGGAACCTAAATAGAGGGAAGAACCACATCAACTTTCAAGGGGAAAATCAGCCAAGGAGAAGCAAGCTACTCACGCCTCTTTAAGGCTCCTCAGAGACATGTCATCAATCGGAAGAATTTGTCTCGAAGAGCACGACTCATGAATACCCAACCGAGAAGAGGGGTATGACGACTCGGAAATGCAAAACCCCTCCAGAATAAACAGTGGCACTCTCAAGTTTACGGTCCGGCTCAGCCACACATACTCACCAACGGTACCTGCTCATTCAAGGTATCCACTCATCCTTGGTGCCAGCTCGGCCAAGGAAATGTGCTCGGCCATAGGTGCCTACTCATTAAAGTCACCTACTCACCAACGGTACTTGCTCATTCAAGGTACCCACTCATCCTTGGCGCCCACTCAGCCAAGGATATGTACTCGGCCATAGGCGCCTACTCATCAAAGGCACACACTCATCAACGGTACCTACTCATTCAAGGTACCCACTCATCCTTGGTGCCCACTTGGCCAAGGAATATACTCGATCATATGTGCCTACTCATCAGATGCACCTACTCATCCACGGTACCTCCATCTACTTGGCTTGTGCGAGCTACCTCCATCAAAGGCACACACTCATCAACGGTACCTACTCATTTCCGCTGGACGACCGCCTCGGGAAGGAATGATGCTACCCTATCCGTTCATCCAGCGTGGGGCTAATTACTTGGAACCCATTAGTTGGGCAAATAAATACTCTCAAAGGAGGAAGCATGGGGCTAATAAGCCTCAGAAGTCCAAGATTTCTCCATCAGCACCCCCTCAGTCATAAGAGGGGCGTCCTACTAACTTAGCCAAAAACGGCTAAGTATCGTTAACTGGTACCTACTCGACATCCGAGTAGCGTCATGAGACAGCCTCGGGAAATATGGAGGTCCTAAACTCCCCTGAGTCGAGAAACATATTAATTGGCACCTCCTCAGTATTTTGAGGAGCGTCACTCAAACACTTAGTCCAGTATGGCTAAGTACTTACGGCACCCACTCGGACAGCATGAGGCTCATCAGTCCTCATCCGAGCGGCGTCCAACTCACTCGGCCAACAAGAGCTCCCCTCCTTGCCGAGTCGTTTCTATACTTGGTCAAGTATGGCCTAGTATCAGCTAGCACCTATTCGGACAGCCTGGGGCTCATTAGCCCCTCATCCGAGTAGCCTCATAACCCACTCGGTCAACAGGAGCTCCCTTCCTTGCCGAGTCGCTTCTATACTTGGTCAAGTATGGCCTAGCATCAGCTAGCACCTATTCGGACAGCCTGGGGCTCATTAGCCCCTCATCCGAGTAGCCTCATCACCCACTCGGTCAACAAGAGCTCCCTTCCTTGCCGAGTCGCTTCTATACTTGGTCAAGTATGGCCTAGTATCAGCTAGCACCTATTCGGACAGCATGGGGCTCATTAGCCCCTCACCCGAGTAGCCTCATAACCCACTCGGTCAACAGGAGCTCCCCTCCTTGCCGAGTCGCTTCTATACTTGGTCAAGTATGGCCTTGTATCAGCTAGCACCTATTCGGACAGCATGGGGATCATTAGCCCCTCATCCGAGTAGCCTCATAACCCACTCGGTCAACGAGAGCTCCCTCCTTGCCGAGTCGCTTCTATACTTGGTCAAGTATGGCCTAGTATCGCCTAGCACCTATTCGGACAACTGGGGCTCATTAGCCCCTCATCCAGAGTAGCCTCATAACCCACTCGGTCAACAGGAGCTCCCTTCCTTGCCGAGTCGCTTCTATACTTGGTCAAGTATGGCCTAGTATCAGTTAGCACCTATTCGGACAGCCTGGGGCTCATTAGCCCCTCATCCGAGTAGCCTCATAACCCACTCGGTCAACAGGAGCTCCCTTCCTTGCCGAGTCGCTTCTATACTTGGTCAAGTATGGCCTAGTATCAGCTAGCACCTATTCGGACTGCCTGGGGCTCATTAGCCCCTCATTCGAGTAGCCTCATAACCCACTCGGTCAACAGGAGCTCCCCTCCTTGCCGAGTCGTTTCTATACTTGGTCAAGTATGGCCTAGTATCAGCTAGCACCTATTCGGACAGCATGGGGCTCATTAGCCCCTCATCCGAGTAGCATCATAACCCACTCGGTCAACAGGAGCTCCCCTCCTTGCCGAGTCGCTTCTATACTTGGTCAAGTATGGCCTAGTATCAGCTAGCACCTATTCGGACAGCATGGGGCTCATTAGCCCCTCATCCGAGTAGCCTCATAACCCACTCGGTCAACGGGAGCTCCCTCCTTGCCGAGTCGCTTCTATACTTGGTCAAGTATGGCCTAGTATCAGCTAGCACCTATTCGGACAGCCTGGGGCTCATTAGCCCCTCATCCGAGTAGCCTCATAACCCACTCGGTCAACAGGAGCTCCCCTCCTTGCCGAGTCGCTTCTATACTTGGTCAAGTATGGCCTAGTATCAGCTAGCACCTATTCGGACAGCATGGGGCTCATTAGCCCCTCATCCGAGTAGCCTCATAACCCACTCGGTCAACAGGAGCTCCCCTCCTTGCCGAGTCGCTTCTATACTTGGTCAAGTATGGCCTAGTATCAGCTAGCACCTATTCGGACGACTGGGGCTCATTAGCCCCTCATCCGAGTAGCCTAGCCTCATAACCCACTCGGTCAACAGGAGCTCCCCTCCTTGCCGAGTCGCTTCTATACTTGGTCAAGTATGGCCTAGTATCAGCTAGCACCTATTCGGACAGCATGGGCTCATCAGTCTTCATTCGAGCGGCGTCCTACTCCCTCGGTCTGCATGGAGCCCACGTACTCCTATATCGAGCCACTTTATACTTAGTCAAGTATGACTAAGTGCTCATGGCACCCGCTCGGACATCATGGGCTCATCAGTCCTCATTCGTGCGGCGTCCTACTCCCTCGGTCAGCATGGAGCCCACGTACTCCTATATCGAGCCACTTTATACTTAGTCAAGTATGACTAAGTGCTCATGGCACCCGCTCGGACAGCATGGGCTCATCAGTCCTCATCTGAGCGGCGTCCTACTCCTCGGTCAGCATGGAGTCCACGTACTCCTCTACCGAGCCACTTTATACTTAGTCAAGTATGACTAAATGCTCATGGCACCCCCTCGGACAGCATGGAATCATCGGTCCTCATTCGAGCGGTGTCCTACTTCCTCGGTCAGCAGGAGACCCCCCTCTCCTTCGCCGAATCGCCTCTAAACTTAGCCAAGTATGACTAAGTACGTCATTGGCACCCACTCGGTCAGCATGGGGCTCATTAGCCCCTCATCCGAGTGGCGTCCGACCCACTCGGCCAGTAGGAGATCCCCTCTTCTTCACTGAGTCGCTCCTCTAAACTTAGCCAAGTATGACTAAGTACCTCATTGGCACCCACTCGGTCAGCATGGGGCTCATTAGCCCCTCATCCGAGTGGCGTCCGACCCGCTCGGCCACTAGGAGACCCCTCTCTTTGACGAGTCGCTCTTATACTTAGCCAAATTCAAGCTAAGTACGTCATTGGCACCCACTCGGTCAGCATGGGGCTCATTAGCCTTTCATCCGAGTGGCGTCCGACTCGCTCAGCACAAGGAGTCAGTCGGCTCAAGGACCTACTCGGCTTGGGCACCCTCTCGGCCACTTGGCCATGGGACCCCGGTTGGCCATCCTCGCGTACCCGGTCGGCCAGCATCAACGCATCGGCTCGGCCAACCTCAAAGGCCCGCGGTCGGCCCGCCTCGAGTACCCCGTCGGCCTTTCGACCAAGGCACCTGGTCAGCCCTCTCGACCAAGGTACCTGGTCGGACTCAGCCAGCACAGCTCGAGAGAGCTGCTCGGCCACTCGGCCAATGCACTCGCTCGGCAACTCGGCCAAGGCCCCCGCTCGGCCACATGGCACCTGCTCGACCCGATCGGCCATCCTCGAGTACCCGGTCGGCCATCGTCGAGCACCAGCTCGGCCAGCCTCGAGGGCACCAGCTCGGCCAGCCTTAGAGTACTTGCTCGGCCAGCCTCGAGGACACCCGCTCGACCAGCCTCGAGGGCACCCGCTCGGCCAGCGACGAGGGCACCCGCTCGGCCTGCCCCAAAGGACCTGCTCGGCCATCCTCGAGTACCCGGTCGCCCATCGTCGAGCACCAGCTCGTCCAGCGATGAGGGCACCCGCTCGGCCAGCCCCAAAGGACCTGCTCGGCCATCCTCGAGTACCCGATCGACCATCGTCGAGCACCAGCTCGGCCAGCGACGAGGGCACCCGCTCGGCCAGCCCCAAAGGACCTGCTCGGCTTGCCTCAAGGCACCTGGTCGGCTTGCCTCAAAAGCACCTGGTCTGCCTGCCTCAAAAGCACTCCCTCGGATTTGGAGTCCCCCTCGGGTCGGGAACCAGCAAACTAGAGCATCCCTCGGTCGGGTCTTCCCCCCTTCGGCCTGCTAGGTGATCCCCCCGGTTGGGCTGATATGCGTTCGGCGCACCTGGTTCGCGCTCGGCGCGCCCGCCTGCTCGCATTTTGGTCCGGCAGCAGATACCCCCTCGGCGTCTGGGGGCCTATGGCACTCACTCGACTACCCATTCAGCACGAGACTCCCTCGGCTCGGGCAGAGAGCAGGGGCTGCGCTTGGTGCAGCTAGCCTCGCTCGGCAAGACCCATTCAGCACGAGACTCCCTCGGCTCTGGCAGGGAGCAGGGTCTACGTTCGGCTCAGCTAGATCCACTCGGCACAGTTAGAGACTCATTCGGCTCCCCCTATACCTTGAAAAAGTTCGGGGGCGTTGCCCCCTAACCCCCACCAGGGCGTTTCACCCCTGGACCCCGACTCGAAGATTTTCTCCGTGCTTGGTTAATCCTAGCGACAGAAGATTTTCTCCACCACGATCCGGCATGAAAATTTGTGGGTCCCACTCAACACCAGAAAAAATGCAAATACTTCATTCCGCCAATCAACCACACTAAAAATTGGCGATTTTCACTCCGATTACTTGGCGTGGGGCTAATTGTTTGGGCCCATTTCTGGGACCAGCCCACCTATGGCGAAGTTACCAAAATACCCCTACCTCTAGGGAAGGCAATCCTCCACCAGCTGGAGCTGACTAAAATACCCTCATTTATTGGAGGTCCCATCCTCTATAAATAGCGGTTGTCTCACCAATCAAAGGGTAAGCAATTCTAAGCTACAAAACCCAGAGCATCTCTCTCTACATTGATCACTTTCTCTCTCTACCTCAATCATTACTGACTTGAGCGTCGGAGGGGCGATCCCGGGACCACCCCCGGGGTAGGCTAACCTTGTTTTGCAGGTTTCCGGCGTACGGATAACGGAGCTCAGGCGTACCTTCTTGGGACCCACATCAAATCTCACAAAATATTACAATCCTTAATTTCTTAGCAGAAACAGTGAGCATGGGTTTATCAAACCCTAATGGCTGATTTATCTGTTTTTAAGTTCACAACTACTCCTTCCGGTTCCTAAAGATCTTCCCTCTTTCACTTTTCACGTATGTCAATGCAAAACTTTAGACACTAATATCTCTAATTGTGTATTTGAAAAAATTATAAAAAGTGGATATTAATAAAATACATATTGAGATGAATCTAACAAGATCCCACATGACTATATTTTTTCTTACGTATAAGTCACAAACAACAGTCAAAGTGAAACTTGTGAATAATGAAAAATGTCAAATAGGGAAGATCTTTCGGAACCGGAGGTAGTAGTTTTTAGGTCCGGACTACGCCCCGGGTAATTATATCTTTCATTTATTAATAATTCACTTTAAAATGATAACATCAAGTATTACTTGGTCTAGTGGTTAAGACTCTAGTACATAAAAATTGTAAGTGCCACGTGGCATCGTTCCTAGTTTAGGAATGCCTTTTAATATATTACTACTAGCACTATATGCACGCGATGCGTGCGACTGTATATTAATATTAATAGTAACATTAAAAAGTGTTAAAAAAACTAACTTGTAATATTTATGGTGAATATTGATGAGCGTTATGGGTTTTTATTCGCATTGCTCTGGTGTAAAGAGTAATGTTTTCTAGAAAGGACTATGTCGAGGTAGGATATGTTATCTTGTATTTGGTAGATAATTCAACAACTCTCCTTTTAAACAATGATCTAGGTTATGTTTTTTTTATTTATTAAAAAATACATATATTTTATAGGCATGTTTTATGAGTAGTAGTTCAATTTATTGTCACTGGAAAATTGAGGTTTTTAGGCATACTATGGTGTGTAGTGCTTCAATAAAAAAATAAATTATAAATTGATATTGTTTGATGATGTATGTTTATCTCTTTAATTATTTATTATCCCAACTAATTGTGATCCCCAAAAAAAATGAATATTCTCTAAGTCTCTTAATTCTTTTATGGTTTGTTAATGCATGTTACTTGAAATTGTTATTGCAACTGAGAGTTTAGATAGTAAGAATCTCTGTAAAACTTTGCCTTTATAATTGTTTGAAAATTGATTTAGTCATCAGTTTATATTTTCAATTGTGATTTTCCTCTTTTTTACACATTTTTATGTATTTCTTTTTGGTAATGTAGAACTTTCCTTATTACCCATATTTGTAAATGAGGAAAGAATTAAGAAAATATTTTCTTTATTATTTTTTGTTAGATTAAGGGTATATAAGTCTTTTTCAAGAGGGGACACCATAGCTCCCCTCTTTGCTTATATAATACAGATAAAGTATCATTTTTTTTTCCTTTATTAACGCATTTGAGGTATTTTTTTTTTTTTGAAAAAACATCCGAATGATCACAATAGTTAGTTACCATATATAACATACCATAATCACACATATCACGCCATAAATTATGGTGATTTCACATCCCTTTTTGATTCATAATATATTTCAAATTATATACACTCAGTTAACTTCTCCCATATGTGATTAATAAAATAAAAAAAGGCATCCTACAAATCTCCTCAATTATTCTATTTCTTAAAATACATATCCCTGTTGATTACTCCCTCTGTTTTCTTTTGTTGTTCCTGTATTCTCCATTGTGAAATTTCAATATGTTGTTCCTATTTTGAATCTTTCCATACATATTATAATTTATGAATTAAATTTTCCATTAATTTAAGTTGCAATAAATGTGTTCACAATATTGGGTGGTCATTTTTTACATTTTTACCCCTCAAACTTTTGTCTCATTGGTTGCCTAACATAGAGTAACTCAAAGGGCAATAAATGTGTTCACACTAGTTTATAGTCACTTTACACTTTTACCCCCTCAAATTTTTGTGTCATTGGTTGCCTAACATAGAATAACTCAAAGGGCAAGAATCTTTATTCTTAGTTTATTTAATTTTATTTAAAATAGTGGAATCTTCCCCATTTTTTAAGTTGTATTGGTTTCTTCCCCGATTCCAAATAGGAACAACAAAAGAAAACGGAGGGAGTATAAGCAATAAATCAAATTATATTAAAAAGATAACAAAAATTATTATGATAAGAAAACTAATGGTAAATTTCTTAAATGAATCCGATTATTTTAAGCTACAAAAAAGGAGGCAAATATATGTGATAGTTAAGGACAATCTTTAAATGTTGCTATTTATTAAATCCTTTATAATATGAATTACGAATTTCATTTACATGAAGTCCTGTAAAATTCAATGTAAATAGTACACCTTAAAATCCAATAAGATAACATAATAATAATTGAACTATATCATATTTCAATTATATCGTTTCAAAAGAAAAAAATTCCATTTATTTGGTGACAAAAAAACGTCCTTGCATTTTTTTCAAGTAATTTACTAAAGAGTCCGTTTTTGAAGAGACGGTCTCACGTTAGTGCTAACGTGAGACCAATGTTGTCATGCTGACATACGCGCGTGCATCAAACCAACAGCGGAATTAGTTAAGCGGTTGGACATATTAGTTATGCTAACCTTAAATTGCTTCTGGATGAATTAGTGAAGCGGCAAAGTATATTAGTTAAGCGTTGAATTATATTAGTTTAGCGTTGAAGTATATTAGTTATATCATAGAAACCAGATTATAACGCATTTTACTAATAACTAAAAACCATAACTATTAATCTTACAAATATTGCCATTTGTCCAGAACCATAACTATAACTAATAATATGAAAACTATAACTAATAACGTGTAAACAATTACTAATAACTAAAAACCATAACTATTAACCTTACAAATATAACAATTTATCCGGAATCATAACTATAACTAATAACATGAAAGCTATGACTAATAACCTATAAATAAACAATTACTAATAACTAAAAACCATAACTATTAACCTTACAAATATAACTATTTACCTAGTTGCTTAACTATTTACCTGGAAACGATAACTAATCACCAGAAAACCATAACTACTGACCTGAAAAAAAATGTAACTTTTTACCTAAAAGTTGTAACTCATAATAAGAGATTTATTAGAGTTTACACCCATTGGAGGGAAACAAAGAGCTTTGAGAAAATCTCATCATCAAAATTGAAGAAGTCGCGGAAAAGGACGTTATATAGTTGAAAGTTTCATATGTTCAAAAAAGAAAAGAAAGAAAAAGGAGATGTAGCTTCAGAAAGAAATGGAAGTTGGGTGGAGGAGAGGGAAATGGCAGTGTAGAGGAGAGAGAAAGGGGTAAAGGAGAGAGAAACGCGAGTTGGTAGAAGAGAGGGACATAACACATAGGAGATAGAAATAAGAGTTGGCAGAGGAGAGAGAAAATATAAATTGAGGGGGAAATGAGATGGTTTTACTAGCATAACTAATGGGTCAAAGCGCTTAACTAATATAATTCAACGCTTAACTAATATGCTTCAGCGCTTAACTAATTCATCCAAAAGCAATTTAAGGTTAGCATAACTAATAGGTTCAAGCGCTTAACTAATACCAGTGCTGGTATGATTCACTTGCGTGATGTCAACATGACATCATTGGTCTCATGTTAACATTAATGTGAGACGGTCTTTTATAAGACTTTGTGTTTACTAAACTATAATTTGTAGATTTCTCATTGTTTTTTTTATAATTATAACATAAAAAATTTAAATTATATTCAGAGACAAAATCAAGCCTCAAATAATTCTAATTTCATATTTTATTGAACATTTAAAAAATGAACAAATGAACAACATTAAAAACATAGCACTATTATTATAATTTGATAGGAAATTCAGGAAATACATCATTCATGAAATGAATCATATATTTAATACATTAATGATAGAAAAAATTCAACTTCTCGATTACATTGGTAGGCTTCACACCGAGACTTATTATAAATGAAATCTATGTCGTAGTATTCACCACTTTCCCAATTATATAACTTCACATCATGCGCGTTTTCCATGGCACATGAAATCACTACCTTTGATTCAACATTAATTTTCTGATTCAACCAAAGTAAGCATATCATATCCCGAAGCTTATTTCTCAAATCCACAATAATTTTCATTCCATGATGATGAAATATGTTATGTAGTAACTCAACATCCTTCTCTGTCGTCTCTTTTTCTTCATTGCATATATGAATTAGTCCCAATACATAAGTTGCCAACATGTTTCCCTTTCTGATGCATGTTCCATATTTTTCATGCCCTCATCCAACTTCAATTTGGTAAAATATTGTACCTAATATAATGCATGTGGTTAATATCCAAATAATGACAATTTTTGACAAACTTACTATATAACGTTAAATTGCTCATTGAACTTTTTAAACGATTTTAGTATAAGATTTGTATCACATGTAATAATAAAGCAAACAGACATGAATACTATTACCATTCCAAAACGTAAAAGAAAGAGCCTTGAGGTTGTTACATTGGAAGCGACGTTCAAAAAAAAAGTTTGCATAGTCATCAATTCTCCATGACCGCATGTACAAAGTCTCAAACGAAATTTTTTCATATACTTTCTTATCATTAGAAATCTCATTCATCGCCTTGCAAATGTGTAATCATAACCATACTATCACAAAACAAACTTAGGCGCTACTTCAAATAATAAGAGTAAGATAAGAGAATGTGGCGTCATTGAATAATTTACCTCAATTTGCAATAAAATATGTCATATGGATTTGCAGCGGCCACACACGATAGTATTTCAGTAATGATCTCGTTAGGGAGATAGCATAATATATTAGACTTTTTCGTGTTTTTGAACTCCATGATTTAGGTTATTAGTTTCTTCTAAATGCCTTAATTGTTTTGTACTTGGTGAGTAAATTGTTAATACAAACTAAGGTTTTTATAGGGGACATATGTAGTATAACCAAAATAGTAAAAAACGTGTATTTTAGGAACATGAAGGATCATGATTTGTGTGAAGAGGTATCTAAAATCCGAAAAGTAAATAATTCTCTTAATTATATATGGTGTCGATTGGAAGTAAATAAATTAATTGTTTCTAAATTTAACCATGAAATTTAAATTTGAAAATAACATTTTCAATACCATTTCCATAAATACAAAACAAATCCCATAATTTATGCTTTATCTAAAAATTAAAAGAATCAAACAGATTCACAATCTACACAAAAAAATCAACTTAATTAGTGGTAAATATCCAAAATATAATTCAAAAAATTAAACAATAAAATAAAATGACGTGATTTATGATAAATATG